>JAGQAX010000009.1:41771241-42280922 GCA_019142605.1 Cephalopholis sonnerati
GCACTGTGACTGTTATTTAGTGTTACTGTTGTTGTAATAGTTTTATTCTATGTATATATGTTAATTCATATTTATGTATTTAGCTATACTTAAAAAGAGTGGTTTCCAACTGGTCCAACCCCAGGGTCCAAATTTCTCCTTAGTCATTGGTTCAAGGTCCACACAGTTAAATACATTCAGTGTCATACTTGTGTTTGGCCATGTTGTCGAGCTAGTTTTCTGTCTCTGTCAAGTAGCTGTCCATTAATCATTCGCTCTACAGCAGGAAATGACACTTCAAAATAAAAGCTCAGTGCCTGAATTCTACTGTACTTCAAAATAAAGTGTGCTGTTTTACAAACCTGACACGTTCACAAGTCACTTATGGTCCCTGCAGAATGAACCTGTGACCCACCAGTTGGGAACCACTGCTTTAAAGTGATAAGAGGTAATATATTTTGTTTAAATTCAAGATCAAATTTGCAATAAAAAACCCTGTTTGATATAAATGACCATCGTTTTGTGTTTCATTTTGCTAAAAGTGCAGGGCCAGGTAACATTTAGGCACATGTATCGAAAAAAACAAACCCAAATCATACCCAAACCCTTCTGTCAGCATCTTAAAGCTCAATAATTAATCTTTTTTTTTTTTAATCTGTACAATATATAAAGTGTAGAAGTCACACATTTGGTTTTACAGCAGTTTTTTTTTTTTTATGTAGACAGAGCTAAGGTAGTTGTTTCCCCATTTCAAGCTTAATGCTAAGCTAAGCTAATGGCAGCTGGTGGTAGCTTTATATTCAGTGTGCAGACATCAGAGTGGTATCAATCTTTTGATCAAACTCTCAGTAAAGAAGATAGAAAAGAGAATCAACCAAAAAAGTTGAGCTGTTGCTGTAAATGTTTTCTAAATGACATACATTTTGTCTTTGTCAATATTTTGCTTTTTGCTTTTAATAAGAAAATCAGTCAAAAATATGTCAGCTGTGTTTTTGAAAACAAGATTTTAAGACATAACATGACACTAAATGACATGCCAGATGATTTCATTCATGCGTTTTGTTTGTTTAGACTGTCGGCTTGGTCAAAAGGATTTTCATCACCACTTCTGTGGAAGTCATCGCCTCAAATTAAAGTCCACGTGATCACAATCTGAGCTACTGCTGGAATTACAGTAAGTGCAGCTACTTTTTGAAGAGCGCTGAGGTAAATCCTCTCAGAGATAATCTCGACACTCTGGAATAACTCGAGTACAAGCCCTTAAAAATCATTTCACTTAAAATTTGTGTCCACGCTCTGCCGTGTAGCTGAATCTGTGCACCTCACAAAGAGTTAACACACACACTCCATCTCCCAGCGTGAGCTCCACGCAGCCAAGTGAAAATAAAGTCTACATATTTTCTCCCTTTTTTGGTCGAGGATTATGAGCAGAGCAGGGAAGAGGGGAGGGGGGGCAGGGGTAGGGGTGGGAATTCTTTAAGCTTGGCCCCTCAAAATAAAATCTTGTCAAATCAAATAAAGTCTCCTTAAGAAGTGCACAATGACGACCTCTCACCGGCACCTCACATGCAAAGAGCTGCCACCAACCACGGTCCCCGCAGCTGAGGGGCAGGGAGAGTGTTTTAATTGAGCCCACGCAGGGATCAGAAGACGAGGGGAGATAGTTTGAGGATCATCGTCGCAGGAAGTGATGGCGTGAAGTGAGCAGGTGCATTGTTGAGGTGAGCAAATGAAGTAGACAGTCTCATAAATGTGCACAAAGGGGTGAAGGATGAGACGCGGGATGAGCTGCTCAGTCTCAGCATTGTGAGGACGGTGGGCGGAGCGCCATCTTATTGTTGTAATTTCCTAATTTATCAAAAAGCCTTAATGAACGCCGGGACAAGGTTGAAATAAGTGGGTGTATAATTATCGTTGTGTGTCTCCAAAATTCATCACACCCTCCACACACACACACACACACACACACACACACACACACACAACCACAGTGGTGAAAATCCATATCATTTAACCACCAAATGCAGAAAACACTGTTAGTTTTAAATGATTCCACATCATTAAGTAGCTCGACGAGCAATAATACTCCAAACAATGCTGTTTGAGCATGAGTAATGTCGTCTGGGTAATGGACTCCTGGGGAATGGTGGAGGTAAAATGATCTATGCAGCTTTTTTTCTCCCCTCTCTCTGTCTGACTTCCTGTCCCACACACGACGCTGAGGGAAGCTGCCCCCTTGTGGCCTCACTTGCCAAAAAGAAGCAGAACAAATTTCCTTCAGAAGGATCTGCAGGTCTCAGCACATCCATGCACCTCATTAGGGACAATAACCCTTTGTTCCTTTTAATAATTGCACCTCCTCGCTAAAAAAAAAAAATGCTGAGAATGACACACCCTTTTCCAGAGTTTTCCCAAAAAGTGTCTCCTGACTGAGCCCACCTTTGTTCAAAACGCACACCAGCAGAACAAAGATGCTTTTAACGTGAAGGCACTTTGGGGAAATCTCAGCCCAGGCTTCTCAACAGCACCGATGACATCTGCCCAACACAACCACCTACATCACCACCTCTGCTCATTTCCTGCCTCCATTAATAAGAAAGTGCACTTCTTTTTTACAACCACCAGTGAACCAGTGCTATATTTCCACAGCGCTCTAATCAGCAGTGTTTGGATTTCCCCTGTGCTGTGTTGTCTTTACTACTGTTCTGTTGAACCAGGGAGGGTTTGTTTCAAAGAGCAAAAAAAAAAGGCCATTTTTTTGTTTTCTTTTTTGCTTCTGTGGTTAGCAAAGGATCTCAGCCCTCTAAACGCGCCCCAACGTTTCCAAGGTTGACAGCGTCCGTCAGAAGCTACACCCAGGGTGCCGTGATTGTACAAATCCGTGTTCATGTACAGTACTGACCATTAAAACAACTTTCAAAACCCTGCTGGTTATAAAAAAAGAAACACTTGTATCTCTTCCTCTAAGATAAAAAAGATAGCAGAGAATCCCACATTATTATCCACAGTATAAATTACATTGTAGACAGAACTTGGAAATATATATAGTACAGTTATATTTCACTAGAATCTTTATGTTTTTTGTCACAAACGCTGTGTGTATTTATGCAGTAAGTGTTTCTGGTATGTGTGTGTGAATGCCGCTCTACTATTTGCCGCCGCATCACGTGTGGCAGAACTCTGTACTCGGCACGTTGCTGCTCTTGCAGTAGGCTATGCTGTTGTTACTGAGGTGACAGTCTCTAAATCCAATGCCCCCGTTGGGCGTGTAGATGGGCTGAATGCGAAAATCTCCCTTCAGCAGCTGCTCATTGTTCAGCGCCACTATCTGGAAACTGGTCTCAGTCATCTCCAGAATGGAGTTATCCTTCTTGGTCCCGGCCTCGCCGTAGTCGTCTTTTCTCCTGCCCCGGTTGTATTTCCACTTGGTCGAAGACGACCGGCTCTTCCTGTGCATGTGCCAGCAGAAGAGGCTGAGCAGCGTCACCAGGACGATGAGCACTGCCCCGCCTATGATCCCAGCCATTAGCAGCGTGGAGTTGATGCTCTCCTGAGGAGCTTGCTCTCTACCGGGAGGCTTCGTAGACGCAACAGCCTTGGTCCTGGCCTCAGAGCATATAGTATCCTCTCCAGGTCTGTAGGAGTTAAGGGTGTCCAACACGTGCACGCAGATCCGATACACGGACCGGGGCTCCAGGTTGGTGAGGCTAATGTGCCGCCGGTCCCCGCTCACCGTCCTCTCCCGCATCCCTTCATTTATTTGGCTTTGACCCCTTTTGACCCAAGTGACCTTGTAGGCTGTGACGGTGAAATAGGAAGCCCAGCTCACCTCGATACTGGTGGAGTTGACCACTTGGAAGGAGATCTGAAGAGGGTCCTCGTATGGAGGCAGTGGCCCGGGAGGGTTGTTATGGATCGGGGGTAAGGGAGGGGAGGGCGAGTCAAAGTAGTAAGGGATGGATGTGGTGATGAGGGTGGAGATCATGGTGGTGACAGGGGTGGTTGTGGGTGGGGGAGGGGGTGTGGAGCGGAGGGTTGGCCAGGGTGGCTGGTCGACATCCACGGGGCACTCTATAATATCCAGCGTGAGCTCTCTGATTGCCATGCCACGCACCTTATCTGGACTCAGGCACACGAAGCCTCGAGCGTTGATGGAGGAGGGCAAAGATTTGAGCCACACCACCACCCATTTCACAGCGCAGTCGCAACGCCACGGGTTGTTTCGCACCATGAGGTGCCTCAGGCTCGACAGGCCATCAAACACACCCTGCGTCAGAGTCTGAAGCTGGTTGCTGGAGATATCCAGTTTTTCCAGCCTGTTGAGGTCAGCGAAGGCCGCCACAGGGATCTGGTCAATCTGGTTCTCCTGCAGGCTGAGTTTGACCAGTGACTGGCTGGGGAGGAGCGGAGGGGGGAAGGTGAGTGAATTGCGGGCCAGGGCCAGCTCACGGAGGTTTGCCAGGTCCTGGAAGGTCCCTGGCGCGATGCCCTCATCCGTCAGCAGGTTCCCGTCCAGCAGGAGGCGCTGCAGGCGTGTCACATTCTGAAAGGCCTCCTCTGCAATGTGAGCAATACGGTTCTCGTCCAACCGCAGCTCTTTCAGGTCCTCTGGGAGGCCAATGGGAACACTGCTTAAGTGGTTCTTGGTGAGGAAGAGGAGTTTGAGGCTCACCGCCTCCCTAAAGGCCCCTTCCTCCACCCCCACTGTGGAGATGGAGTTATCATCGAGGTGCAGCTCCTCCAGCTTGGTGAGCTGGGCCAGGGCTGCCCTGGAGATGGTTTGGATATTGTTCTCCTGGAGGTGCAGGACCCTGGTGTTTTTGGGCAGATTGACGGGAAACTCATCCAGCTGGTTGCCGTAGAGATACACCGTCTCCACAGTGGCCACGTTATGAAGTTCCAGAGGGAAGCCAGCATTGTTGATCTGGTTGTTGTGTAGGTAGAGGACCTTGAAGCCCTCCTGTATCCCCAGAGGCACTGATGTCAGGCTGCGCTCGTTGCAGTACACAAACGTTTTGTCACAACGACACTCCTCGGGGCAAGAGGCACCCGGGCGGAACTGCATCTGGAGGCTCAGGATGACAGTCAACCAAAACTGCAAGAATGAAGCCCAATCTTTATTCCAGGGTCCGGCCAGAAACTCCATAGTGGAAAAACAAAACAGGAAAAGGGAAACCAACAATTAAAAAAAAAAGGGAATAAAAGAAATATGAAAATCAGAATGACGTATATATCCACCAAAAACCAGAGCCACGAAAAAGTCCAACTAGGAGAGTTTGGTAATGATGCAGTTAGCTGGGAAAAGAGCAGGAAACCGTGGGAGTAATCCTGTAAATGCTAGTCCTCAGCTGAAGAGCGATGGTCTCATTAGTGGTGGCCAGTCCTCTGACTGACTCCATCCATGCTGAGACATCAGACCATAGCAGGACTCTTCACTCGCTGCTCCATGCAGAGCTCAGCCAGGGCCAATTTGAAGCCGCGCAGTAGAGAGCCACCGCAGGCTCCACTCGCCTGTCCGTCACACACTGCCGGTCCCCGACCAGGGCAGAGTCCAGGGGGGGTGACATTTGGATCCAGAGACCTGTGGGAAAACAAAGAAATGCTGGATTAGGGTGTTTTGGCGGGTTGGGGGGGGGGGCTGTTCTCAGAAAAAGGGGCCTCTTTTCCTTGCTCTCTTTGACACACAAACACACACACTCACATACACACAGCAACTGTCTTACAAAACATATCGTTCACCGCTGATGTCAAATTATGCACCGGCTATTCCAAAAAAAAAAAAAAAAAGCATCTGATAAATATTCAGAACAGCTCTTGCACATCCGGTTTCACAGACATAAAGAAGGCTTTTATCCCTTCCGCTCTATCAAAGGAGGGAATAGAGCACTGCAAGGACACAGATTCACAGAGCAACATCAGCGCTGCTTCATGGAAAACATGCTAAAAAGAGATAAAGCTCATGAAGGCAGCACCTCTTTGTGGAGATACTTCCTGTAGAAAAAAAAGAACAGAACAGAAGTGCCTTTTTTTCCTCCGTCTGCCTGAGCGGACATTGTGGGCAGAGGTACACGAGTAAACACACGAGTGCTTACAGTAAACAGAGGCGACTGTTTTGCCGGTGGCTTGAGGAGGAGCTGGTTTGTAGGCCTGAGCACGCCATCGCCCCAGCTCCAGATTTAAGGCTGAGAGGGGAGCAGGAGTTAGAAAACAAAAGGCAGTCGAGGAATAGAGACCCTACACACCAGCTCCACCTCTCAGTGCGGTGACATACACGAGCTGTCAAAGAAATGGGATTGGAAAATAATTTAATCCCTCCACCTGCGATAAATGATCGATACAGGCTGTTTTTCAACGCGCAGAGGGGCTTGTGGTGAAGGCCGCTGGATTACAGTAGAACCCCAGATCCATTATTCCAAGTTTTATGAGCCATCTCCCCTCCTCTTCCTCTCACACATGATAGAAAGATACCGGTTGTCATCGATGGCTTTCAGCTCAACTGAAGCTCCACTCTGAGGCAACGCTGGGTGACACACAATAATGGGAACGATGGGTTGAATGTTAAGCACAGGAGCGGCCATGAGCGTGGATTAAGGTGTCAAGGAGCAGGAGGAGCCAGTTAGCTACAACATGCAGAAAATATTTTAACTACATTTCACATTTTTTGTGTCTGGCAGCCATGACAGGGAACTGCTGCAAAGAAAGGGACAAAATGGTAACATAAAAAAAAAAAATCAAAGGAAATCCATCTCTTTGCCTTCTGCTTCTTTACATCCCCCGCGCTGTTTGTTGACTGTGTGCCTCTTTTGTGGCAGAGCTGGAGAAACAATCCTTTGACACACATCTGTGATCTACTTTTCTAAATTGAAAGAGCTAAATTTAATCAAATAAGCTTCAGGGGGTATAAGCAACCACATGAGGCGATAAAAATGTGCTGCCACAGCAGCAGAATCAACAGCAGAAGGCAGCAGCATCCAGATTATTATTATTATAGCTGCATAAATAAAAAAGACAGCGAGAAATCCGACGCGTAAAAGAAGACGCGTAAAGTTACTCGACAACCTGATAAACGTTGGACAGATCAAGGAGGGAGACTGATAGACTTTTGCTTTCTTTTTTTGATTTAATTTCCAGCCGAGGGAGCAGAGTTTCTCAGCGCCAGATGAACGCTGTGATATGTGGCCAGGAGAATCCGATTAGAACTGGATTTAGCGACAGAAAAACGCAATTAAAAGTTTAAAATGGAGAGGGTATTTAAGAGGCGATAAGAGGCGGATCAGGTGTACTTCAAAGCCTGCCCAGTGAGCGCTGTTCATCTGAATGAATTATTTCAAAGGGGGAATTGAAAACCGTGCAGTGCATTGAGAGTGAAAGCCCCCCCTGATGAAAAAAAGTCAGGTTTTCTCCTGCGTGAAAAATGTGGAGCTGCGCGCTTTGTAGCGCACTAATCTTTAACTCGATGAAACATGTAATTATCCTACAAATATATCTACAAACTGTTTTAATTAATCATAAAAAAGTCAGTGAGAATCGGCGGATTGATGCCAGTTTATCTCTGCGTGCAGGATGCACAACATATTTTAGTGTCGGTAAAGATTAAACATGAATTTAATTTAAAAAGAAGTAGATTGATAGAAACTCAGGCCTGTATGTTTCCTCCACATTTCTCTAGATAACTGAGAAACATCCACTGTACCTTTGGCGAGCCTTTATCCATTACAAAACCCGCTACCGCGTTCAACTTTTCCCCTTTCTCTGCGCCTCCGTCCTTCATGCGGTCCCGCTGTATGACCGTGCGTAAAGGTCCGTTCGGTAACACTCGGCTCCGATCAGCAGCAGCGTGAACCCGGTGAGTCTACGGAACAGCATATTTGCCTGCATGGGTCCCCCTCGGTTGTGGCTGTCCTCTCACCGCTGTCCGCACTTTTTTTTTGTTTGTTTCCCTCCCAGCTTCTCCTTCGCAGCTCCTCCGCCTTTCACTCAACACCGTCCGCAGCGCAAAGAAAGCGGCGGCAGGGTGATCGCAGCGCCCACCTCTCCCCTTCCTGCCCGCACGGTGAGGACGCACAAGCCGAAGTGTCCGCCACGGGCCATGACGGCCAGCTGCGTCCGTCCCTCCGTCCCTCCGTCCGTCCGTCCGGTGCGCTGTTTAACCGGGGAGCTCAAACTTGCCTTCAGTGTCTCCGCAGCTCGGAGCCGGACTCCCTGCGAGTTGTTTTCTTAGATGGATTCAGTTGATAGTGCGACGTGTGTGCTCTGCTCACCTCCCTCCCTCTCTCTCTCTCTCTCTCTCTCTCTCCCTCTCCGTCTCTCTCTCTCTCTCTCTCTCTCTCTCTCCCTCCTGTCCCTCCTCCTCCTCCTCTTCTTCCTCCTCCTCCTCCTCAGAATAAAGAATGCATCTCCTCCAGCAGCTCCGTGATGGCTTTAAGCCACAGATCCTCCCTGCTGCCCTCACACTGCAGAAAATAGTTTGTCTCTCAACACACTCCATCCCTACATGTTATTAGCCGGCCTACCTTTAACCCGTCTGAGCTCTCATTTACATTTTAATCACAAAATCCACCAATCCGTCCTGGAGTCACATCCTGAATGAAAACTCACCCCAGGACGCAGAGTCCTTCCTTTAATCCTGCGGGTTATTTACAGTGTGATATATATCCTGAGGGTCACACTCTGTCCCTGCAGGGCCTTATTAGCTGTAGTTCTGTTGGCGTGTGTGTAGGTCTGCTGTTGGATTTCTTTCTTTCAGGACCACTAACCTCGCTTCTTTTTTTTAATTACAGCTGGATAATTAGCCCCGAGTGAAAAGCACACTTCCCGGACTTTCTTGCAGTGATTTGAAGCATTTAGACACAGCCAAACTCATTTCATCTGACTACACTGTTCTAGTACTGATTCAGCACTGCGCTGCACGCACTCTGCGAGGCGCTCACGCGCACCCATCCCTCCCGCACGCGCGCGCATGGACAAATTTGCCCGCATCTCCTGTAGTTTTACTTTTCAGTGGGGTAAAGCTTCCTCATTGTTTTACACACCTGAAAACTCACACACATCAGGGGCGTAAAAAGTAAAAAATAAGACACTGAGGTGAGCTGTGTGTGTGTGTGTGGGGGGGTCCTTATGAGTGACTGGCACATTGAAATATGCCTGTGTTCAAAGAAGAACTCTCATTAAATTAAATACAGTGCCATTTGCTATTTATGCCCTTGAAAATGGCAAATCCATCTACGCCATGTTTCTTTTTTCTTTTTTGTTGTTGTCTTGTTCTTTCCGCATCAAGATACAACGCTCAAGGTACCCTGGGTGTGTTGGTTGTTGCCATTCTGGGACACCGTGTCAACTTCAGCCTGTTACACACATTGTCTGTTTTCAAAATACACTTCTGTTTTCACAGGAAATGTACAGTTTGCAATACGGTCCCTTTCAAAATAAAAGCACTGCGTCAGTACAGCCCCTCAAATTGAAGTTTTTTTCTTCAACAACCAACGCACGTGGCTGGGTTTAGGAAAAAAGAGCAGGGTTTGGCTTCTTATGTTACGGGACACAAACACCGCTCTCCCAGGAGAAAGTTGGACACATCCACCACTGCCACTCCCACCCACCCTACTTGGACTTTTGCTGCCTTAACTGTTGTTCTTGTCCTGTCCTGTCCTTACTCCTTCAGAGTGAGGCCGGGTTGATTCTATAAATCAACTATTCTATAATTTCAAATAAACTATTGAAAATGTGAAATTAAATGAATAATTTCTTCATTTCCATGGTATTTTCTGTTATGTACAGGTATGTTATGGTGATTTCTGGATAATATGTACGTTGATGTTATCCAATGTCAAGTCTATGAGACGATTTGTGCACAGTAGTGTGCACAAGGGCCCTAAGTGAGTGATTCCGATACCAAAAGAGCACTTTGCTCAATACCTTTTGATACTACAGGTGTGTAGTGATGCCATACTTTCGAAGGTTTTGTTGGCATCATGGCCGGCTAAACTGCCAACTCTGTTACATAAGCCACGCATCTGTATGGGTTGTAGCTGCTGCCAGTGGAGGGCAATCACATGCTGCACTGAATCAAAGAACACTTTTTAGATCTGGGTACTAAAAGGATAGAATGCAGGTGCAGTTTGACTGGAATAGTTTTAATATTACTTGGTTCTGGGTTATTTCAGTTAATGCCTTCAAAGTATCAGGTACCGATACCACAGCCCGATTTGTGCTACTTTCATAGTGTTTAGTGTTTGATTGTGACTCATGTACTTTACACAAAATTACCATAAGAATACATTTTAGTTTTGATAAGTGATTATAAATTAAATATGTAAAAAATATATCAAAAATAAAAATATTATTTTATTTATATAAAAATATAAATAAAATAATATAAAATCTATACACACCTTTGTCCTATACAGATAGCCTACTGTATGTCCATGATGGATAGTTGCACAGGTTAACTAACAACTTTTGAAAGCGAATCTAATGTATTTATTGTAGTGATAGTGTGGTTAACATTACAAAGCTAGGCTAACTAGCTTCCATTAGCATGCTGATTTCCACTTTACAATTGAAATACAAACCTGATGGAATAGTTACTCCCAAATGTTGTATGTTACACGTGTTAGACTACGGAGGCCGACAAGGGCAAACACGCTACAGTACAACGTACGGCCCAAAACATTTCAGTCAGGACAAACGTGCCACAGCTATAGCAACAATGTCAACTCAAAAACGCATGTAAATTCAAATCAAATATGAAAAGAACACATTTGCAGAAAACGCTGCAATACAGAAACAGCGCAAAGCCAAAAATTCACAAGCAAATGAAACAACAGAAAAAAGGGACATATCAACACAACAGAAGTTCTCCAGGCCTCGAGGGGGAGCGCTCACTGGAACAACTTGATTTTCAACCTGAGAGAAACTAGATGAGCGTGTGCTTGTTTTTAAAACAGGGAGAAAAGTGAAGAGGTGACACAAAAAATGTATGTATTCTTTTTTACAATTGGCCCTAGTCTTATACAATGCTATGAAACAGCTACAGATTTATGTAGCTCCCTCTAGAGGCCTGGAGGACTCCTGTTGTGTTGAGTGGATATGCAGTGTTTTGTTGCATTTGTTTTGATTTGTTTGTGTGTTTTTTTTTTTTACTTTGCATCATGTTTGGTGCTAATGTATTTGGTTTGTACGGAGACCCTAAAGTCTGGAGAGGTGATATTTCTATTTCTTGTGGGGACAGGTTAATTCACTTTTTCCGCCAGATATAAATATCACTTTTTGGGGACTGTAGAGCCTCTGTAATTTTGGCTTTCTGCAGCACATTTTTTAAATCACAGCATGTTTGTATATGTTTTGGATTTTTATGTGTTTTTGAAATGGCATCGTTTCTGAAGCTGCAGCACTTCTTTAAAGATGGAGATGTTTTGGGCCACTATAGTGTGTTTATCTTCGTAGGCTACTGTATCAAACAGCTAATAGTCCACCTTATCTATCTCACTGCAATGCTGACTTATCAAATATCAGTCAAAGTTGCCATTAGAAATGACCACTCAGAGGCCTGAAGCATCAGCACTGTTTCTACACATACGTCCTAAACAGTTTTATAATGTTGAAATAGATAAACAGGAACAATAGCCACATTGTCATTCTAATTTATATTCCCCTACACAGGAAATATAAATTCCTGACAGTGGAGAGGATTTAGACTTCAGTTTGCCTTAAAAATACTAAAGCTGTCATGTTCTGTGTTTCCATGTTTATAGTCAGAGCCGGGGTCAGAAAGGCACACAGCAGTCACATGATCCTCACGGGTCAGCAGGTGCATGTTTGCCTTTGATCTCCACCTTCAGTTGCCAAATGGTATTAACATGGCTCTTTGACCCACTTCAACATAGATAACTCATGAAAACTTTCAGACAAATTACATGGCTCCCACTCAAATCACCAATGTCACTCTGTCCAATCAGGCCGGCCGGGGCTCGTGCCACTGAAGTCTTCTAATACGTCCACTCTCGGCGAGATGATGTGGTTGTTCTCAGTGTTTGCCTTTCATGTTTAATTTCGGCTGCCACGTCCCTGAGATGGACGGCCGCTGCGAGGCCCAGTCCACAGCATTTAATTCCTTCATAAATCAAGCTTCTGTGCGCGTCATGAATTATTGATTGAGTGAATTTAGAGGAAACAGCCTATTTTTATTTTCTCCTTGATGGACATGTTTTGCAGTCATGCGCTCTGTTCCTGGTCGGCGCTGCATTATGGAACGTCTCTTTCTGGCACGCAAATGTGGATAAAATGACAGACACATAAATGGGCAAAAGAAGGGCCTATAGGCAAATATGCTCCAGCTGTTATACGGCATGTTAATTTGATTTTGCTCATTGTTGTCAAGTAAAAAAAACTGAGCAGGAGTTACATGAAAAACAGCCTGATTGCACTCAATCAAAAAGTTAATGCATTTTTTACTCTAGCTGATTTATTTTAACCTTTTAATACGACTCTGCGTCTTCATATGAGGATATTACATTTTGGGTTTGTTGCACTTTATACTTCATTCTGCTTAACTTCAACCTGTTGTCCTCGTTTGTGGACGCTTTCTGATCCATCTAGAAGTAGCAAAAGAACAGTACACCAATCCATGTAAAACAAGATGGCAGCCATCTCTGCCAAGTCAGTCAGCCCATTCTCATCCCCAAGTTGTCAAATATCGCTGTTTTGTTAGTGATTTTGGTGTCAGACACTGACACAAAAAGGAGCATTTCACAGCAGTATGATACGGCGTTAGTTTGTTAATGCCACAGGATGGTGTCAGCTTGAAACACTGCTGGTAACAAGTCCCTACAGGGCGTTTGGGAGGGGAAGTGTATGGGTCCAACAAACCTTAGAGTTTCACCCAGGACTCCACTGTTCAGTTCCCATGTGTCGTTCAAGCCAAACCATGATGTTTTTTTCTAAACCTATCCATGTGTTTTTGTTGCAAAAGGAAATAAATGTAAATACAATGTATTTTACGTACATTGTAAGTTTATTTTTAAAAAACTCTGTATGCATCTAATGTGCAGAATATGTCCATTTCCTGTTAAAACAGAAGTGTATTTTGAAAAGACAGACATAAATTGACACAGTGTCCTGGAATGTCAACAACAGAAGAACAGGAGAATACTTAGCGCTTCACACGTAGACTAGAAATGCCACAGACAGTTCGTTGGAATTTGATGAGTCAGGATTAGAACCTGTTGAGTCAGTTTACACCTGATTTCGAGTAGACACGGTGCAAAACCTGATCAAATCTTGTGGTTGAAATGTGTTTATTTTGGTTTGATGATGATTGTAGTGTGATACGGCATACAAAAGTTGAGCTATTTTAACCAATGTAACAAGCTAAGACGCTTAGCAAAGTACTTGTTTGAGGACAATGGGACCTAAATATTGTACTATCGCAGCTTTCACACAGGAAAATTAAGTGCAACAGACTGTTCCTACGGACAAACAGGGATTCTTAGCTTGGAGTATGGAAAATTCATTCACAGTTATAACATAAACAACTCACAAGGCTTTGAGATATGTTGTATTTTTGCAGGCTGTTTATATCCAATATAATCAGGAACCAGTAATTTGTGCATCACCGACATATTTTGGAAGGCTGTGATCACACGACCAATGTGCTGGTGGGAGTAAATAAGGAAGTGATCCCAAAGCAGTCTGTTAGGAGGCAGGTTGGAGCAGTGGATGGGTCAACAAACCCAGAAAGTTACTGCGGTTTTCCCAGTAGACAGGTATTCGAAACTGTATGAAATTTCAGTTAGGGTACATCATCATCCGAACCCTATCCATGGTAACTTTACTTGCTTAAATCTATCCTTCGTAGTTGTTCATGCTAAGTACGTAACTTAATGTTAAGCACATAACATCATTTGTGGGGCGAAGATTTGTAGGATATCATACGAACCGCTGTACGAGGATATGTTAGCTAGCTCAGTGGTGCTAGATGAACTAGCAGTAGATGCACGCTCCCTTCTGCCATGGTGATACAGTTGGTAAATGTTGTTTGGAAGAAAGAATAAAGTTCCTACATGACACTGCTCACAACAAGGGATTATTTTGAGTTATGTTGAGCTTTGAGCACCACAAGCAGAGTGCTATCTGGTTCCATTCTCTTTGGCCGATATCTCTAACACTCAGCAACTCACACCTGAACCAGATTGATAAGCACTGCAGGTAAGAGGAAAATATGTATTTTTGATTTTGGGGTGAACTTTCCCTTTAAAACTCCATATCTTTGGAATATTTAGGAGGTATGAGTCCACTTAATGACTAAAGTCTCAATTTTGTCTGCAGCTATCCCCAGAACCATTACTGTACAGTAAAAGTTCCTGTTGCATTACAGTTGCCTTTTGGCCTCTTCATCATGTTTCTTCAGCTAAATCTAACCACAGTAAATTTACTTGCCTAAACCTAACCTGTGTAACTTAACGTTAATTATGTAACTTTACGTGAAGGACACAACGTCATTTGTGGAGCAGTATTCATATGATATAATACAAACTGTTCTATGATGATTCATTGATTTTTTGCAATTTGTTTTTGCACAATGTTCAGGCACTGAAATAATCCGTTTTATACTTTATTACACATTTGTGAGTGTTGAAAACAAGCCCATTGTCTCCATATGAGGATATTATGTTCTTTAAAAACTGCTTACTCTTCAAAGACAGTGCTCAGTTTTTATATTTATCAGGTCCCTGTCATTCCAGATAGCTGGGATAAATTGATAGTGCATACCGAACAAAAGCTGAGGTTTCAGGAGGTTAAGTGAAAAAGTGAACATCTATGTTGTGCTTTCGTCTGCTGGCCTTGCTCTTATGTTTGGTAAGAATATACTCTATTATATCTACTGTATACTTAAGGTCTGTATTGCACAAATGCAGAGAAATATTTCAGTCAGCACCCTCTCTGGAATCTCAAAGTGGAATTTCCCCTTCTCCGCCTTTCCCAGAGACCTTCCCAGAGTTTTGGCGTGGCGTATTTACTCTGCACGCTTGTGTACCTTGATAAAAGTGCAGATACACATGACCCCCGAACACATCAAAGCCTGCTCTGTCCATCTGCTCCTGTTCAGGCCCTAAACTGTGTTAAAGGAGAGTAGGGGGAAAAAACGTCCACTCAGATATGCAGATATGTTTATCCCTTGGTTATATTCATTCTAGTCCCCAGAGACATCATTAGCTTATCACATTTCTCCCTGCATGAATTTACATCTGGACACCGAAAGGCACTTCAAAGGTGCCAACAACATCAGCGTCTAAAAACCTCCCTGCAAGTATTGGCAGGAGCTGTGAAGGAACTAAATGTGGCAAAACCACAGAAATATTGCAAATCGCAGAGAGCCGTGATATAATCAGGCCCTCCCCTCCTGAGATTTCAGTGGATTAAAGAAAAATATGCTGATAATGTTTAGAGTGGGCGATCAATGCGTTCATTAATTTCTAAGGCGATGTAATTATGTTTACCCCCGTCGATTATCAATCTGCATGCATCTAATGTCACAGCGTGGCTCCCTGAAGAGAGCGGCGCGTTTTCACAGCCGAGGAAACAAGTCAGCCAACAACATACTGTATGTTTTACTCAAGGAGTGAGCTGAGAGGAGACGAAGGAGTCGGAGGATTGCACCAACTGCTGAGCCCCTCAAGACCAAAATTCATTTCTTCCTCCACTTTTAGGATTTTTTTTATTGCTCTGTTGCTGTGCAAACATATCATGACTGACAGACTCTGAAAAATACTATACAGCCTACAGTACAGCACTACACACAGCATGATGTAAGAGGACATGGTATCTCCCAAATGAAGCCCTCTAATTAGATTAAACAACATTTACTTCCCAACTGTCCCTCCTTGTTAGAGTCAAACAAATCGACTAGACTGTCATGAAAACTCAATACAGCACCGCTCCATCCAGGCCCTCGTCATGTCATGTTTAAGGATGTCAGCTTGGGTTAATATTGCTTCGATGGCCTGACACCCATTAACTGGTAACTAAACAGCTCATACTTAAGAAGAACCTGAAAAATGACGTAAAATAGCAGAGGCCTTTCTTTTTAGTCTGGTGTCTCCACTGACTCAGTGAGCTTTAACAACATATTTCAAAGCACTATCCATTAAGAGGTGGTTACGTTTTTATTTATATTTACCTGTTTATTTATTTTTGTATCTTAGCCTTATTTGAGAGATGGCAGTGAAGAAGCAGGCTGAAAACGGAGGTGAGAGATGGCTATGACATGCAACAAAGGTCCCAAGGCAGGAATGGAATCCTAGGACGCTGCGTGATGTTACGTAGCATACGCTGTGACCACTCGGCTACCAGCACTCCAAAATTTTAATGTTTTATGGTGTAAAATATTGCCTTTTATTTTCTGTTGACAAACAGTTGGCTAGCTGCGTTAATGTGCGGAAACATAACGCCTACTCCTCTTGTCAGCTAACGTTAGCTTTGGCTGCTTTGCTTTGCACTTTGAAAAGTTGGGAGCTAGCTAGTGGAAATGCTCATTCAGCAGTTACTGCTGGTGCTGCGGGAACATTGTTCCCAGCCTTTGGTCTCTCAACAGGTCGACCCAGTGAGTTAGCCACTTCATTTAAACCGCAAAACCCCCCTTTAACGTTGTCAAGTATATTAGCATCACTAGCCGTGCTGGCACTGCTAATCGTGCAAACAGAGCTAACAATAGTTCTAAATGGTAAAGGGGGTTTGCAGCTTAAAATTGAGCCGTTTACTCACCAGTATGAACTGGGAGGAGACCGGAGGGTGGCCACACTGTGTCCATGGCAAGGCTGTTGGGTCAGGAAGGCGTTACTGGCTGTTTTGCTAAATGATGGACACAGCTAGCGAGCTAGCTCCCACCAGACCCAGGAGGTGTGCAGTGCAGCTGTCCAAGGCTAACGTTAGCAAATCAGTACGGACCGGAGGGTGGGCACAATGTTTCGGTGACAGCATTACTAGTGGTAATCGCCGCTAGCAGTGTTGGGAAGGTTTTACTTTTGAAATAATAGGTTACAGATTACAAATTACCCTGTTATATATGTAATAAATAATGTAACTATAATTTATTCATCAAAGTCATATCACTTGTTTACTTTTATTACATGATTTAGACTGGGAGAAATAGTAGTCCCAAAACACAGTGTCAAATTTGCAAATGGCTTTGCTGATCCGTGTTGTCTGGAAATATCCCAGCTGGCACCAGACGTCAATATTACGTCAGAAAGATACCAGACTCATGTATGGACAGATGTTAAATTTTGGTTGGAATGAAAATCAGGCCGATAATATTTTAAATGTCTTCAACGTTAGAACACATTATGTAGATGTTGACATTATGTTTGCAGATGTTGTGTTTTGTTCTCCATACCTTATGACTAAATGTATTCTACATCAAGATGATGTTAGCATGGGACGTTTGGATGAAGTTGGCCTTGACGTTGGCATTGACTTTGTCTTGACATTGAACTTCGGTTACCTGATGTCAGAACATTAAGTCAACTAAATATCTTATCTTATCTTATCAAGGTCGAGAGACGTTGGTGGCCAGCTGGGAGGCCAAAAGACAACACACCTGCACAGTGAGCAGAATGAATGTTATATTCTACATAATTAGGTTTTAATCTAGAGGCTTATTTTAACATACAACCTTTGTAATCACCAACACTCTGATTAGTAACTGTAATATAATTACATATATTTTCTCAGTGACTGCAAGGGATTATAATTACATTTATTTTGTACTTTAATTACATAACCCTGTTACAAGTAGGCTAACTAGTAACTCCCAAACACCAGCTCCCATCCAACCCAGATGCTCCGCAGTACAGTAAAATGAAGAGGAGCAAATCAACCCTACCAGCATGCATAACTGGTCAAAAATATTCTCAGCAGTTACCAGATTAATGATTAACCATATCCCGAGTCACATGTGGTGTTATATGTGCCTTCAAAATGTCTTTGTAAGGCTTAAAGTTGCTTTTAGAAGTAGAGTAAAATGGTGTGCCAGGCGTTCAAAAAGCCGGCGATGATCAATCAGGGTCATTTCACGAGCAGCAGCAAAGGCAGCGCGCTCTCACATGAGCATGTGAATTATAGGGGAGGCAGAGTGAATGCAGTGTCCTGACTGAATGCTGCCCTGTGCTAATGCCAGGCTGTAAAAACACTGAGTTGACAACAAGCAAGCCCCTGTAGTTCTGCTGAGGGAGGGACGGGGGAGAAGGAGGCAGAGTGAGAGGAGAAGGGGGAGAGAAGGGGAGGCAGAGGACAGGAAGAGAGGATTGTGGATTACTGCTGTTCCTCACATGTGGCTGCCATGTCATCCCTGATTTAATACCTCAGACAACTGCTCAGTAACATGTAATTGTTCAGATAAGTGGAGGCCATTTTGTTCATTTTGACATGTGCAGCTTTCTGCTATGATAAATAATAGAGCTTAAAGGAGCAGTCCGCCCTTGGACAGTCTTACTTTAATTTACATCTCCAGTCCGTAATGTTCAGTACATGTGTAGCATTATATCATGATTAGGTGTAGCCCCAGTTTGTCTCTTTCATACATCACCACTATATTCCAGTTACAGAGCTGAGCATCCCATATTCTCAAAATTAAAAATAATACCCAGAAAATTCTTCAACAACACTAACTGGTGTTTTTTCAGAGTCATACAATATTCTTCTAACCATTTAAGTAAGGTAAAAATAGATTTTAACCAGTTTCTTAAATTGCACCTTTTTTTAATCACTACTGTTAACCCCCCCGGAGCGTCATCACTTTTCTTGTGCTACTTTCAGACGCATTTCGCAAGTATTCAAACCTTTGAACCCTGAGCTAATTGGTATAATTTCTTTCAAAAACATGAGGGAAAAAGCCAATGAACAACTTGGTAAAAATGTTTCACAAATTGCCAAAAAAAAAAAAAAAAAAATTATGTTTTTATTATTATTTTTTTACAAAGCTAGGGGAAAAATTCTATCACGAATTATCATTATTATATATTTAAAGTTACGTTACAGATTTGTTATAATTTTAAAGCTCTTTTTTCAGTCATTTCCTTGTTTGTTTATTTGTTTTTTTACATTTCTTGTATTTTTTTCCGTGTTTTATATTTTCTTGTTTTTAAATTTTCTCTTTTTTTTTTTGTTTTTTACAAAATTTCTTGCTATTTTTTGGGGGTTCATTCTTTTTTTGTTGCTTACTGTCTTCTTCCCATGTTTTTGAAAGAAACCAAGCCTAATTGCTCAGGTGTCGAAGGGTTAAATTAAGAAGAAATTTTCTACAGTCATCATCCCCAGAGGATGAACCCTACCAATTTTAGTTATCGCCTGACTTTTCCTCCAGCACCACCATGTCGACTCGACATTTTTACATTTTGACTTTTTCATGTCTTGACAGTTATTGGATTGATTACCTTGAAATTTGGGACATATATTCATGGTGTCTAGAGAATGAACCTTTATGATTTCGGTGATCCCTTGAATTTTCCTCGACCTGAATTACCTGACAAAATGTTGAAATTTTGGGTTTTGCAAATATGAAACATCTATACATATTTATTTAGCACATACATCAAAACTTTATGTATTTTTCAGCAATGCTGTGGTTATGTTTAGGCACAGAAACCACTTGGTTATGTTAAGGAAAAGATCTTGCTTAAAAACACATGCTTTTTATGGCAAAATTGCAGCTGAAAATGCCAACGATGTCCTGCTAAAAATCACCTGCCTTAGGTGGTAAAATTGCTGCTGGAAATGCCACCAACATCTTGCTAAAAAACACCCATTATTGCTGCCACAATCACAACTGGAAATGCCACTGAAAATCACTCAATCTATTTGGAGCAATCTTGCTAAAAAACACTGAGCTTTTGTGACACGACTATGGCTGGAAAAAGTTCTGGTGTCTCGCTCAAAATCACCTGCTTTTAAGTGGTAACATTGCAACCTGAAATGCCGCCAATGCCAAAAAAACACCGTAATATTGACTGAAAATGTCATCAATGTCTTGCTAAAAATCCGCTCTTGCTGACACAATGGCTGCTTCAAATGCCACAGATGTCCTGCTACAAAGCACACAGTTTTGTGGTACAATTATGGTCGGAAAAGTCCTGATGGTGGTGGCATTACCACTGGAAATGCTGCAAATGTCTTGGCAGAAAAGCCACCAGCTTTTGGCAGCATAATTGCCCACTTTGTGTGGCACAATTATGACAGGAAATGCTGCCAATGTCTCACTAAAAACACTCGCTCTTGCTGGCACAATCGCCGCTGCAAATGCTGCAGATGTCTTGCTAAAAAAAAACACCCAGTTTTTGTGGCAAAATTATGGCTGGAGAAGTCTTAATGTCTTGCTCTAAACCACCAGCTTTTGGCAGCATAATTATGACTGGTAATGCCATCAGTGTCTCACAGAAAAATGTCCTCTTTGTGCGGCAGAATTATCACTGCAAATGCTGCCGATGTCTCACTAAAAAAACACCTGCCTTTGAAGACAAAGTTGCTGCTGAAAATGCCATCGATGTCAAACCAAAAATGTCTGTTGGTCTCAAACGGTGGTCTGCAGCTTAGCAGCCATTTTGCCTTGGTATCACCCAATCCACTCATTTTAAAATGTAGTAATAATAATAATAATAATTAGGAACATAGTTTTACCCTAGTTTTTTTCTATCTGTTCCCTAGTTTTTTTTAAATCATCTTATGAATTTGTGGGACATTTCTTACCAGGTTACTCACTGCCTTTTTTGAAAGAAATCACACCCCTGTGCTCAGCGTTCAAAGGCTTAAAGACTCGCAAAAGGCACCTGAAAGCAGCACAAGAAAAGTGATGTTGCTCCAGGTTTCAAAGAGTTAAAGTCATTCCCATCAGCACCAGCTGTACTTTGTGTTTAGTGCTAATTAGCTAATATTAGCATGCTAAAGTAAGATGGTAAATATGGTAAACGTTATACCTGATAAACATCAACATGTTAGCATTTAGCTTGAAGCACATTTGTAGCGCCGCAGAGCTGTTAGCACGGCTGTAGACTCCTGCTCTCGTTCTGAGATTGCCAGGTTATATTTTTGCAACATCAGATGCTGTGAGTTGAATATAGCGTCGAGGCATTAGAGGCACAGACTGAGGCGAGCTCAAGTGCTGTCACTTATACTTTCAATCAACATCTACTTCCACTTCATTTAAGTAATTTCTTTCATTTCCTGAGGTGACTGACTTCAGACAGTTTCTTGGGAACAGATCTTTGTGCTGCATGAAGCTTTATGGGTTAATGATGTCGAGAAAAAGTAAGAGTGGCAAGAGAACAATGTCACGGTGTGCCTGCTCGTTCATATGAGAAAAAGATCCTCAGTATTTGTACTTCAGATATATGTTTCTCCTTTTATAATTAGACTAAAAATAAACTCTTGATTTTTTTTATTATGCTGTGTTATCTATGCAACCTTGTTGTTTAAGCACCACTGATGTTTTATAGCTCAACATTTCTCAGCTTAATCTTCACTGGAGTGTTTTTTCCTGGGAGTAGTGGTGTGTCATCATGTTGTCTACATTTGGTCAGATATTTATGAGACAGAGATACAACACGAGGCTGAAAAATGTGAGCTACTTCATGTGTGGCATTAAAAGGCTTAAAAGTGTGTGCGTTCTGAGAATGTTACAAATCACCTTATTTGGTGAAAATGTGCTGCTACACAGTGTTTTCTTATCATTTTATACACGATGCCGGGAAACTACACAGCCAAAGTGAGCATGACACAGCACTGAGTTGTGAAAAACAGCCGAGGTTTTGAGGAGTAAAAGTAAAAGGGCCCGCGAGACGGCAACTTACAAGAGCCAGTCAGAGAAAGAGAACAGAAGAGGAGAAAAATAGACAGATGCCAGGAAGGAGCAGGTCTCGGGGTCACGCGAAAGATGGGCCTGATCCCACCTCCAATCCCTGCAGCTTTTCCTTTGTTTGAAGTCACATCTGGGCTAAATTTCCCCTTCTGACTTGAGCAAAGAGGAAGTCTTCTGGGTGGGTGGACGGGGGCTCAGGGCCGCTCCTGCCTCCCAGGCTGAACTGTACAAATACTGTAGATCTATGAGTCAGTAAAACAGCGACTGAGCAAACCGGCATCCAGACCCTGAATCAGAGCTCATCATAAGGATCTGTGATGACTACTGCCATGATGTGTTACAGGTCAAATCTGGGTGTGAGGGATCGGACAATAATTACTTTAAATCTAAACTTAGAACAATAGCAGCTCTCACAACATCACAGACAAAACCGTGCAGTTATTCTTCATCGTCGTCTCAAACTGCACATTATTCTGCTGAGCGGGCAAAATGTTAACAGACAATTAAATAATAAAATCCAAATTTGCCACCAAAAACTACCTTTATTTTTTGAGATTTCTCTGATCTTTCCTCATTTTTTTCTTTGACTAGTTTCACCTCCAATGTAACAGTCTGAAACAAAAATCTATCTCACAGGCATTCTTGTCGGCTCGCATTGGGCCATCTCGTTTTGGATAAGCTAGTAAAACCGTGACCTAAAAAGTTGTTCATTAACCCACACATTTACAAATAATATCAGACATATGCAAGAATTTAAATGAAAAGTTTTTAATGACTTCAAAGTGGCTATCCTGATCATTTTGGCCAATTTAGTGACATTGAAAAGCATTTACATTCCTCCATGCCTAGTGTATCTAGAGAAAATCAAGTGTTTCTCATTTCTTTTATCCGTTTACTTTGTAAGAATTTCAGCATTAATTAAACTGAAGTTTCAATGTTGGTTTTGAACCGCTCGTTCATTTCTTAGAGTCTTTGATACAAGGCAGTGATTTACAGTTAAAAAACAAACAGAAGGCTCATAAGAGAGAACACATGACTCAAAGCAAACAATTCAAAAGCCTATAATTTGTTTAAACAACAACAACAGATAAATGAGTAACATAATATAGCCATCAAAAGACATACAGCCCACTCACCAGAAAAAATGTTGGCATTGTGTGTTTCAACAGCACACCAATATGTTGCAGTTGAAAGTTTCATACACAGTCTATTATATCAACCTCTCTAAAGTGACATGATGTATGAGATGTCTTTTTTAGCCCCAAACGTGTTTTTAGGGACCTGTCACTGTATTTCATGTGGCTTTTTAGCCTCTTAATGTGTAAATGTGGTTTATTTTTGGGTGGGGAACCAATGCTGTGTATCCTGCAGCATTTTAGCTCCCAAATGTGGGAGTTCATTAGGGACCCACTGTTTTATTTTCTGTGGTACTTTAGCTCCCAGAACCTTTTTTGAACATGTAACTGTGTTTCCAGCAGCTTTTTAGCCCCTCAAAAATTGGATGTTTTCTAGGGACGTGCCCAGGTTTTTCGTGCAGTTCTTTCACTCCCAAACATGGGTGTTTTTTAGCAACCCATGGCTGTTTTTCCAGCGGCTCTAAAGCCTGTAAATGTGGATGTTTATTGTGGGCCCACCATGTAATTTTTAATGTGGCTCTTAGTCCCCAAAACCTTATTTTTTTGCAATCCGTCACTGTGTTTCCAGCAGCTTTTTAGCCCCAAAATGTGGATCTTTTTTAGCAATCCGTGGCTGTTTTCCCAGCAGCTCTTTAGCCCCTAAAAGTGTTTTTTAGTGACCCATCACTGTGTTTCATGCAGCCATTAAGCCCTTCAAAAACTAGATGTTTTTTTTAGGGACCTGGTGATTTTTTTTCCAGCAGCTCTTTAGCCCCCAAACATGGATGTTGTTTTTAATGTGGTTCTTGTCAAAATGTGAAGTTTCAGCTCATCTGCTATATAACGTGCAACTATAACCTGCCTATGGTTTGCAGAAACATACAATGCCAACATTTTTTTTTTTGAGCAATTGGGTCGAGAAAGTAATCATCACTTCTTTTCAAAGAACTAAAAACTATATAAACATGTATGTATGCCATACTGAAAAAATGTGCCTTAACACGACGCAGTTGTGTGTGACGACCACCTTGATTCGATCAGGACCTTCCAGCTGTGGACAGCTGTTTAAAGGCTCAGCCTGAGCTTTGGATGACAATCTGTGTTTATCTTGGGCTTTTCCCTCCGACTAATTAACTAAGCCCAGAAACACCGAAACACCACGGTCCCCTGAACCTCTTTCTTCCTGACAGCTTCTCCCCGCAGCTGATTTATTATTGCACAATTTCAAATTAGTGCTGAGTGCAGAACGTCTCACAACAATTTACACTCACATGACCTGAGACACTTATTAATTGCTATATTCTAATTAGAGATAATTACAATATAGTGCATAATAAAGTAGTTTCATATAGACAGACATTATGATTCTTGCTTATTTACTGAGTAAAGTAAAGAGGAGATAATTATTATCGTCATTATTATTATCATCATTCTTTAATTTAGCGAGTTAGATTAACCAAAACAGACTCCGAGGAGGAGGCGGGGAGGTTTTTCATTTTCCCTCTATACTCCTGTGTCTTCACTTTCAGATTAAATACCATGCCAATCTTTATTCCTCACGGAAAGTTTTAATTGCCTGGGAAGCAAAGAGACATTTTAGCTCGCAGTATGGCCGAAAGCACACATTGTAACGGATGTTTGAAGGGGTTGTATTATCTGTTCCAGCCCTCCTCTTGTCTTCCAATGCGAAAATATCCCCCTGATACATGAGGCAGGAATTTGGATAAATCCCGATTACATCAGAAGGCAGGTGAAACAGCTTACAAAACAGACAGCTAAAAATATAATTACACTGTCAGACAGCTACACTGTTTAATCCTTTGCCATGCTGATGCCGTTGCTTGTCTTTTCCTATCAAGTGTCGTAATTTAATATTCTTATCCCGTGTCTTAATATACATTTCTCTCCTCTGGATAATTCATCATCATCAAAACATTTTTCAGCTTATTTATTCTGGTTACAATCACAGTATTAGCCTTGGCAAGCTTCACTGTAACCTAACGCTTTATGGTATTAAATCCTGGCAAGCGTTCATTTGCTCTTATTTTGGGAATATTGCTCACAAGTTGAAATAAAACTCCCCAACATGCCCCAGAGACATGCAGATGCAGATGAGGCTGCTGGATTTTTTATTTCCCCATCACATGTTGACAGCGTTAGTGCTTTATCTTTTGTTTACAAGATCCTCCAGTGCTGCTCACCATGTCGTGAAAAACATAAATGAGATTTCGCTAAATAGCATTTTTGCCCCATATGGTTTTGCTGAGGCAGTAGCCCCTTTTAAACAATCTGCGGTTCCATCTGGTCACTGTGGTTTTTGCCCCTCGCCAGTTTGCCCCCCTCCCCCCTCTGCTTTCACTTACTGCCGCAGCACGCCGCCCCAGTTTGAGAACAGTCTCACAAAACATCCCGAGGGTGTCTCTAGGTGGACGCCTACATGAGAATTACTGCTCTTCTCAGGGTGCTTCTGGGACGCCTGATGAATCAGAGCGCCTCGTTCAGCCGTTATTGGCCTCGTCTTTAAGTCCCGTGAAGGAGGAGAACAAAAGAGGCTCAGAGGAAGAGAGCCACCCGGAGAGGAAGAGAAGAGGGGATGAGTTTTTTGGTGTGAGCGATAATGTAAGGCGTATCGATTCGGAGGGATCTGTTTTCATTGCTCATCCCTCACCGAGCAGCAGATCACTCTTCCTCTCTCGCTCAGGTGGCATGGGGCCCAACCCTGGCGCCTGCCACCCTGCCCAGATTAATTGAAGCATGCTGTTGTAAATGAATCACATATGGCTAATATCTCCCCGCTCTCCCCTCTCCAGCACACGCTCATCACCTATCCTCGTTTGTATTCTATTTCGGGAACAGACGACTTCACTCTTTCCGCTTGTTTTTTAAGGCGAGACACCCCGAGTGGGTAGGGTAAAAATTTTAACGAGCAGACACCACCATGAAACTACACCAGTTGGTTCCTAACAGTAAGACAAGAATTTTTATGTTAAATATGCAAATGAGGCATTGTCGAATTAAATCTGCATTAATTTGCACGAACTTCCAGAACATAAATCTGAACATTTCATAAAGCCAGGTTTAAAAATCTTGTTTCACTTTGTCCTGATAGTCGAGTTAAATCTTTTTATCACTCAGAAAATAGTGTCAACAGCCAAAAAAAAAAAAAAAAATGTCACCATGTTTTTTAGGAATTAAATGTTGATAAATGAGGCTCTGAATGAGAAATGAACAAATCCCTCTGTAAAAACCTTCAGAATATGAAAAGGAATAAAATTTACAAATTTGGTGTAAGTAAGTGCTACTGACATTGAGATTTTTGGCTCGGAATAAAAGCAAAACCCCATTTTGAGAAAACAGTGTTTAAAGATATGTTTTGTAAAATTCTACACATTATAGACCAAAAATGAGACACTAGGGTAAAAATTTGAACTCGGCTTGATCAGGTTGCCATATTAGAGTCAAAGGTTTTTACACAGGACATTTTGTATATCAGTTTTTATAACCCTGTCAGAAAATACTGTCAATAGCCATTAAAAAAAACATTTTTGCCATGTTTTTAGGGAAAAAGGGTCTCTAATTGACGCAGTAAATGAGCTATTAACAATCCCCTCTATGAAAATCTACAGAATATAGATAGGTATAAAACTGAAAAAATGGTGGATGTAACTACAACTGAAGTGGAGATTTTTTGCTCAGAGTATGAGAACAAATTCATTGTAAGAAAAAGACCTTCAAAGGCATGTATTGTCAAAGTCCAACATTTTCAACCAAAAACGAGATACTAGGATAAATTTAAAGGTTTTTACAGAGAGAATTTTGGATAGCTGTTTTTTTTTTTTTTATCACTCTATAAATCAGAAAACCTTCTTATCTCCACAGTTCCACCTTTGCCAGTTTGCCGAAGAAAAAGATCCCCGAAGGTCTTTCTGTGTTTTCATGTCATTATACACTGCCTTATAGAAGGGTGCCAGTGATCGTGTGCGTTATCATGTCCACTGTGTTTCTGTTCATACACCTACACCGTATCCCTTTCTGCTTTTGTGTCCTAAGGCTGCCTGAAAGCAGCGAGGATACGGAGCTGGCCTCTTTTTTTTTTTACTCATCCCCGTGATCGGCACATCTGGGTAATGTTAGTATATGTTGGATGTTTTTCCATTCACATCACCTACAACTGCAGAACAACCCCAGCACACAGTCCCATTACCATTAATATGCACTTGTCATAGTGACTGACTCGCACGCCAGTCTGTTTGTCGTGCTAACCTTAATATTTGTTTATTGTGTTTCCGTTCGTCTCCATCCACCTCATCCATTTAATATCAGCATCAGTTCTTCTGAGTTCATTGTGGTCAAAGTAACTTATTACTCTACACAGAGCAATATTGTAAAGTCACATTACGTTCAAATGAAGGTAACTAGTAACGTGTATTATATTACATTTTAAGAGTAACTTGCCCAACACTGCATAAATCAGGCTGTGAATGACATACACACAGACCCCTCGGTAAAAACCTTAAGAACATAGATAGGAATAAAACGGGACAATCTGGTGTATGTAAGTGCTACAGAAGAACTTATTGTTAGAAGAAGATGTTTAAAGATGTGTACTGTTCAATTCCATACAATTTTAGACCAAAACTAACACTTTGGTTAAAAATTTTTATATGCATACGTAGCATATTTATTATATTACTATTTTCAAATGTTGAAAATGAATTTAAGTATGTTCAGTTCACTTCAAAATATCTGCTCTTTGCATACATCTCAACAACATAAATCTGAACCAAAATGACTTTTGGATGATCTCGCTCCACTAGTCTGAAAGAAGACGAGTTATAGAAGCAAAATAGCCCGAAATCTAAAATTGACCAGTACATGAAAAAACTGTCTTCACCTGGGGTGTCTCGCCTTCAGGGAGGACTGCTCAACACAAAAAAAAAAAAAAGAGAGAGGAGGAAGAAAGTGTAAAGGTGGCCAAGGTCAGGTGCTCATCGCTTTGAGTTCACTGTAAAATTCATGACTTTCCCTTTTGGTTTTTCATTTGTCTCTTTCCACAGTCCACTCTTTGCTCTTAACTTGGCACAAAGCAGATTAATTGCGCTGTCGTACAAAAGGTAGGAATAAGCCAGCGCACCTGTCCCTGATGCCACCTAGCATTAAGATGAATGCGTCATAGCTTTGGTCTTTATTAGTTATTTATAAGACCCACTGCCCAGAATAACAGCACTAAAAGACGGGGACAGAGTGAGCACTCGCTCACGGCGTTTTTGGCACTAACGCTCGCGAGGAAGTAATCTGAAGGAGTGATAAATGTTGACCAAAGTGACATTAACAACAATGCCCTGCCAGGCGGCGGGATCAGGTTGTCATGTCAACACAGCATGGTTGTCATGTTGACATCATGCACAGTTGAAGCAGTGTGTGCAGGAGGAGGATTTGTTTGTCTTAATGAATCTTGACACAAGTCCTTGTAATCCTGTAATGGTCCCACACGGAGAAAAGCCCAGGAAAAAAATTATGTTTTTGCATTTCTGAGCTCCTCCAGGCACCGACACCGAAAAAAATCAATTACTGTTCTTTCAACTGACCACACAGTGTGGTGTAATTATGAGCCTCCTACAAATGTCTCAGTAAAAATACACTTCCAACAACCTGCACACATTTTTTCTGAATTTTATACTGTATATATAAAATGTTTTTATGTGAAACAACACTGATGATGTGTCTAAGTTGCACCGAAAGTGTATGTTAGAACTGTAAGGCAAGAAATATGAAAGAAGGAATAAATAATGACAATTCAGCAGTGTACTTTTTGTAGATGACAGACATTGTTTTAACACTAGACCTGTCATTCGATTAAAATATTTGATTGTCCACAGTTAACTCATGATTAATTGCAAATTAATCAAACATTTTATATCTGTTCTAAATGTACTTTAAACTGATATTTTTTTTTACGCTTTTAATACGTCTATTAACATGGGGGTGGACAAATATGCTTTAAGACAATGTAGAGTTTAACTTTAAACTTGTTAAGGTTAACTAATTATCCCGGTAACTAACATCGACAGGAAATGTAAATAACTTTGGTCTTGTCGATAGAGTCATGTGGCAGAGCTTTGACACTGAACTTGCCATTTTAAGGATTACTTCCTTTATTCATTTCTGCTCACAGAGGTTTGTTTCTGCTTGCCATCCACATCGTTACTGGTGTATCGCTTCCTGATTTCCCAGACAGGTGGGCCGAGGGTCATAATTATAGAAGGTACATATGTTAATCATGCACCAAAAAAATTTGTGGCGTTGAATGGAATTTCTTAACACGGTAACTTTGACCGTCCTATTTAAAACACAAGAAAACTATAGTATTTCCTGTCAATTTAGACACAGGGGAGGAGGTTAATTTAAGGTGCTCAAACCAAACATGGAGCCATTTTTTCACACATCATGATTATATACATAGCCAACGCAAAGATGCAAATAGATGATAATTCCAATTTATGTCTATATGTGTCTAGACATACGCTACGCAAGTTTACATGTTTCAACTTGAGGGAATAATTTGTATGCTGCTGTGTCGCAAAGCGAATCAGAAATGGAGGACAAACTTATTGTCACCATCTGTGGGTGCAGGAAGCTGCGACTCAACATCAGTACTGTTCAGAAACAGAACAGAAAAGGACAGGGCCGAGAGAGAAGTGAGCAATGCCACAGCACTACATGATGAGTTCTGGAAATATGTATTTGTTACTTGATTGCAGCTGTCGGTTGTACTGTACTACAAACAAAGTTTGCACATAACGCTAGGGTTAGCTGGCTTCCCCAGTTGGTTGCACAGCTCCAGTGCTCCATCTCCAACCCCAGTATTCATGCCAGTAATGTAAGGCCAACATTTAAGGGAATGAATAGGCGCCATCTTGGCATCTGCTATCTAGGTATTATTAAATCCTGTGCTTGAAACAGGAACTGGAGGCATTCACAGACGTTCACTGTTTCACTCGACCAGGTGTTGCAGTCCAGGCAAAAACTTAATGTAAATACATGTTAAAATAAAAAACAGTCAGGTAGACACAGTCACTGAGCAGGATGTATGCCCCCGTGTGACCGGCTGCGCTGCCATCAGTAATGCATCCTATCAGTGCTGATTATTCAGCCAAACAAATATACATTGGTTGACCTATAGTTGAGACCTTTTACTCAAAGCCACAAATGTTCATGTCATGATGGCGACAGAGGAAAAGCTGGGGCATTGCCAAAAATAGGTATGACCATGACTGTCTGTACAGAATATCATAGCAATCCATCCAACAGTTGTTAAGATACTTTGGTCTGGATCAGAGTGATGGACCGACCAACAGGCCATCCATTGAGCCATGCCACCAGTGAGTAATAAAAATATGATCACATTTTTTCAAAAAAATCCACCATGAACACGCTAACTTCAAATTTCAAGTAAGCCACCTGAATAGGTCATTTTTCAACATGATATCATAACTCAATATGTCCTCCTCCAAACCGCTGGGGAGACCTTTACATCCTGAGCAGAGTGGACTTTACACCACTTGTGGGATTATTTTGTCCCTGTCAAAGGAGATTTAGGAGTTTTTGTAACACAGGAGGCGTTTACAGGCTATGAGCTAATATCTGCACCGACTCAAGATGTCTGATAGCTGACGAGAACACGGCCTCTCACAAAGCCACAGTGCCCCGTTGGTCCCTTCTTATCATCAGACTGATCAGGGTGTATTCACTAACTTGGCAGAGCCCCTGATTGCATGGTTAGAAATTCAAGTGGTAGATGTATCAGGTTTGATATGAATATTATGTGGTTTGCCCATGGGGACAATTCCATTTGTAAGACCTACCCCCTTCTTTGTCTGAACCTTTTTGGATTTGTCACTTTGCATTTAGTTTAAGAGCTAAAGCTTTAAACAATCGGAATAATGGAAAGCATGCTTTGGTGGTGACACCGCTATGATCTATATCAAAGCCATCTGGAAAATAGCGGTCCCAGCTTGTCTCTGAAAGCGCGCTTTAAATCCCGTTTCTTGAATTTCCACATTACATCCTGTGCTGAGGGGGCAAGTTAGTGAATCACTTCATGCAAATGTTCTATGCGATTGCACTTCAAACCGTTTGGAGGATGGTGGCGTTAAATTTAGACGCAGCAGACTAAACCCTTGTCTATCATTGTGGTTGTGTTCATCCCCAAACGCCCTCACATTTCCTGATCTATCCACAAAAACAGATGTTAACAACACGCTCCTTTATGAGCCTTGAAAGCTGTGAGTTGTCTTTCATTATTAAACACAATCTTGATGTATATAATTCTCACATTAGATGCTGCTCAGGCTCCCAGCATGCACTGCCCACATGCATTTGAACCACTTGTTCGACCCCGTGTTGGGATTAATCGTGTGGTTCTGCTCAGAGTCCCTGCAGCATCCAGCGTGGCCCGAGACGGTTAAACAAATAGACGAGGGGCAGAGCGTGCACACGCTGTGGCGGCGGTGGCGGGTTGTAGGTGTTATTCCGCACACTGAACCTCTTTGTTCTCCCACCGACCTTCATCCAGACACTTTTATTTGACAACGAGGTGTGCCCCGCAACAGCCGATTGGAGCTGATGTCCCTATGCAGCCGCCAGGGGTGGTGATTATGACTGTCATAAAACAGCCTTGGCTCCATCTCCCTAGTGTATAAGAGGAGGAAAACAATAGCTGGCACATGTGCAAAAACAAAAGACCAAAGGGGATGGCAAAAAAAAAAAAAAAAAAATCCCCCCGTCCTGTTATTTAAAACTGTTAAGAGCTAGCAGGTATTTCTCATGACTATCTGCTTTCCCCTGGGTATCGGGTATCTTCGGGGAGAGTCTTGAAATGCCTCAGAAAGGTAGTTGGAATGCAGAGACCGCACATGGAAGCATTTTAGACGACTGCAGAGCAGGCGGCCGCTGGAGAGATGTAAGACGAAACATTGCTCAATGTCCTCTTCAATGTATCTCTTGGAAAGAGAGTGTTAACACATGTTGTGTTCCCGGGCTATCTACCCTGTGTGTGTGTGTGTGTGTGTGTGTGTGGGGTTGCAGAATAGTAACTGCCGTGTCATAGCGGGGGTTGTGTAGAAATACGCCCCTGGGACTTCAGCTCTGGCTTGAGTCCAGCTCTACTGATACGTTAACAAGAAGAACTTGTTCTTATCAATGGGGTGCTTTATTCCTGCTGTACACACACACACACACACACACACGCACACAGAAATATCAATGTATTGAAACAGACAGAAATGCAAACATCAAAGATTTTAATAACCTCACAGGGAGATGCACATCGACACACAAAAACAGACAAACACACCGATGCGCGCACAGACAGACCGACAAGCACATAAACCAGTTTCAGAGACCAACAAACACACACACACATACACACAGCCTAGGGGTACAAAAGCAGTGCTGACATCAGGAATGCTCCTCCAGATCCTCATCGCAGCACCTCACACACACACACACAGCCCGCATGTTATTATTTCTAGTAAGAGGAAACTGAATCTTTCAACCCTGAGGAAATGCGAGAAAAAAAAAAAGGCAGGACAGCAGAACGAAGAGTTGAAGGTGGAGGTGTGTGTCTGTGCAGGTATGGGAGTGCCCCGGTGGTATAATGGTGTCTTGTTAGGTGGGTACACTGTGTAATAGTGAATAAGGTTCAGAATCTGAGAACTAACGAGGCCATCGCTGCCCACATGCACAACACAGCACAAGGAAGAAGAGGACATGTGGCCAGAACACAACCTGACATTAGCCGGATCCATTTTTTTGCTTTTTGTCCAGGTGCTGTCGTCAATACCAAAACAAGACTTTGATGGTATCGATACTTTAGGTATTGATCGGCCCACCCTGCGTTTCCACAGAGTAGAACACAGAGAACGGACTGGCTTGTTAGGAGAGCTTGAATCTGAGCACCTGCTGAGATAAACAGAGGTCTGACTGACATTGATCAGCAACACCGGTGAACCCCTGCCCGACCGGCTAACATTACACCGTCTAATACAGGGGTTCTCCACCTTTTCTAACTTCAGGCCCACTTCTGAGTGTTTAAAAAAATCAGAGAGCCAGGTTCCCAAATAAATGATAAAAAAAACAAAAAGGGAGAAAAATAAACTGGGCTGTAAATACGTGTTATGCCGCTGTCAGCTGTTAACGTTGTGATCCTCTCTGTTGTGGCTGCAGCCCGTCCCTTTTCCTTTGGAAATATTTTTTTGGCTTCCCAACACATCCCGGCTGCTTTGTGTTTAAGTGTCTCTGGAGCTTTGATGGTTTTAGCGCCTCACTTGACAGGATTTCATCACATTCAGCACGCTGTGCTTTCGCCCCAGAATCACTGCCTGCCATTATGAAACCAAATTTCAGCTATTCAGGGTTATATTTTCTCACCAAACACTTCTGAGCTTTTACTGGCGAAGGGTTATCACTGCATTCCAGGCAACGTTAGCCAGCTAACAGCGGCAAAACACTTTTGTCTCGCCCTGATGAAGTGTAGTGATTGGCGTGACTGATCACTTAAATCCTGTGTTTAACTGACCTTAAAGTATCCAGCTCACTAGAATCAACATGGCGGACTCCATGGAAGAGAACCCTCTTCATGTAAATGTCAATCGAAGGTGACAAAACACGATTCTTAGTTTCAGACGATTACACTCATGAAAACATAGTTATGAATATTTCTACCAATATATCCACCTAACTCCTACACACTGAACCTTTGAGACAAGTTAAATACAATTCTTTGGTGTGTTCATGCCGCTGCGTTGAGCATACAGGTTGTAGAAAAACTGCATACACTGCATATAGGTTAATTCTGCTGGTGGGAGACAGACAGACGGCTAGCTGTGTTCACTTGCAGAACCCCACTGCCCAACCTTTGGTTTGCACTGGTTAACTAGCTTTGGCAGCACTGCACTGCGCACCAGTTGGGTCTGTTGGGAGCTAGCTATTCTGCAAATTATTTCCAGGTTTTACAATATGTAACCGGAATATTTCACAATAAATTACATTATCATCACCTTACAAGCTTTTACTGTGATTTTTAAGTTCAGAATTCTTTCATGAAATTCATGCAGTATATATATGTAGTAATTTTACTGCTAAATCACAGTAATATATGGAGGTTAACTGTCAGATTACAGTGACATACAGTAATATTATGGGAGCATACTGCTAGATCACAGTAATATGCAGGGATAACGACTGTGAGATCACAGTGTACAGCTATCAGTTCACAATAATTTACTGTAAAAATGATACAGTAATTTACTATGAAAGTGATGCAACTAGTAGCCAGTAATTTACTGTAAATGCACAGTCAAATATTTTATAGTGCAGAGGCGCCGCTCATTCAGCGATTACCACAAGTAACGCCATCCTGACCCAACAGTGTTGCTGTGGAAACACTTTGCCCACCCTCAGGTATCCCCTCTGGTTGTGCCTAAAGTGGCTTAATTTGTAGCTGAAAACCTCTATAGCATTACTGTTAGCTCTGTTAGCACCGTTAGCAGTGTCAGCACGGTGACACCGGTGCTGTGGTGCTCCCGTGGCTCAAAATGAAGCCACTACTCACAGGGCTACCTGGAGGAAGACTGGAGGGTGGCCACCATGTTTTGGCAGCAATGTTGTTCCCGCCACCAGGACGGCATTACTGGCAGTAATCACGAATGAGTGTTGCTGCTAGCTAACTTTGCAGAGTGGCCAAGGCTATTGTTAGCTAACCAGTGAAGCCTGGACAATGGGCAGCGTGTGCTATGTTTATGCCAGCTGTCTGTTCGCAAAGCCAACAGAAAATAAAGTAAAAGGTAACATATTTACATCGCAAAACATTTACATTTAATGACCTCTAAATGGACAGGGACTGTTCTTTTTTATCAGATGGTGTGAGGCATAACTGATGTGTTTTTTTTTTCCTTTGACCATCCCATAGCTACAAATATTTTTCTTTGAGCTAAAGACAAAATCCTGTAGTTGAAAAAAAGCCTAGGTTTTTTCCTGCATGAAGGTTAGTTCACGCAAACAGTTTATTTTGAGACGTAGAATAAAGTGATTTTGATGAAATATCATTATTTTAGGCTCATATATGGTAACATTTTTTTTTTTCTGATGGAAGCATTCATCGCACATGATGTCTCTGAGGACTTGGAAATTTGAAGATTCAAAGATAATTTCTGTTTTTACAGTTTCTGGCTGTGACAAAAGGTGTAATTTTGTCGATTTTTACATAGGACATCCTTCCAAACCCACCCAAGGCATGTTTTCTTTACAAAACTGGGGTAAAATAAATACAAAATACCATTAAATACCAATACCATTAAAATTCATATGCCCTTCCTGTCAGCCAAAATAAAAAACACAAGTCCCTCCCCAGTGCTTAAAAAGTTATTTGACATGCCTCCAACTTTTTGCACAGCTCCCGTCCCCCTTACGAGTAATGAACGCTCCCTTAGTGCTGTATTGTAAATGTGGTGCTAAAGCTCACTGAGTCAGTGGAGCGCCAGACTAAAAGGACAGGCCTCCTGTTTTTTCATTCAGCATTTTTTTTTCTTTAAAATGAACTGGTTAGTCACTGGTTAATGGTTGCCGGGCTATCGAAAGCAAAATTAACAGATAATGACAGCCCTAGTATGAACATTGCCTGAGAGGAGCTATTACCTCAAAGGCTAAAGTCAGGCAACAAACGTCTGCTGCAGATTACATGAAAGATTTGAACATGATTGGCTTCAGTCTTGTTGTACAAGATGGACACTGATGGTTATTTTTATATACAGCAGATCCCAGAGGAGGGTACACGCTGTATACCTGCGTATTTACGAGAGAGGCAAATGCAGGAGAAAGGAAAAGAGGCTATAAAAACAGAAGGTGAGATCACTGATCGTAACGGTTGATAGGAGTAAAAGCGGGAGGAGAGGGGAGCTTTGCACCTCCTTGGCTGCTGCTCCTGCCAAACTACCAGGGTGAAGCAGAGCAAACAGTGCAATGCACAGCCTTCCACTGCCCTGCTAATCTCTCAACACGGCCTACCTGAATGAAAAGGCTTCTGACAGGATTTAATTACAAACAGCATTATGTTCTTGCCTCTCTCCTTCTGCCTTTTTCTTTTGCTTTCTCCTCTTCAGACCTCTCACACTTCCTCTCGCACTGCAATTAGCCTTCTTCACTCATGCCAGCATAAAGCCTTGTTTTTTTTTTTTTTTAAGCTTGGACTGCTGCACACATCCAGCACAAACACTTACATACAGTATGTGTAAAATACAGCTCCCACTCTGAAGTAGCACCAAGGCCAAGTGCTGCATTACTCACCCTCTGTGTCATGTAACTGAACAAAGAGCATAGGTCTGTGTGGAGGCAAGGTGTTAATAGTTTTTTATTCCAACATGCTATTATTGCTGGAAAAGTCGAAAAGCTCTACCATATGTGTGCCACAGTCAGAAGCTTTCGCTGTCTGTTCTGCTGCTGCTTTTTACCTCCAATCCCGGAAGTCTCAAGATCCTATTGTTTTCAGACATCCATTAGAAACAGCCTGTGGAACATAAAGCATACGTACGGCTGCCTTGACTAACGCACTCCATCACTTTTAAACAACACGTGTATTGTGTTTTTTTTCCTCGTGACTTAATCACGCAGCTCATTATTGTGTTTAATGAGGACTATTTTCACTTCTGCCAGCACTGAGCACTTTTACGACACATGTAGTTTCAGTACTTCTGGTGAAGAAAACGAAAGTGGGAGGCAATTACACGCAACGTCTGCATGTTCCAGTTCCAGTTCTGTTGTTGCAGCCCGGACTTGGGTTTGATGACTGTAAACGCAGTAATTGTGGTATTTTAAAGTCACGTAAGGACACAATACATGTGTTACTGTAAATGGTGGATTAAATTAGACATTCATTGCCAGAATATCAGTTTTTGAACAGGAGCCTGGTTTCTGGGAGGTAGAACCGACATCCTGGGTTTTACTTCGACCTACATTGGTGTGCCTCTGCTGGCCTCTGGACACTCGAGACAAAAGATGTTTGTTGTATCAATGACTACATTTATCTTTCAGTTACAGCAAATAAAAGCAGAGAAATTAAATGGATTGTTCACAGAAGTGGTCCACAATCCTTTGCCTCTGGCAATGCAGCTGTTTTCAATTATGGAGGAGCATAAAAATAACTAGAAATCAAAAGTACAGTGTTATATCTATGTGGAAAAGTCACCCAGGTGACAGCACTACTTTCTTTGCCAGCTGTGTTTGAGTTCAGAGTTTTACAGTGTCAAACAAGACGCCATCACAGTGTTGCAATAGCTGATGTTTCCCAAGTCATTACAATATTCTAATGTGTACAAGAATGGCAATTTTGCCTTGTGACAAACTTGATACAGTGACAATTTGGTTTCTGGAAGTTGGTCTGCCAGCATTAGCCACTAACATTACACACTTTCAGCCACTTCACTAACATTAGCCACTGGCCACTCTAAGCTGTTTCACTAACATTAGGCCCTGTCAACTTTCAGATGGTTTGCTAATCTCAGCCACTGGCCATTTCAGTAACCTTGCTAAGGTTAGCCACTGGCTACATTCACTTGGTTTGCTAACATGAGCTACTAGCCACTTTCAGCTGGTTTGCTGTCATTAGCCACCAGCCACTTTTAGTTGCCTTACATACAGTAGTCACTGGCCACATTCAGAGACCTTGCTAACGTTAGCCCTGGCCACTTTTGACTGATTTGCAAATGTTAGCCACTAGTGAGTCTGCATTTAGAAATCAGTTGGGTTCGCTCAGAGTTCGAGGGTTTACAAACCCACAGCTTCACTGTGAGGTCACTGCAGCTAAACGTTCGATGTCTGTGGTCGGCACATGTTGGCTAACTGCTTGTAAAACTCTCCTTTTCTGTTTGTTAAATACAAATGCTGGGGTATTTGGGTGTTGAGAGTTTGGAGTTGTTTAAAAGCACATTTGATAAGAGTAACAAGTAATGTCATAAATTTATTTATACATATTTATAAATAATTTTAGGGACATTTAAAGAGGATATATTCAGGGGCTCAAGTGCTGCAGTTGAGCTCAAATATTTATGTTCAATGTGGTTTAATATCAGTAAAATATGTTGTGTTTTAACTTTAATTTCCAAAACTATTGTGAATGTAGCGCACCGACTTTTTTCATGTTCCAAGAGCATTTTCTTCAGCTCTGATATGAAGTTGAATTTGTTCTGCAGATGCTGCAGGTGGTGCCCCGTCTTGTTTTTTTAGGGTCATGTTTTTTTAAAATACACTTAAAAACACATTATTCCAACAGTTTGGATCCATTACAGTTGTGTTCAGGGACATGCTGTGCTGGGATTAAATACCGCTATGCAAGGCAAAAAACAAACAAAATAAAGTAGTCGACCTGATGTGGGTTTAAGTACATTTCCAATGGACTTCTCTTCTCCATAGTCATTTAAGGCTTTTATGAAGGCAACTTGTCACTCCCCAAATGCCCGCAGTGCTTATGGGAAAAACTCCCTAAACTTTATTCTCCCTTGAAACAGTTTAGTGATCTCTGCAGCCGAGTCAATAAATAGGAACACATAACTTTTTTTTCCCCCCCTCGCTCAGCTCCCACAGCTCCCCTCCTCTGTGCACGATCCAATTTCAGCCCGACGGAGGTGATCCTTCCTCGGGGCCCGTTCAGATGGAGGCCGGCGGGCCGTTTACACAGCGCAGTGAGAATGAGGGATTTCTAATGACTCTGCACTCTGATAGTCTTCCAGTGGTGCCCAAGGCCTCTTGCCAAGGACCTTCCAACTCGACACAACTACTCATCAACCAGTCACATAATTCTAGAGTATAGGCAGAGCGTGGGGGGGCCGCCGAGTCCAGGAAGCCCGGCCACGACGAGTGTTAGCAGATGGAGTCCATGCTCATTTCATGCTTTTTTCCCTCCTCTCTGAAAAGTCACTCAGTCACTCAGAATTTTTGAATGAATCAGAATTCTAATGTAAAAACAAGTCAGTCTAAAAATTATTGCTGATGATCATCATTATTGGAACATTCTGAACTGAAGCCTGTGATGTCTGAGGGACAGACTCAAAGGAAAAAATCCTTTCAATCCGCCAACTTTTTACCTTGTTAATGCAAATTTAATCCATGAATAATAAGTGCGGTGTCAAAAATATTAATGATCCTCTAAAACTGAGTAATTAGTGGTGAAGCTGTCCTGCGGTATGAAGTCACCTCGAAGCTTTCTAATTGTTTTTCGGTAAAACAAGGCCGATGTCGTGGAGCCTTGTTCTCTTTATAACCCGAATAACTTTTACTCTTTTTAGAAAGCTCTTGTGTTGTTTCTCTCTTCGCTGCAACTTTCTTCATTACAAACCCATCTATTCTTTAAATTGCCAGCGAGGAGCAGAAGTTTTCAGTGATTCGATTTGCACATTGTTTTTAAAGTTTAATTTAAGTTTGGGCTCCAAACTTCCAGCAGTAACAGCTATCAAGATAATGCTCTGTTTTAAGTGACGGGCTGCAGTTTTGCATTGACGATGCTGCCTGTCACTGAGACGTTTGATGGGTTTTGATTAAGTTTTTTTAAAATAATAATCCTTATATTTGTTGTTGTTTTTATTTTAGTAATGACTTTGAAGACGAGCTTCTGTTTTTACCCTGCGATACCCCTGAGATCACCTGTCAATCAATCAAATGTGTCCAATACGACACGTCTTTTCTGTCCCTGACTTTTGAGGGGTTTTTTTTTTGCTTGTTTGTTTGAGTTGTTTTATTATTTTTCTGATGTGATTATAACTCCTACTCTCCTATTCACCTCTTCTATTGGTCTCGTACAGCTCTTAAATGTAGATTTATTAATGTATTCATATACTGGGTTTATCCTACTCAGTTATACTGTACAACTGACTTGTACAATACATCATAATAAATTAGTAGTTTTAGTAGAAGAAGATAACTTGACTGTTTGTTATTGTGACCATAGTTACTTTTTGTTATCATCCTTACATTTTAGCTGACGCTTCAAACCCTTTCAGTTCTCAAAAAATCTTTCACACTTCAGTCCAACTGTTTTCAGTGCTTATATCTGACATCTTTAAGTTTATACACTTAAACTGATATCAATTTATTTCAGGACTTCCACTTTAACTCAGACTTTCAGCTCAATATAGCACACATACTTTCAGATTCAGCTGAATCTTTAATTCCTCTCAGCACTTATACTTCAACTGATAACTTACATTCACACTTTGAATTCATTCAGTGCTGACACCTAAAGTAAAACATCAGTCTCTCTCAGCACTCTCAACTTCTGTCTGAACTTTTTTACTATGTTATCTATTTTAAATGTTTCATTTGCATATTATCATCTGCAAGTGCATGTACATTTTCTTGAGAGTGGAAAAAAATGCCCCATTTTCCTGAATTAATGAGATTACTATCTCAGAATTCTCAGAAAAGTTGTCATGAAATAAAAAATCTGCTCTTGTTTTTCTGATTTAACAAGATAATCTCACTAATCTGGTTGTTATTAATAATTTAATGAGGTAATCATCTCAGAATTATAAGCAAAGTTTTCATGGATGAAAAAAATTGGTTAGTTTTTTCTAAATTTACAAGATAATAATCTCAAATTCAAATTTTTCTGAATTAACAAGGTCATTATCTCAGAAATAGCAGTAAGTTTTCATGAATGATAAAATGCTGCGTTTGTTTTCTTCCTGTATTCCTGTAAATTCTTGTTTTTCTGAATTAATGAGTTAATAATCTTGTTAATTTCATTTTTCTGAAATAATGAGATTATTATCTCAGAATTATGAGAAAAATTTTCATGGATGAAAAAGTTTGGCTTTAGTTTTTCTAACTTAACAAGATAATAACCTCGTTAATTCAGATTTTTCTAAATTAATAACATTATCATCTCAGAAATAGGAGAAACTTTTCCACGGATGAAAAAATGCCCCTCTTGTTTTTCCAGATTAACTCGACGATAGCTTCTTAAATTCAAGTTTTTCTGAATTAACAAAATTATTATCTCAGAAATAGGAATACATTGTCATGGATGAATTCTGCTCTTGTTTTTCTAAATAAACATCTAAATAAACATGATAATAACCTACAATTGTCATTTTTTCCCCCTTTTTTCAAGTTTTCCTAATTAATGAGATAAAAACTCTCAAATTCTCATTTTTCTTAATGAACAGGAAAACAATTTGTTAATTAATTAAGAAAAAGTGAGCAGAACTGTTTTTCTCAAGTGAACACATTATGCTTTGGTATCTTCAACTATTCAAAGTCATGCAATTAGTTGTCTGTAAACTGTCAGAAAAAAGTAAAAAATATCCATCACAATTTTCCAAAGCAAAAAGTAACATATTTAAGTGGCTTGTAACGTCCAACCAACAGCTTGAAACATAAAAATAGTGATTTTACATTAATGAAAGACAAAGAAAAGCAGCAGATCTCAATATTTGAGAGGCTGGAGTGAGCAAATGTTTGCATTATTGCTGATTGCTGATTACTCAACCATTGTTTTGTGCTGTGTTTTTTTGACCAGGTGACTTCAGTTCCTTCCTGCTGCTGTTTACTGGGGGACAGTTGTAAGTGTAACTGGAATGGATGCATCGCCTCTCGTGTACCACAACTTTGCCTTCTTGTCGTAGCATGTTTACATCAGAGAAAACAGCACAAGCTCCCACGCTGTTCAAAACAGAGGAGCAAATTACCAGCAAATGTCACAGATCATTACTTTATCATTAATGAAACGCTGTAAGGCTCGCAGGGCGCTGTAATGCCACTCAGGACTGTATGTCTGATGGTTTCGACCTGAAGCAGCAGAAAAATGAGGGAGATTAACAAAAAGGTCAGTCCCACCATTTGTTTCTTTTCACCCGCATCAATTCTCAAACTGGTAACACTTTCAGACTTATTAGTGTCGCCGCAGGGGAAGTGGGTGTAAAGTGGCACCGCAAGGCCACGGACCTCATCCATGTGTCCCTGAATGAGACTTAGGTATTAGGATGCAGAGCGAGGGGGGAAAGGAGAGCACTTGACCCCTATTGTCTCCGTGTTTGGTCATATTTCCCTGTCACAGTCACGAGCCCCAGCTGAACTCCACTTCCTTTAACATATCAGCGTGTCAAAGACAAAGCATAACACCACAGGCACGCAGAAACACACACACCCACACACACACACACACTTAGAGACAGAATGTCACTGCAACGTGGGTTCATCACCTCCATCAAGAATGCTCTCAGGAAGGGAGTGAACACACACGCACTCCCACAAAGCTACATTTCAGTTTCTCATCTGGGCATACAAACATGTCTCAGCGGCGTTCTTCCCTTGACAGTTTACTTCCTTTGACATTTAACCAAATCAAAACAAATTCCACTCATGAGTGCATTTTCAATATGAAAAAAGAAAAGTGTAAACCCAGTGTGTAAAGAGTCCCCTGATGATAAATGCAGAGAGGATGGAAACAGCAGAACAATACTCACTCACTGCTGATGTTTCTGTAAATGAGGCCATTTTGTCTCGAATAATGATGCGGCTTTAAACAGTTTATTGGCTAATTTAAAAGGGGACCGTTGTGCAGTACGACCCAGTAGGAATTGAATGTTTTTATTCCTCGCCTGAGCTCTGGTTTTAAAGAAATGGCCTCACTAAACCGCCGTTACTTTCACACGTCTGGGTCCATTTATGTGAACAGTCCCTGTTGTATAATTTCTCCGCCGTGTTAGCGGTACTCCACCAGCTCCCTGCTCAGCCCCTCTTTGTCCCTCGTCTCTTTCTTTCCTCGACACCATATGGGAGAATGGAAAATTGATTATAAATAGACGATGTGAGGGATCCGCGGTAATGATGGCGGAGAGTGCTCTGTCCCACAGCACAATGTCACCACAAGCTATCGGCTACCCCGGCGCTGCGCTTTGATGCTGCCCAGTGCATATTCTTATGCTTTGACGCTGGTAAGCCTATATGCCTCCAGAGAGCTCGCCTGGGGGTCAACTAATGGGACCACTGCCATCCTCCCTCTTTGCTTTGGAAAAGCAGCCGTTCCTTTTTTCTCTGTCTCTCTCTTTCTCTTTCCTGAGGACTTGGTTACAATAACTACAGCTCTCACAAACCCAGATGGGGGACGAGCCGGAGCTCCGGCCGTGTAAAGAGAAGCAGTGTAAGTAACCAGCCTGCTCGTTCACAGCCAACACAAACTGACTCACACCTTGGAATCTTTCAATTTGCCTGTAATAAATTGCAGTAGGAAGCAATTGCGTCGCTGATGTGCTGAGGGGGTTGAAATTGAAACCCATGCAGGGACAGTGGCACGCTCTCAAAGAGAAGGCGACGTATAGTCTTGCTTTTGACTGGTTGAAGAAATGGAAACAATGTGAGATTCCTGAATATCTCTGTGTCTCGTTCACACACACATCCTCAGGGCCACAGATGAATGTTTGTAAGGCCGAGCACGCAAACCTGCAGATATGTCTCCATGTTAACGTGTCACTACCTTGGCTCGCAGATTCTCTCACAATAAAAAGCAAAAATACAACTGAGGACAGCAGCAGTGTGGCAATTATGGAGGCAACAAAACAGCTTTTCACAGAGATATGGAAGTCTCATCGCAGCACAAACCAGCCACAGGAAATTCTTACAGTGTTTGAAATATATATGTCCTCAAGCTATGTGACCCAGGTTAGTCAATGTAGTCAAAGATGGATTACTTAAAGGGCCTACCGGGCACAGGCCCAGGGGCCCAAACTGTCAGGGCCCCCCTGGCCTTCACCTGCACACTGTCACTCAACGTGACAGGTAGCCAACCAGGAAGACACTCAGAATAACGCAAAGATACACAGAATGACTACAAGGAGATTCAAAGCAACTACAAAGAGATGTAAAGCAACTTTAAAGAGACTAAAGTTGACTACAAAGGGATGCAGAGACGTAAAATGCTACAAAAAGATGCAAAACAGCTGCCACTCACAATGACAACAAAAAGGGCAAAACAACCACAAAGACACACACAGCAAAGAGACACAAAGCAACTAAAACAGACGTAAAATGACTACTAAGAGATACAAAACAACCGCAAAGAGACTCAAAATGACTACAAAGACATCAAAGCAACTACAGGCACACAAAGCAACTACAAAGAGACAAAAAGCAAAAAGCAGCTTTAAGGAGACTCAAAATGACTGCAAAGAACCACAAACAGACCACAGAGACACAAAACGACTAGAAGGAGATACAGCAACAAAGACATTCACAACGACAACAAAAAGGTGCAAAACTACCAAGAAGAGATGCACAGTAAATACAAAGAGATGCAAAGCAACAACAAATAGACTCAAAATGACCACTGAGAGAAACTAAACAGGTGTAGAGAGACAAAGAGACTCATGACGACTACACAAAGAGGCAAACAACCACAAAAAGACAAAATGACCACAAAGAGACATAAAACCACAAAAACATGCAAAACAACAATATCTCTCTCGCTCTCTTTCACACACACACACAGACACACATATTCTCAGGGCCACCGACAACACAGAACAGCAGATATGTCTCTATGTTAACATTTCACTACCTCAGCTCTCAGATTTTCTCACCATAAAAAGTAAAAATACAACTGACGACAGCAGCAACATCTAGTCTGGCAATTACAGAGGCAACAAAACAGCTTTCACAGAGATATGAAGTCTCACTGCAGCATAAAACAGCCACAGGAAGTCCCTACAGTGTTTGAAATATATATATCTATATATCCTTTAGCTGGGTGACCCGGGTTAGTCCATGTAGTATCACAGCCCCGATGCTCCCTCCTTTCTCTGCCACCCAGCTGAGTGGCGGTCAGCTCTGTTTGTTCTAACTGCAGGTGGCATCGGTGACATGCATTAGTCCATAACGGAGGAGCAAATGTGAGCTCCCCGGAGCGCCGGGGCCCAGACGTAACTGGATAAAGGCCGTCGGAGGGCCTCGTCTGAGCCACAAGTGGAAACGCAGGCCGAATCTAATAAGAGTCCAACCCGCAGCAATGTAGACTGTATCAAAACAAGGGCTCTGAATACGGACTTCTCTTTGCAGGTAATTTGGTCTCAGCTGGGTTGAAACTCGTGTTATTCTGTTACATTCCCTCACGCTCTCTGTTCTGCGCTCCGGCGCGAGAGAAAAAACAGACATTTGCTGACCTTACAAATGACATTCTCTTGCAGTGATGTATAGTCTGTGCGGACAGCTGATTTGAAATTAATAATATCGCCGGTGACATCGTGTTTTTCCGAGGCTTTGCTTTCTTACATGATTAAAAAAAACACTTTACGTGAAAAGCTGCATTAAGGGCTTGTTTTATAAAAGGGGGGGGGGCTGAGAAAGAGATTGGCAGAAGCTTGTTTGCTCGGCGAGCATGTGGGTATCAGATAACGCCGTGCGTGTTTTATTGGGTGACAGACAAATAAAGAATAGCAGAACAACGTGTGGGAAGACAGACACTGGTCTAAAAGCCTCCATTCATCCCTGAGTCATGTTTCACTGGGGCTGCAGTGTCAGGTTGGACCCTAATCTCCTCCAGATGCCCTCTCAGGAAAACAACATCCCCTCCTGCACCACCACAGAACAAGAGCACAACCCCAAACCTTGATAAGGTAATTGATTTGCAAGTTGTTGTTTCGACTGTAGCTATGTATTTACTCAAGTATTCTCTCTGTTTAGATTTTACTGTCCTCACTTTCGAGTCTTGATCAAAACAGTCTCTCCGTACGCCTGCCTGTTCCTGTCGGATGGGAAGAACAAGGGAAATATATGCATAACCCTCCGCTGACATGCCGTCTCGTTTGATGTGGGATTCTCAAACAGATGCCCCGTCTCTCCGACGTTATTGGGGATATTAAAGTGCGGCGTGGCTCTGTCTCTCTGACTCCTTAATGCAAACACACACACACACACCAACATTTGCAAAAGCCAATTCCATTTCCTGTTTTAGAAGCGAGCTTTGCAGCTCTCCTCTGTTATTCAGAGAGTAAATAAAAACTCGGTCCAGGAACTTGAGATCAGACTGAGGGCTGCTGCTGCAGTTAACGATCATTTTCGAGATCATTATGTAGCAATCTATTTAGGATGTGTCGGCTAAATTATTTCATCTATAAAATATTAAGTTCCCACAGAAAGAGGTGACAGTGTCACACCCACAAAAATAGATATTTAATTTATAATCATATAGAAGAGAGAAAAGCTGCAAATCCTCACATTTGAAATCAGTAAATGTTTCATGGTTCTGCTGAATGCAGGGTTACTTGTGGTTCCTAGAGTCTTCAAAAGTAGAATGGGAGCCACAGCCCTTAGCTAACAGGCTCCTCTTCTGTGGAACCATCTTCCAGTTTTGGTTACGTAAACAGACACCATCCCCACATTTAACAGCAGACTTAATGCCGGGTTCACACTGCACAATATCAGCCCCATTACAGCCTGACGCAGTGTCGTACGGTGTCGGCTCGGATCGTGAACAACAGCGAGTGTTGTACATGATAATTGTTTCATCTCATGTAGTGTGTCATAGTATACAACAACAAACGCTACCTCACGGCGTCCCGACAGAAAGACTTGCATGTTTGATTTTCGTTTGTCTTTCACGACTTCTCCCATCACAGCCGTCACTTTGACCAATAGAAACATGGAGCGATCTGCTGCTGTGCGACAGCAACACCTGAACCTGTTTGATATTTCCTGTGGGGACGTTACCACACAGAGTAAAAAGGAAAAATGATGGTGTGAAACAGCAGAGACACTTTCGTAACCCAGTGAGTGCTGACGTTAGCATAAAAAATAGTGGCAGGGCTTTCACTGACCACAACTCAAGAGGGAACCAGCTTCATTTGAAACAGACTACATTAGAGACAGGCCATTATTTATTAGTCCCTCTGTATTATTCTACTTTTACTTTTAATCTGCTCCCGTTTGTCCTCTTAAATTTGATGCATCGTGCCTTCATGTTGTGGTAGTTGTGGTGCTAATCACTCTTACACTGCAAACACGGCAACAGTGCTGACAGAGCTCGTAGGTCTTACAAGCTAGTCAGTAACTAGCAGGTTTATAGTCATGGCGGAGGGACAAAACAATTCCAGAAAGCGTTTCATTGGACGCAAAATACTGTAAAAATATGAACACGGGGCGGCTGTGGCTCAGAGGCAGAGCGGGTCGTCTACCAATCGGAAGGTCAGCGGTTAGATACTGAACCCCAAATTGCTCCCGATGGCTGTTTCATCGGTGTGTGAGGGTGTTAAAAACAAAACAATAACTGAGTAGCAGGTGGCATCTTGATTGGCCGCCTCGGCCACCAGTGTATGAATGTGACTCGTAGTGTAAAAAGCGCTTTGGGTGGTCGGATGACTAGAAAGGCGCTATACAAATGCAGGCCTATTTTCGTGTAAATAATAATGCTGTGCAGTTTTGAGAAGTGGTAGTTTGTGCAGAAATGTGCAGAGAAATGAGCTGAAGTTCACAGTACACAGTATAAAAAGAATATAAAATATTCACTGTTTGGCGATATAGTCCCAAATTATCTGGAACACATTCACACACACTAATGTAACACATACAGATATAGTATATACATATTGTATAGGTGATGATCAGTGCAGTACATATGTGATGAAAATAACCTTAAACCTTCTATTTTAATCTTTAAGGAATAGTTTGAAAATTTTGGGAAAGTTGCTGATTTGCTTTCTTGCAGTGTTCCATGAAAACATGGACACTAGTCTTATGAAGCTACATCCAGCAGCCGATTAGCTTATCTTAGCAGAGACTGAAAACAGGTGGGAGACGGTTTATGTGGCTCTGACCAATCACAAAATCAGCCTACCAACACCTCTACAGCTCCACAATTCAGACATGATATCTCCTTTGTTTCATCCGAACCTAAACCGAAACAAAACATCAACAGTTTGTATGCAATCCCCTGTAAAACCACATTTTGTCTTTTGTACAGAACAAACAAACAAGACACGACGTGTTCGCATGTTGGAAAAATGGTGGCTGGCAGATTTGGTGAAGGAGCCAGGCTATCTGTTTCCCCCTGTTTCCAGTATTTATTCATGCTAAGCTAAGCTAACCAGCTGCTGGCTGTAGCTTCATATTTAACAGTCAGACATGAGAGTGGTGTCACTCTTCTTATCTCACTCTCAGCAAGAAAATAAAGGAGGTGATTTCTTAAAATATCAAGCTTATGTTTTAGGCAACTAATCAATTAAAAAATCCACAAGTTGACTGATTCCTAACATTAAACCCGTCTATATGTTTAACCCTGCTGCAGCAGCTCAGTCGGCAGAAGAAAATGTTGGCGTTGTAAATTTATACGAATGCGTACCATTTGCACGTCTCATACATATCATATCCACATTTCTATAGTGCCAAAGAATATGAGCTGACTTTGTCATCAGGTGGAGGGGATGGCGGATGGTGTGCTACCTCGGTGAGACACCTGCTAAGCTGCAGACCACTGTTCAAGACCAACAAACAACAAAACTGTTGTTTTTAGCGAGTCATGCTATGTTTCCAGCTGCTTTTCAGCCACCAAATGTGGGTGCTTTTTAGCAACTCATCACTGTTTCCATCCAGGATAGTGCCACGAAAACTGGTTGTTTTTTTCACCAATACATCACTGCACTTCATGTTGGGATAATGCCATGAAAAGCAGTTGTTTTTACTGTGTTTCCAGTGGCTTTTCAGCCACCAAATGTGGTTGTTTTTTTTAGCAACTCATCTTTGTTTCCACCCAGGATAGTGCCATGAAAAGCAGCTGTTTTTTTAACCAATACATTGCTGCATCTCCTGCTGGGATAGGGTGACAAAAAGTGGCTATTTTTACAAAGACATCACTGCCCTTCCAGCTGGGATAATGCCATGAAAAGTGACTGTTTTTACTACATTTCCAGCAGCTTTTCAGCCACCAAATGTGGGAGTTTTTAACAACTCCACCAAGGATAGTGTCGCAAAAAGCTGTTGTTTTTTTTTTACTCTGTTTATTTAAGAAAAAGACATCGGTGTATTTCCAGCCAGGATAGTACTATGCAAAGCAGTTGTTTTTTAACCAATACATAGGGCGACAAAAAGTGGTCATGTTTACATAGACATCACTGCGCTTTTTTACAGAGATGTTGCTGCGTTTCCTGCCACATCAGTGCCACAAGACTTTGTTTTTTCACCAAGACATTGCTGAATTTCTACCCAGGATAGTGCTCCAAGAAACGGTTGTCAACGTGACATTGCTGCGTTTCCAGCGCCTTTTTAGCCACCCAAACCATGTATATTAAGACAATACAAACATGATCCTTTTTTCACCATAACCAAGTGATGTTTGTGCCTAAACCTGACCACACATTAACCACAGCGCTGTTTCAACGTTAAGTTTCAACGTGTCCCCTGCATTTTAGCAGACAAGTGTAACATATCCGTGGTTTGCAGTAATGCCAACTTTTATTCAGCTGGTTGTTTTGGCTGCAGACAGACTGAAAAACACCTGACACGACTGCGACACTGTGATAAATTTCAAAGGCTTCCAGCGTTTGAGCGGGGCTGTATCTGTCCTTGTAAAACAAAACTGTAAATACACATAAATGAAATTTACAAGCCAATTGCATCTCTGGAGTTGAGTCAAACTTGTAAACACTGAGGAGGAGGACGGGGAGGAGGAGCAGGCAGAAGAAGAAGCAAAGATAAGCAGGACTTGAATTAACTAGGCCAGTCAAAGGGAGGTGTGGTTGTGGACGGACGGTGCGGCTCTCGCTGCAGGGCCGGTCTACGAGAAGGTCATGTGAAAGTGGAATGTGGCTGAGCTGGATGTTTGCCAGAGGCTGTTATAAGTCAAGAAAGCTTATTTTTCTTAAAACAAAGTGAAAACTGTGTGCCACCTGGGAGAGATTATTCCTCTCTGTCTCAATACAGTCCAGGTGATTTGAATAATTAGGTTTGGAAACATGTGACAGAATCTTGCCACGAGGCAGATCTCTCTCTTTTTTTTTTTGACGCTGTGATGTTTCGACAAAATTCAACAGACATAATGAGAGACCGGGCTTTCACACGCTGCATTGCTGGACAAACAATTACCCAGCAATTACTGAGAAGCTTTTGAGATAGAGGCGAATGGATCACTCAGCAGGCAGCTGACAGCGTGAGCTAACTCAGCAAGCGACATGCAAAATAGGAAAATAATGGCGTTGAGTGCCAGAAGAGAAGATCATCCATACAAGAGAGGCATACAATAAACAAGTCGAAGGAGGCGACACACGGGTGGGGAAAACCCAATTTATGTAGACAGGGGAAGGGAAGCTACACAGAGATGAATGCAGAGAGAACATACACACAGATATTCAGACCAGCCAGTGTGACTGAACACAGGACGGACAGCGGCACCTCAGCCTGGATCAGCATGTTTTATTGAGCATGAATCAGCATAAACAGAATGATTACATTTGTTCCCATATGAAAGGATTATTTCATTTCATGATATCAGGCTGTGAGAAAGTTTAATAAAGGAAAACTTTAAGGTGAGCAATAACAGGAAGTCCAGGGAGTTGCATAATGTCTACGCTGTGTTTAGTTTGGAAGTGAAGCTGCTGTTTTGTGTTGACGAGACCTTTGATTCATCGCCAGTCACGAGTTTCAGTATTGCAACAACAAAACTAAAGGATGATGTCACAGTGGCTGGTGGGAGACGGAGTGAATGAGGAGAAGGGTTGAGGACAGATACACTGGCGAGATAAAAATTAAAAAAAGGAGAAGGAGAGAGACAAAGTGGTTATGTTCGGACCGGCAGCCTAAATCTGATCTCTGGCGTATCCAGATTGGAATCAGATTGCTTCAATCGAGTGTGGATGGCAAGAAACACGTAGAAGTCATTCCGTAGGTGGTTTGAAATCTGACTCAAATCAAATTTTAAACGACTTAGCCGAGCCACTCAAATCAGATTTCAGATTGTCCTTTACGTCACTCGCAGAACATAACACAGAACATATGATGGTGACATCACATCTGGCTGTGAGACTGACACACAGCGGGGGAAACAGCACTTACTGTAAATCTTAAATAAAAGTGCCAGTACAGCAAAGTCAAGCCGCTCCATTAGAAGTATATCATTCAAAATCCTACTGACAGTGAGTAAAAATGCAGTAAAAAGTACTTAAAGTATCAAAAAACACTCGTCTGCACAGAAATGTCCAGTGTGAAATATATATAGCATGATATATCATTGTTATATTATATTATTAGATTATAAATGATTAGTGATGTCAGTTTTGGTTCATTTTGCTTCTGATAGCCCGACCCCCTTTGACTGGTAACTAACCCATTCATTTTTTAGATGCAAAGTACAAGAGGCCTTTCCTGTTAGTTCATCACTCCACTGACTCACTGAGCTTTAGCGCCGTCCTTCAAAGTGCTATCCATTCAGAGGCCATGCAACCTGCGGTCTGTTCCAATACCCATACTTTCTGTACTTATCGTACCTAGTTTGGGTACAGAGGGCGTTCACATTACGATTGTGGCGAAAAATAAGTGTACCTAAAAGACCCGGATGTGTACTCATAACGGCCAAAATTGAGAGTGTGGAACATTGTACACTTTTCGCACTCAACGGCCGTTATCTTAGCTACGTAGCGGAAGAGGCGGGACCACTACAACTTACACCTACTGCAGCATTCTCTGTCAGGCGGAGGAGGAGATAACGACACTGACGACGTCGGCGCATTCTCCACATCGCCATTGTTAAGGGAGTCAATTGTAGGGGATTTGTAAAATTGTATAGAAGTGAAACTTTCCGTCCGTCTGTTCCACTTTTTGGCGGGTGACGTCACTGACGAGTCACAGCCGTAGTCGTGATCGTAACATCCGGTAAGTGCGCCATAGAGTAATGAATCGGAACAGCACATACTTGCTGAAATATGTGCACTTTGTAAGTGTGGACAGTGTACTGTGTGTAAGTGTACTCAAGGCAGTATAGATTTTGGAACAGACTACCGGTCTCACACTGAAGTCCACAAAAACCGGCGCCTGTTCAGTGACTTCTTGCGTCAGACACTGACAAAAAAAGCCATCCTTTCATGTTGGCATGATATGTAGCCGGTGTTTAATGGCGCCTGGCGGTGTCAATAACAAAAGTTGCACACAGCAACCCTGTCAGGTTGGGACAGTGTCACTAGTAGTAATCGCAGAATAAGGCGCGATGCTAGCTAACGTTAGCTTCCACCAGACCTCTGTGGTGTGCAGTAAACTGAAGACCAGCAAAATCATCTGATAGAACAAGAATTGGGATGTTTCGATCCAATCCCAAATATCAGTATTGGGGTTGATTAAACCATTTTTTAACTGGTCAGGATCGACTATGTTGAACTATATAAAGCCAAACCCATCCTTTGTTTTACGTCAGCTGTCACACAGGTGTTTTTACCTGCAAAGCTCTCATGCTCAGCAACACAGAGTGCAGCCTGTATCAGCTCTCTACTTCTCTGCTGAGCTCCACTGTGCCTTTTTCAGTGGACGTACACTGACCATCCTGCTGCTGCTACAATGATTACAGTGCAGCCTTCTCTCTCAATATTGGATCATTTTTTAAAATTGTTTCCCATAGTCACTTAAGACAAAAATGGGAAAACAGGGTCCAGGTTTAAAGTCTAAGGATCACAAGATTTGTGGGAAGGGTTGTGAGATCATGAATGGGCTGCACACATTACAAACAACTCACTGGTTTGCATATTTAGTTTGGGGTTGGGTCAATATAGTGCCGACACAGTATATTCATTTCATGTCATTATTTTCTCTCTCTGAACAGTTATTTAAATGAAACCATTTCACACAGCTGAAGAATTCACTTCTTTGTTGAAATAACTCATGACATCTGAAACATGATGAGAAGCTGCGAGATGTTGCTGTTTTCTGAGTGCTTACAAGCCCAAAATGTTTGGATCTTCATCTGAAAAGCAACTTTTATCTGTCACATGAATGTAGTTGATTAAAAAGTGTAATACTCCTCTCTAAAATCTGGTTGACTACAAGTAGAAAATATCAGAAAATGAAATACTCAAGTCAAGTATCTGCAGTACAGAACTTGTGAAATTACTTTCTGTCGCTAATGAAACACGTCTGCACAAATGAACCTTCCTCATCTCTGACACTGCATGCGGCACGCCACTGTTAAACGTGAGAGCATACATCTCCATTCTTCATCTAATCTGCAGCGTGCAGTGTTGGTGTCATTGTGGAAAAATGCTCCATGAGTCACAGTACGTGCAACGGTGTCGTTACCACCAAAACTAATCCTGATAGGTTTACGACGCCTGACCACAAAATGCAACATCGCTTGTATATGACACAAAGGAGTTCCACCCTGAAGATCAGACTTTAGAGTCAAATTGAGTTTTTATGAGGTGTGAACATAAAATCTAAGATAAGGGGGGGTGGAGGTGAGGGGCGGCGGAGTCCAAACTGCGTCAGCAGCATGAAGCCTCCTCAAAGTTCAGTGTGGTTGGAGCAGAAAATCAAGGATCAGGGCTCTGTGTTGTGTGCTGTACGCCTGCTGGCAGCCGCTCCTGCTGGCATTCGCCTTTGCTTTTTTGGCTGCTTTCAGAAGGTTCCAAAGCAAACAAGAACGGTCCTACTCGCAGGCCGTAAAACTAGAGTCAGCCCACTCAATCATACACAGAGCTCCACTTCACTAAACGGCATCAAGTATTTACATTTTATCATCAAGGTGATGCAAAACATTAAAGTCTTTTCAAATTATGACGACTATTAATGACATTTTTAATAAAAAAGTTTCCCCTATTGGTGGGGGACGTTTAAACTTTACTGATACTGTGGCAACAGTGCATAATTTTCCACTTTCAAAAAAAGATGAAATATATTTTTGGCATATTTGAAACAGGGTCATACCACTGTACAGCTTATGAAGTCTGATATATATTACATGTTTCACTGCTGAGGAAGAGGTGTCCAGACAAAAATTTCTAGGTGTGGTCTCAGCCTGAGAGATCTGGAGCGAATCGCCAACAACCGCACGAAATGGAGGACATTCGTCAGTGGCCTACGCTCCCCAGAGGAGCAAAGGGCTTAAGTCAGTTAGTCAAGCAGCTGTGTCGCTCACACGTTGGTTGGTTCACAAAAATGTCCCACCCTTTGGTGTAGGGATGAGCGAGTACACCATTATCTGTGTCTGGACTTGGAATGGGCAGCGTTTAAATTCGATGCTTGTGGGTCCAAATAAGAAGTTTTCATTTTAAGCCTAAAATTGATGTAAGTTGATCAGAAGTTGCTTTAATTAGGATTTAATAGAAAGGGATTGAGCTAAAGATCATTTTTGTTCACAAGCGTTTGGCTCTGATCACAGAGAGCGTTTTGCAGGCTGCAAAATGCAAGCTGCTCTGCTTTTTTGTTTTAACTGAATACCACTTGTAAAAAAAAAAATGCTTGCTGTGCCTTTTTATTGTTGCCAGGCAGCCACACCATCACCTCCGCATGTTAACCTTCCCCTGTAATCAATCTATCATTTATTTTGGCTAGCGAAAACTGCCTACTTAATTTCACAGTAGTTAGTATCTCGTCAGTAAAATGTTTCAGCAGAGGGTACTGTCTGTAGCTCTGGTTGAGGGTGAGAGGCTATCAGCAGATAAACAGAGATCTGTGTGGGTACATGAGACCCTAAAAAAGAGGCTGGATCATGGGGAGTACCACCAGTTGGTCCAGGAGCTTCTCCTCCATGATGGGGAGTACTACCAGTTGGTCCAGGAGCTTCTCCTCCATGATGGGGAGTACCACCAGTTGGTCCAGGAGCTTCTCCTCCATGATGGGGAGTACCACCAGTTGGTCCAGGAGCTTCTCCTTCATGATGGGGAGTACCACCAGTTGGTCCAGGAGCTTCTCCTCCATGATGGGGAGTACCACCAGTTGGTCCAGGAGCTTCTCCTCCATGATGGGGAGTACCACCAGTTGGTCCAGGAGCTTCTCCTCCATGATGGGGAGTACCACCAGTTGGTCCAGGAGCTTCTCCTCCATGATGGGGAGTACCACCAGTTGGTCCAGGAGCTTCTCCTCCATGATGGACGTTTCAAGTACTGCACTTATCTGCTTCCACGCCTGCTGTTTTCATTGAGATGGTGCTAATTGTGGTTTGTAAAGTCGTATAGCTCTGGGTATCCAGCAACCACTACCACCAATTTCTCCTCCATTATTTACCAACTGTAAACTTGTCTTGACCACCACAGAAGACCCGCCTTTCATCCGACTGGACAATGGGGAAAAAGCAGATATGACACGGGGCACTTTTCCACTCTGAGTTGATGTTTTTTCAACTCGAGGAGTTTAGAACTCTCCGACAAAAACGCCAAGCACCTTGAGTGCAGAAACGTGAGGTGCATAGTAATGCAAAAACAGCAAGCAAAACGCTTCATTCTCATTTAAAACTATTACATAAAGCTGCCTCCAGCTGCTAAAACACTTTCTGTGTGATCAAGGCCATAGAGATTAAACAGCTACGCAAATACTCAGCTATCCTTCAATACAAGTGCACATATTGAGATGATCCCTGTACATTTAAAAAGTACATTATCTGAGCCAGACAAAATTTAAGCTAAAATTTGGCATGAAGGTCAAGTGTGTGTGTGTTCATGCTAATTGGCTAAAAGAGGGTGTGGCAAGGGGAGGAGATGCATACGCATATGTGGTTGCAGCTTCTGCAAATCCACACTTGTACATTTTGGGGTCTCAAAGGTTTCCAAATCTAGTAAGAAATTGGCAACATGTTGTGCAGAGTGCTCACATTACAGATGGAACTAATTAATGGCTGACAGCATTGACAGCATGTTTTGGACGCATGTATTTCCATTTGAACTGAAGTTATATTGTATGAGGAAAAAAAAAAAAAAAAAAGGCCCGCCCACAGATATATTGAACCAATCAGACGAGTGTTCCCACATTGTCAGTCATAACCAGTAACCAGCCCTGATTTCTTGGCAGGCGAGTCAGATTTAAATAGCTGTTTTGAATGTTTATGGAGCTTCTTTGTGTCTAAGTGTTCTGAATTGCAGAATGTTGTTACCGCAGCAATCAGAGCTGTGATTTTCCTTTTATCCTGCTCTGTAAAGAACAATCCAGGTGCTGCGGGTAAATGTGGAGAGATTCATTTAACAAAAACATTTGTCACCTCTGATGTTGAGACTCTCTCATCACAGCGTCATGAATGTCAATGTTTGCCAAAAAAAGAGAGAGGCTTCCTGGAAGCTGAAGTGCGACAAAGTAAGTAATTTTTTCCCCCGTGTTCAGCTGTTAGAGGTCAAGGTTGTACTCAGAGCGTTACCTCAGTGAGGTCGTCTGTCTCTCTCAATGACAGGTTGCACATAAACAGGGCGCCAATGGTCACGAGCGGGAGATTATGAGTGTTTGATGAAAATAGCTGCTGCTGGGATTCATCACAGGTGGCTTTGGATTTGACCTCCAGACACGTGTGGTAGCGAGGTCACTGTGGCAGCTCCGTGTTTTTCACATCGGTCTTCATGTTATTCTAATCACGTCTAAGCCCCTGACTATAATCTGATAATGATTGGACTCCAAATGTCCAGGTATTATCCTCCGAAAACATACACTCGCGACATTCCTTCTGAACTGTGTTTATTTTAAAGGAAACAGTAAGAATTCAGCCCCATTGGCAGAATGGAGGTTGACGTGCAGATGTATATATAGAGGGTCGTTTTTTATAGACACTTAACTCCAATTAACCTTCATTCTCCTATTTGCCTGTAATCACATTATCCTCTGGTATTTGGCTCTATTTTTCTTCCATCCAGGAGAGGCCGTGTCCTCCTGCTACATGCCCAGAGAACGCAGAGGCAGCGCGAGAACAAGCTTCTCCTTGTGCTGGATCTCCCAGTTGGCCGGAGAACCAGTCTACTCTCTCTGCGTCTCCCCCTCCTCACTCTCGGATCTCTCTCAATGCTCTCCTCACGCTCTCTTTTTAGCCGTCTCCTTCAGCTCCCCCGCTGCAGATCTGCCCTCGGGCCATGTCCAACGTCAGACAACGTCTGATTCATGCCTTCGTTTGGCTGCTGCCGTCAGCTGACTCTATAGTACTATAGGTTTGGGACTTGTTGGAGGTTTGAGTCAATATCCTGACAGGACGCTGATCAATTCCAGATAATAAATAAGCTCAGTTTAATAATTAAAAGACGAAAATTCCACAGAAATATTACTTTTTTATGCCTATCGTATTCCCCTTTATCGTCCTGTAATTTAGTTTTAATACATTCAGACACAGTGAGTCATTCTCGTTGTCAAAATAAGGGTTTTACTTCTTGCTATTATGTCTTAAAGCGGACAGATTGAAACAGAGGCTCGAGTCTGTGCCTCTTTCTTCCCCCCGCGCCGCGCAAAAACACATTCCAGCTGTCAAATATGTTCATTCATGTACTTCCATATAAAACCGTTTCTGACTACCTGCCTGTCCCCTAAAGCAATTATAGGTGAAAGAGCTCACTTTCAGCACTCGAATCCCTGCGCTCCCAAAAAGGTGCGTGTTGAGCTGTCGCCCTCGCTGACACATTAGTGGCATATTTTTCAGGATTGATGCATGAATGGTGATGCATAGAATTTGCAGTGACTTTGAAAGATTTTGGAAATGTCATCTTAGTTTGGCTCACTTCTACCCCAAACTGCATTTGACGAGGGAATTTTGCACTAAATTACATTTATTTAGACGTTACGACTGCTGGTTACTTCGCAGATTAAGATTCTAAATGCAACAGGTGAGATGGTGTGAGATATCAGAATTACAACAAACAACTTTTTCCTTGTTGATTAATCTGACAATCATTTTCTGAATTAATCAAATCATCACTTGATCTATGAAGCATCCCAGAATAGTGGAAAACGTCCAGCGCAATTTCCCAGAGTCAGTGGTGATGTCTCTAGACGTCCTCAGGTATTTTGTTTACAGTGATATAAAACAGAGTATGTTGAGTTGATAATACTTTCTCTTAAGTAGCACTTTAAATGTGAGCAAAGCCTGATCTGATCTGGAGCGATGCAGGGCCGTAACCATGGAGTCAATATCTGATGTGGGGTGGTACCAAAAAAGATTTAAAAATTTGAAAACTAATTTCCAACTGCATTAAATTATTTTACATTAGCAAATTCAGCAGGATCTAAAAACTGACAGCTACTATTGTCTACATAAATTAGTTCTCATTCCCAACTCGTCAAACAGTGCCACTTTCAAAGTTGGCCTCAGACACTGACTACAAAAGCAACATTTGGCGGCAGTATGATTCGCTCCTGGGTGCTGCGGGTTTGTAAGGTGGTGGGACTGAATCTTTCACAGTGTTATGTTACGCGGCCGATCGGCCAGACAGCAACTGTCATGGCAACACATTCTCACTCATTTGTTCATGGCCTTTCTACGTCAAGATATGATGTGCAGGGTACCCTGGGAGTGTTGGTTGTTGATGTTCTGGGAAGTTGTGTCAACCACTGCCTGTTACATGCATTGTCTGTTCAGAAAACTCTTTTGTTTTCACAGGAAATGTACAGTTTACATACAGTCTCTTTCAAAATAAAAGCACTACATCGGTACAACACCGCTAATTGATGTTTTTTTCCTTCAATAACAAACACAAGTGGTTGTTGAAGGAGAAAAAGTACAGGGTTTGGCTTTACAATCACACAGGAAGCGATAACTGGCCTCCCGGGAGAAAGCCGGTGGTTGTTGGACCCATCCACCACCGTTCCCGCCGGCCCTACTTGGACTCAGACTTCTGCTGCCTTATCTTTTGCTGTTATCCCGCCACATTACCCCTGATAACATTAGCTGCCGTTAAACAATAATGCTGACTGTCCTGTGTACCATGCCGACGTGAAAGGACGGCTTTTTTTGTTGGTGTCTGATGCCAGAAGTCACTGACCAAGCGCCAGACTTGGACAACTTTGGAGTGATACTGGGTTGGTCGCAGCAATATGAAACACAGACAGTCGGGGTCAGTTTATAACACTGCCAGACAGCATCTGTCAGGAGCCTGGTGTTCGCTTACCGTATGAATGTTGAGATGAACTAAGATGTTTTTTTTCTATGCCTAACCACATGCTTTTGTTGCACAAGAAAATTAATGTAAATATGAGGTGTTTTATCAACATTGTGAGTTTATTTTGAAAAAGTATGTATGTAGGCAGGTAATAGGTAGAAACTGTCCATTTACTGTGAAAGTCTATTTAGAAAAGACACAATGCATCCAACAGGCATAACTTGGGAGGCACACTTTTCGCTCTCTGCTGTATTTCTCTGGCATTATGTAGTAGCAAATTTAAGGTTAAGGTCTTAGCTTAAAAGACAAATGTTTTATAGTACACAAATGTTCTCTAAAATTTGGTGATTCGTAATTAAAGTCATGTTGTGCATTGGTGCCAACCAGCCCCATCACAGGCTGCATGGCACAATGTTAAAATGTTACAACAAAATGAAGCAACCAGTAGAAACAATCTGAACATTTAATTCAAACAAAAACCAGAACCATTCAAAATAATACTTGAAATATAATAAATATAAACACTTTTAAAGTACTGTTACAGTTACAGCTGTTACTGTTACATTTGGTTAGTACATGTGCCAACCAAGCCCAAATCAATGTGCAAACCAACCCTGCTCACATCTGACTCAACTGTGTGATGAAATAATGTCGGCCAGCTGCCATCACGCATCACAGACTTTTAAATCTTATATAAAAATGTAGCTGATTCCTTTGTCTATTAACTAAAAGGAACACTTTTCCAATGTCTCTCTCTAACCCCGTTTCATAAAACGTTTAGTCCACAGATCACCTTTTTTTTTTTACTTTTAGTGCTATAAAACTGTCGCCCTCACCAAAAAAGTTAGTGACTTTCAGATGTTTCAGAGTGCAGGTAAATAAAGCAAACATGTTTATGTTATATTTTTGTTTTTATGACCTTCAAAAAGACCAGAAAATAGCCATGTGCCAACCAACCCTGGTTTTCTACCACAACAGAATGAATTTTGTATGTGTGTGTTCTGACTTGTTTTAAACTCATCTCATACTGGAAAAAATGTCTTCAACTTTCCTTTCCTACATTTATAAGACATTTTCTGTATTCTTCCTTTAAAGTGACAATGTGTGTTGTTTCATGCTGTATGTCTAAATTAAATAGAAAGATCAACTTTAACTTTAGTTGATTCAGGAATCGAAGAGAAATTAATTGATTTGTGGCAATCTTTTTAAACATAATTTTTAATCTTTGGTCTTGGGGGAAGGTATCGAGTATTAACAAGTCAAAGAGCTTAAATTAAATCACAAGTCTTTGGTGTGAAAGTCCAAGTCAAGTTGCAAGTCTTTTTTTGATTTTGTCCATCAGATTTGTAATTCCAGTCTATGTCTTTGGTAAACTGTAATGTATTTAAGTCATATGTTGCTGCCTGAAAACTATCTAACAAGCAAGAAAAGAAGTTAAACTCGTGAAAAGTACTGGATTAACAAGTAAAGTAAGAGAAGATAAACACATTAAATAGTCAGTCAAAAGTCACAAAGATAACTTTTTGTAAAATGTACCTTTATGGTTAAAATAATAAGCTCAGACAGTTGATAAACTTTGAATTTGGTGTATAACTTTTATTGCACAGTAGTATTGACTCTTGACTTCCATTCTTTTGTATAGACAGTATGTGCAAGTAAACATTTTGAAACAGATACAATTTTGTAATAATGTTCTTTGCAGGTAGCTGTGAAAAAACATCAGCTAAAAGCTTCAGCTTCAGAAAATACTGAGTAATTATGAATTTATTAAGGTAATTAAATGTTAGAGGTTATATGTAGATGCTGGTGAGGTATGTGCTGTTTTCTCTGTAAGTTTACTCATTAATCACGTCCATTGGCAGTCTGGTCTGGGACTTGGCGTGCCTGTTAAGTAAAACCTGTGAATAAAACAGCTTTGTAAATTGAGTGCATTCAGGGCAGCGTTTCCTGGCTGTGTTTTTTATATTAGTATTTTTTAAAGCTTTTGATCATAGAGTTGTCATTATTTCCCCAGAAGCATGGTGTGTTTACCTGCGAGGAGCAACGGAGCACTTCACACCCATTTAAATAATGAGACCATTGCAGAAGATGTTAGAGATAATTGTTACTGTTTCACCTCAGACATTTTTAAAGTTATTGCTGGAAAACGCTCACAATTATTTTAAATTGGTTTCTGCTGGAAAAGAAAGAGCAGGTGGCAGATTTCAGAGCGTAAACTGGCCCTCGAATTTTTTGCAACAACTCCCGGGAGAGTGCGAATACATCTGTTTTTTTTTTGCTTTTTAAATAATGTGTACTCAACCTTTTATTTAGTGTCTCCTGTAGGCCACCCATTAAAATCCTCACCCTGCTTAAAACTTTGCTTCAGAGGGATTTGTCACCCCAAAGGTTGACAAGACAAGTGCACAAGGTCAGAGAGAGACACGGCGAACAACAGGCAGTGAACTAGAAAGAAACATGGCGGCTATGAATAATGCATGGATAAAAGGTTTATCTAATGGCACTCTTAAAACTTTTAAAAGTTGATCTGTGCTTTGAGCTGGAGATGCTCTCGGCTAAAAAGCTCCTTTTTTTTTCCCGGCGTACCGCAGTCGTCCTCCAAACTCAGCTTGAGAGAGACACTGATTGGTTTAATTATGTTTGCAGTGATTAAGCATCTTAATGGTACTCATCACAATATGAGACATGAATCACAATGATTTGGTGATGTGACATTTTGGCTGCAGCTTTGGAAAAGATTTTTTCAGAAGTTTTTTTTTAATATATATATATTTTCTCAGACACACAAGGGGAACACACACATTTTGGCAGACAATTTAAAGAGGGACACTTACCGTGTTTGGACGCTTGGTGGTCAAGGAAGGGTCAGAGTGAAGCAGAGACACGGAGAGAGTGGAGAGCACGACCTCGCCGCATTACACTCACATCCAGCTCCCAGACACGAGGACGAGACCGACGGGGCTCGTTAACTTGAAAGCGCGGATGGAGGGCGGCGGGCTCGCTGGAGTGTGTCAAGAGGAAACTGCAGGCACCAGTCAGTCAGGCCGCTCAGAGGCAGCGTGAGGAGGAAAACGAGACAGACAAAAGCTGAGAGAATTCAAAGACGCCAGCAGTTTCTTCTTCCTCTTCCTCCTCGCTTTCTCTGCTGCTGTAACTTAACCCCTGAGGAGAGTAGCGCAGGCGAGCACACACACACAGAGAACCAGTTCCAGACCTGTCCTGCACCGACGGCTGCCTCTCCCCCTTCTCTCTCCGTTTTCTCTCCTCTCTCTGTTTTTTGGTATCATTTAACTCTTGATTCCGTGGCCCAGCGATGAGCTCACCACGGGCTCAGGTTTCAGCGCCTTTAGTGGAATGTGAGGGCAGCGGCGCAGAGAGGCAGAGGTGCCGCGGAGGTCAAAGGCTACTGGGGTAGTGTGGAGGAACGGAGTCTGTCATCTGGGGGAGTTCCAGTGGAGGGATATCTGAGGGGCCTGGAGTGCCGAGAACAAAACAGGAGTTACAGGGGTCATGGGTTACGGATGTTGCGGGGCCAGGCTACATCTGACAGCTTTGGAGGCTGTGGACTTGAGGACACTGAGTACATTTACACGCTCAAAGACACACACACTCAGACACAACCTCTTCTAAGTGCCAGATTTATTGCTCACTTAGAGAGCGGGGTGTTTTCCTCAGGGAGAAAAGATTTTTTTTTCCTCTTTTGTGGTGTTTTCACATCTCAGCAGACTTGGGTCAGAGATATGAATTATACAGCAAAAACACATTCATGCTAACTAAACAGGGTGACCTAGATCACAGGAATAATACTGCTTTTATTTGCATAGCACACATTTAGGGCAAATTATTTTATAATCATGATAAAACTGAAATGTAAATAATTAGATGAAACACAATACTTTAAAAAGAAACAAATAGGGTTTCACTTAAAGGAATGCTGCACTTCCACTGCATGATGTGGCCTCTACTCAATTCCACTTGCCTATTTTTTTTTTTGGTTTTCCAATACCAAAAGTTGCCGATAGCACCAGGTACTGTGCTTTGGTACCACTTCAGTCAAGCTTCCAAGTGAGCTGAACTGATATCAGAAGTTGAAGTTAAAACACCACAGACATCTGATACTCCTTTTCCACCAACATAAAACACAGTCTGTTGTGGTTCCCCCACGTAATTTTGAATGATTTAGAGCATTTCAACCAAAAATAAAAAAGTTGGTTCCCAGCTGGAACCAAACAGAAACGAACCATGACAACATCAGTGGGTGTGTCACATTCTATAGGGTGGAAAGAAAGGATGGAGAAGGGACGTAAGTTGGGACATCATTAGGGAAATGTAAGATTGCAGTAGTCTCATTAATAGATGGTCCATGCTTGTTTTTGGATAAAAAACAAATATCTGTTGTAACAGAACAAAAGTTTGCCAGTCCGCCATCTTGCTACTACTGTTTACTTTCTTTGTGCCTTGTGCAGCGCCCCCCATCAATGACACATCCTTGATTATGATAGCACTGCTCAAAATTGGTGGACATGTGGGCCGGTTCACTAGATGGCACTAAGGTTCCAAGAGTCCTGAATGAAAGCGGTTCAAGAACCAGCGCGAATTTGGTGAAAAAGGTGTATGATTGGTCAGAGAGAAAACATCACTAGAATCGTCATGACAGGCATAGATGTACAGAGAGAACAGGATACAGTGTTGGAAGTGGGGCCCCTTCATTCCTACAAAAGTTGCTCAGTGGCCCATAGGGCAAAAAAAGTTTGACATCCTAGGTGTCAACTCACCTGGATCTACCGCATCATTGGGCCCAAGAGTACGGGCACTAGAGACTTTGCGCCTAACGTCCTGTTTAACGCTCTGCTAACTTGAATAGGAAAACAGTTATTTAATAATGTAGCTCTTCAAGCCTTTTAAAATGTTATTGGACCAAATGAATTCTGATAGTGACACAAGCCATTTTGTGGGGGTTGTGATGCTCAAATAAATCTATATTCTCTTTCCCTATCTAAGTGGGCACTTGTAGATACACAGTTTGACAATTCCATTCACTCCCGCGTACATTTGATGGTGTGCAGACATCAGGGCTGCTCCATTATGGCAAAAAATCATGATCACAATAATTTTCGTCAACAATGAGATCACAGTTATTTAAAACGATTACTCCTTGGCTTTGGAAACATCCTGCATTTATTAAACTTTATAGAAAAACTTTTTAACAGTGGATTTTCTTGAACTTTAAGCTTTTAGGGAAGGGCAAAAGTGCTGTCTGAGTGCCCTTAAAGTTTTTATTTTATTTCTTTTTCAAAATCTCTTTCTTTCATAACGTCACTTTTTACAACAGAGCAGTTGTCACTAATCCCTGCCTTTGCACCTTTCAGAGCACAAGTGCCAGTTAGCCACTGTTAGTGAGCTCTTGTTTGCTAGCTTCTCTTAGTTAGCTCAGTGTTTGCTTGCTCTTCTTAGCTAGTGCCTGCTAGTTTGACCTGATTAGTTAGCTCCTGTTTGTTAGCTTGTGTTTGCTAGTTCCTGATTGCTTGCTCCTGTTAGCTAGCTCCTGTTTGCTTTCTCTGTTTGCTTCAGCAACCAGACTGTGTGATACAGCTTGTTTTTTTCTCTTCACACAGTTTTAACATCACAACACTGCCAGGGTGACTCTCAATTACCAGCTAGCTGCTTCCATTAACACTGGCTCCTCAGTTGAACACAAGCCAACCTACCTAGTTAGCGGGCTGGGCAGGTAGCATCTGTTGCCTTGTTAAACTAAATAAAAGAAAAGCCTGGTGTCTGTGCAGTGTGTTTGAAGTGTGTTACACTGAGAAACGTTCCCAATATAAAAGCAGTACAAAAGATAAAATGCAACACAGTTCAACAGCACCAAAAAGTACAGCCTGCAAAATGACCTTAAAGTTGAATTAACATGTCTCTCAAACCTCTGAACATTCATAACCTTCATTACGGTAGAATTAATTGCAGAGCTTCTGTATTAATTTTTGCTCGGTGGACCTAATAAACTGGCAAGAGAGTGTGTCTGTTAAACACACTGTAAACTGCTTTTATTTAGACTATTTCTTTGGTAAAATCTACTTCCAATGAACACACTTAGGACAGTGCTTTGAATAGACTCTTTCCATTCAGCTCCTTGAAGCCATGTGCTTTTGCACAGGGCTGCATCATATTATAAGGTTACACTGAGACAATATGTATATTTTTAATAGGGACTGCTGGTTATTTATGAGGCAGGAGGAAGTGGTGCAAAACAGAGGGAGCATGCTAAATATTTTTTTAAGCACTTGGGAGGGACTTGTGTTTTACTGCCTTAGGGGAGGGACATAAAATTTTTAAATTGTTGTATTTACCAATTGTTTAAATTTTTCCATTTATCATAGCCATAAATTAAAAAAAGAAAAGAAATTATGTTGAGATTTTTATATTCCCAGTGGTCTGTGAACACATTCTGTGCGGCAAAGGCTTTTCTCTTAAAAGAATCACACAATTCCATGTCTCATGTGGAATTTTGCCAAAAATAAGGCATTTGCATAAACCAAATCCTGTAAAAGATATTGAATTTGGAGCCCTTGAATGCATGACAGTAGTGAGAAACCAACTTCGAATTTCATTTTCAAGTTTTTAACTTTTTTTTGTCATACATCAAAGGGAACGTTTTTAAAATCTACTAACGTCCGCCATGCCGAGTAACTGATATTGCGATGCACATGCATTTGTGTGATGTGTGGGCTTATTAAATTTTGTTGTTTTTGTGTGGTCAGACTGATGGCTGTCACGCACTTATATTTTGCTGAAGTGCTTACACAGCTTGTGTGATGATGTTGCGACTTGTGAGGAAGATTTGCATTTTGCTTAAAGTCCAGGTAAAGCAAAAATTGTGTGAAGAGTTTGTCACACCACAGAAAATGTGTTATCAACCACCCAGCCAAATTTGAATGATGAAAAAAAAATCAAGTATATAAAACTACTTTTCAAAATTGTGAAAAAATGAAAAGTATTCTTTGCTCTGAGACGCTGCAATGTGTCTGCTGAAGGAGCTAAACTATAGCTCGAGCCGCTGCAAAGCCACAGACTCTCGATAGGAGCGGAGCTTGTAGCACAGTAACAGACACAACCCCTGAGCTGGAGAACAAACCGCTGTGCAGCGTCAGACTTTCATTAGCAGCTAAATCAGTAGCACAAAGCGCACATACCCCCCAAGCTGAAGAACGAGCCACTCCATGGCGACAGCCTCATCGGCCCAGTTCAGACCAAAGATTTGTGACGAGACAAGTTGAAACAGGCAACTCCTCACAATGTGCTGTTCTGCAACGTTCTAAAACCAGCTGCTGTGATTTCAGCAGCTGAGTCTCAGGAGACTCCATCAGCTGGCTTGAGTCGAGCTCAGACTGGTCAGTTAACAACAGCACAACTTTTCTCTGCAACGTCTGTAACAGTCTTGTCTCGTCGCAAATCTTTGGTCTGAACTGGGCTTTAGCAGCTAACTCAGTCGCACACACAGTTTATGGTAGAACAGCACACATCCTCAGAACCAGGGAATGATAGCCTCTCGATAAGCTGCTAATGTTAGCCCAAAGCACACACCCACAGCAGTGAGCAGCAACTGCAGGCAGGCCGGGTGGCTAGTTTGGGCTGAAAGACTGAAAGGTTCGTAAGTGACAGCAACTTTGCTTATATTTAAATGATTGTGGCATTTGCCAGAGATATTTATTTATCTGTTAGACTCAAACAGCTCAAAGACCTTGTGGAACGAAGCAAACTTGCTGCTCACACACAGGCGCTGAATGAAACCACACTGATGTTATGTGCTGCCCTGTAAGGGTGCGTTTGTAAATCTAATCTGATGCTTAACACTTAAATGAGAGAGCTGTTGTTGAAAGAAACGGAGCATTTTATTTCTACATGAATTAACGAACGGTTTAGCTAATCACAAATTAGCACTCCTGCACTCGGCGTGATTATTTCCAAATGAGTGGATGTTTGAATTGACGTTTTATTTATATAGAAGGGGAGTTAAGGGTGGCTTAATGGCTTAACGAGAAGGCTTTTAGCCCCGCCCAAAAAACCCTGGACACAGAAATGATGATCAGTTTAATGGTCTAACTCCACCATTCAAAGTCTTTTCACCTGTTTTCAGCAAGTATTTTTTTACCTATATAATGTGTATAGAAAGAAATTGCTCACTTTGCGTCACCCACACTTTAAGACATTAGCTGTTTGTGTTGGTGATGTTTGCTCTTTGCACAGGCCCCAGTACCTACGTTTAGTGTTTATATCTATAAAATAAAGATGATGCACACCGCAAGCCATCTCCCTCCTGTAATGAATAAAGTACAGTCCCTTAGGATTAGATATGCCACATTTTTTTGTCTTTAATCCATTTTGTGAAAGCAGAAACACTTTCAGCTTACAGTTTCTGTGTGTGACCGTGTGACCGTATAGATAAATTCAAAGCTGCAGCTTGATATGTAAATGCGTAGCCTGTCACTAGCACCTGTTTTGTGGTACATTTGCATGCGCTTCCATAAAGCGATGCAAAACCACTGCAGGTACACTCTAATTATATGGTGTTTGTGCCACCTGTGGCGGAGCAGCAGAGGTGTGAGGAGGGGTGCTAATTCCTGCTGATGGCTAACTTGACCGAAAGCCAATTACAAAAAACAAAAAAAAAGCAGAGATCAAAGTAAAGATCATCAAACTGACTTTCCTTCTCTCATGCTGCGGCTTCACTAAAATAACTGTGGCTGATTGAAGCGGCATGGCATTTATTTGTTTATTGTTTAGCCAGTCGACTTCCTGCTGTTTACTTCTCTCCCGTCTCTTCTGCAGCTCCGGCTAGCTTTGAACTGCAGCTCCACCGGCCCAGTGCTGCTCCAGCCGCTGGGAATGTGTGGTCTTTATTAAGGAGAGGAAGTGTGCGAATGAGCACTGCAGGCCCAACATCTCAGGAATCTTGATCCCTTTTCCCCTTGTGGCACTTTTCACAAGCGGGGCCAGCTAATCGCTTACACTGATAGCAGGGTTCTGCGCGAGGCCCCGGCTCTTGGAGAAAGAGGCTGGGGGTGGCGGAGGCTGGTTTGTGTTGCATGCTGGGGAGTACTAGGCTTGCAGATGAGTGTCGGAGCGGGCACACCCTCTGCAGGCCTGTTCCCATGGGAACAGCAGTGATAGCAAACAGCTTGTTTTTGTGTTTCTTGGCAATGTTGCCACTGCTGGAATACTGACAGGCACTGGGGAGGTCTGATATGCAAAAACGTTGCCAGGTAGACTTTCTGCGAAAAGAATGTTTTCCCTTTGACTCTCTTCTCTGTGTTGTTTCATCCACGCTGAGTTATTTAGTCACACAGCTTCAGTGGAATTCACCTATCTGTGGGCGCTGTTGATCAGATGGAGTTTATGTTTCAGAGCCACGAGCTGACAGGCTGAACTTGTTCTTGAGGGTTCACAATCCTCAGGTGGAGCAGGAGATCCGTTTTAGTCAAATGACTTCAGGTTCGTGTTACACGTCTCCACACGTTCGGCCGTCAGACGCTTGGCTTCGGTGTTGACCTTTTTGTGTCTCAGAGGGAATTCCACACTACATAAACAGGAAAACACGTTTTCTAAAATCTCCTCTTCCCATAAAATTTCAAATGATAACATCACTCTGCGGGTTAGCTGACTTCATTAGCGTATTTGTAATTGTAAACCTCTCGTCCTTCACTGGGAAAAAAAAAAAACCTCTACAGGGGAGAAGAGCAGTGAAGTTTTATTTGTGTTGGCACTGGTGAAGTTGTGAACAAGCAACGTGTGGCAGCACAGATGAAAGCAGGAATGTATAAATCCATTATTCTTTTTAGGAAGTCGATGTCAGACTGTGAAGAGGACAGAAGAATGCTCCTGCAGTTTCATAGAAACCAAGAAAAGATTAACCCTCTGAACTCTGCTTAGAAATCTGCCTGTGCCTACTGTATGCTGGTATTTTTTCTTACTGTGATGTCATTTCTTGGAGTATCTTCAAATGCTTCATATCTCTAAAATCTGCACAACCTCATCTAAAAGTTTATGTAAGTCAGTAAATCACAAGAATGGATATAAGTATTGAAACTGTGTCATTTAAACAAAATTACAAAAATCTGACATGTTTTTTTTCATTGGATAAATACACACGCAAAGATTATTGAACTCTCCATAAGTTATCTAACCTATGTACGGTATTTACCTTTGCAGATATGCTCATTTTTATGAGCAGAGTGCAAAGGCATTTTGATAGATTCATCATTCATTCCTCCAGCGCCACTGCGACTTTTCACACAGTTTTCACCACATGGCGAACATAGCGTAATGACGTCATCATGAGTGTACGATGTGATGACATGAAAAACAGAAGCCTTAGCTTTCTGCTGTGAAAACTAAGTGTGTTTTAGCTATTATAGTTTGTATTTTAGATCAATATATAAACAGGATTATTAAAACAATGATCTCCTGGGCCATGGGTCAGTAACCTTTACTATCAGAAGAGCCATTTTAGGCCAAAGAAAGCTCATAAATAATTTGCCTGGAGCCGCAGAACACACTTGAGCCTTATAATCAAGTTAACAGTAACTCTAAGTTTGCCCATCAACATTACTAAGACGGTCCAAATCAGCATTTATTTATGTTTTACCAACAGGTGGCTGCTCAGCAGTGGGCTATTTCTGACTGTTCGGTACTTAAACTTTGAAGGGTTGGCGGTAAAAGCAAACAAATGTGTCCATGCACTGTTAAATTCTTTATTGTCCTTTTTTATCTGGAATTCATAGCTGGTAGTAAGTAATCTTTACTGAGATTAGCTTGCATTGCACCACATGCAAGCAAAGGTAATGACATGATGACATGGAAGACAGAGGCCTGAGCTTTCTATTGCAAAAAAAAATGTAATGTTCTAGCTGTTACAGTTTATATATATGTATAGGGTTAGACAAACACCAATCTCCTGCAGCTGTTATTGGGCACATTTGAAAACAACATAAAATAATGACATTCTGATGTGGAGGATAGAAGCCTTAGCTTTCTGCTGCAGAAAGAATGAAAGATGAAGCTATTATGGCACTTATTTTAGATCTATTTAAACGGGATCATGCAAACAACAATCTCCTGCAGCCATCCACTGGATGTCCGTATTAAAAGGGTTACTGTTGGACAAATCACCATCTGCGTCCAGGAACAAAGAACAAACGTCCCCGCTGCCCTTCATACATCAAAGAGACCCATATATATTTTTTTTTGTTTTCATAAATATCAGACACACACAGAGCGGGGGGGAACTTGAAATGAAATTAAAGTGTACGTTTATTGTGCGAACGACTGGCTCACTTTATGGTGTTTGGATTCCTAAATGAAAACACACTCCAGGAAACCCTTCAGCAGGCTTCTTGCTGAGAGAGCGAGCTGCACGGAGAGCCAGCGCCTCTCCTCTCCTGCCGCCCTCTCGCCTGGGACGGCGGGGTAATTACATCATTTGGAGATGGAATGAAAGCACTTTACAAGCGAAAGTAAGTGAAATGCTTTATTGCTCGCGGAATTGCCAATTAAAAAGCAACACCTGGAACACAGAGGCTCAGCTGAAACAGCCCTCTCCCCCGTGACTGGCCTGAAACCAGCCGGTCCCCTGCTCCTCTGAGGCCCCTGGAGAATGTTTTTCTTTCCATCCTTTCCCCCCCTTATACCCCGTCTTTATTTGTGAAAAGTTGCCGACAATGCACCTTCACACTGGCTTACATAGCCCATAAGTCACCAGAGCCTGACGTGCTCTTAAACGTATTAATAAAGCCCATTTCCTAGGTAGAGCATATGGCACAGCTACAATGTAAACCTGCAGTGCACGCTACTGAAAAAGAAAACAGTCATGATTCTCTCCAGCACCCAGTCGACACTACAGTTGGTACCCCTCGTCCAACACACACAGACACTCACGCCAGTCCAGATCTGTCCGGTCCCAGATGTGTCCCACACTCCAGAGACAGAAACAGACCAAAGTGAAAGGTGGAGAAAAGAGAAATGGCTTTCATACTCTAACAGTGCTCTCACAGAACACTAGCTGACCACTAGCAGTGCTTAACAAGGGACTCTTGTCTTGTTAGCATGCGAGCATTTGCTATGTGCTATAAATACAGCTGAGGCTGATGGGAACGACTTTACTTTTGTAGGTGCAGTGAAAACCTCTTACGGTGATCACATCTGTCTGGGATGAAGAGATCACTTTCAGTGGGTGATTTTTATTACTTTTTTTTTTTTTTGCAGATTACTATATAATTAACATTTGTTTATTTATGACTATGGTTGCAGCTGTATACTGCTTTCAAGATATACCATGACATGAAAGTTGACGGTTATCATACCATGCATTTCCTTATCTATGATATTTGTAGCAGAACAGAAATATACTGTATTCCTGTTCAGCCTAAGTGGGCTTGTATGGTTTGCTGTCTGAATTACCCTGTGATTTCTGGCCAGTTGGTGTGTGTGGGCACTCTATGAAGGCAGGTAGTTGCCATCCGAGCTAATCCTCTGAGGACGAATGCACACCCCACCCCTGGTTTGCCAAACTTCTGAAACTGTCACAGGTATGAGAGTGGTTTCTGCATTTTAATGCCATAGTTAATCTTTAGTTTTATCCTGTGGCTTACATTGGTGACTTGGTGGCTTGTAGCTTGTAGCATGCGGTCACTACGTGAGTGCTTTGCTTTTGGTACTCGCTGCTAGCTGAAGGGGCGCCGTTGGCTCCTTCCTCTTCCTCCTGAGCGACCAAACGCTGCCTGAGTTAATATTCTTGTTTTTAACTGAACGCCCATTGTGTGTGACAGGGACAGTGGGCATCAGCATTATCAGCTGTGCCTGGGATCGGTGACAGCTGCTGGCGCTCACGCTGCAAGAACACTGCTGCTTTGCGCACCCTTTGCTTTGTTTAATGCTGCTTTGCACCATATTGATAAAGAAAAAGTAACGGGGAGGAGAATCTCTTTATTTTAGTGGGTTACGCCTTCACCATCCTTGGAAAAATATATTTGTGTCCTGCATACTGATCAGTAACTGCCAGAAGTCATAGACCGGCATAGCAGTTTAAGAAAGCAATTTACTGGATGAAAAATTTGTACTCAACCCCGAATGCAGGATAAGTCATCGACATTTTATGTCTTTTCCAGAATATGACAAACTCTAAAACGGTACAAAATGACTTTCCTGACATTGTCGGGGCAGATACTGGCATATTGGTGATGATCAGTGCAAGAAATATGTGATATATTAAAAAAAAGGTTCATCTATTTCAACTTCATGGGAACTTTGAGGGCTCATGAGAGGGGAAAATTTTATCCTGAGGGGAACATGAATGTCTGTACCAAATTTCATGGCAATCCATCCAACAGTCGTTGAGATATTTCTTTAAAAATACAAATGTTAACCTGATGGTGCTGCTGGGAACCATAAATGTCTGAAAAGATTTGTTTCAATCCGTCTTGTTGAGATATTTTACTGGCTAACTAAAAATCTTTACCTGCTGATGGTGCTAGAAGAAATTCACCAAAGTCATTAAAATTCACCCTCTGGGGACCATGAACGTCTGTACCAAGACTGTTTCAGTCCATCTTGTAGATGTTGAGATAATTTATGGGATAACTGCAAACGCTGACCGGCTGCTGGTGCATGAAGAAATGTTAGAGATCTCCAAAGTCATTATGATTTAACCTCTGGGGGCCATGAATGTCTGGACAAAATGATGATTGTGATGGACAGTTTGGACTAAAGTAGTGGGACAAGCAACCAGCCGCCATTCGCATTCCTACAGTCACATCGCTAGCAAGGCTAAAATAAGAAAGTACAGCGACAAGGGAAAATAACCAAACTACAGGTCTGTCAATCAAAGTTTTACTCTGACTCCTGTCTTCGATTGTCCGTCCTCTGTCTTCTGACTTCGTCCTGGTCCTTTGCCTGAACAGTAGCTGACTGACACGTTTACCACACCCCGGCTGGAGCTCCCACTCAGCCCGACCACAAACTGTCACACACGCAGAAAAGATTAACATCAGCCCACACTGCCATGACGACGCCGGTGACAATGATGCTGACAGCCGATACCATGGCGACAGCAGTCATAGGCACACATCTGCGGTGTCAGAAAGGAGGCCTTATTTACTTTGCAAATGTCTTTACCAGCGGCGCTGGCTTATTACTTTTGAGGCTGACTGACACAGTCTTATGGAAAATAAATTGGCAGAACCACAGTTGATGCATGGCATATTACTTATGATACTGGTTTGGTCCCTGGGGAGAGACATGAAAGGAGATGGATACCCGATGATAAGATGTATTGTTCGTAGGCCCTTTGTAGCTGCAGTCAGAGTGCCTCTTGCAAATTCAGAGCTGGCAGCCAGGGATAATGTGTCTCTCATGTCCAAATAACGGCTGCTGTGCTTTGCACATCCTTATGAGATCCTGGCTACACAGTTTACCAAGCCCACTGTTATCACTTGTTAAGCCTGCATTGATTTCAGGGGTTTATATAAAAGCACAGTGTCACGTTTCCTCTTTCATTAAATTCTGCTGGGGGAAGAACTAAGCTCTTTCATGCGTGGTTTACGTACAAGTATTTGTACAGTGACTGGTTAAAGGCAATTCCTGTGCTCAGATTTATAATTGTGAAAGAGAGGTCTCAGCTGGAGAACTGAAAGAGGAGCTTATCTTTTCATGAGCCATGTGAGGACTCTATTGCCTGAAACCCTCTGGATGACACATGAGCAGCTGGAGCAACAATCGGACTAACCTGCAGTCAAGCTTTAAGTCAGTGTTAGTGTGCTCACAATATCTAATCATTCCTAAGCAGGTGGGTGAATGCATGAATGTAGAAAGAGACATGGATACTGCGTTGGAGGCGGGGCCCTGTTCATTCCACGTTACTCAGTGACACATGTAGCCCAGAAAGCTCTATATTTGTGGTATGAAAGTACCTGGATCTTCTGCATTGTGCATGAGCATGCAGCTGAGTGATGAACTTCTGGTTTAGCATAAAGAACATAAAAAAATCCAATTCAAGATGGCGGAGTGCAATCTAGCATCTAATTACTATTTTTAATTTTATTTGCCAGAGTAATTATGAATTGTGATGTGAAAAATATTAGCAGTTGTTAGTAATTTGTATTACATAGAAAACAGAACACTTTGCAACTGCTGTCATAAACGTCAGAGAATTCTGAGGTACTTGTACTCAAGTATTTCCGTTTTATGCTACTTTATACTAAACGCAAGTTTGAACACTAGAATATTCTGTTAACTCGCTTCATACTTGTGAATAACTCGTGTCATACGCGTGTGAAATTGTGACTCAATGAATGAACTTCTGCTTGTAAATCCTCGATGTCATATGTCCTCTGAGGATAGGGTTAGGGTTAGGCTTAGGCTTAGATCTTAATGCTGATTTGCAATCGCGGCACATATTGGTCGCTAAAGTTCAGATTTTTCAACTATTGTGAATAAGTGTATGACATTAAATCACATCGCTTGCTTAATTTGCGCCACTTAATTAGCAGATTTTACATGATTTCTGTCTCATGCATTGTTTTACAAGTCACAAGTGAGGCTGTTCTCACAAATTTTCCGTATGCTTTTCATAGGAAAGCATATGAAAAACCCAAACTTGTATATGTCCCACATATTTTCAAAGACTGCGATCATGTGACCAATGCGCTGACAGCAGTAAACAAGGAAGCAGTTGTAAGTAGGCCATTTGAGGGGGTGGATGGGTCACAAAAAAAAACAACCTTCACCCAGGATTTTAGAGTCATTTTAAGGTATGTCCTCAGCATCTTTATTTTCCTAAACCTGACCTCAGTAACTTCACATTAATTATGTAACTGTTTGTTAAGGACGTAACGTCATTTGTGGGGTGCAAATTCAAAGGATATTGTCCAAACTGTTGTGCATGCATTTTTTGTAGGATGTCATATGAACTGGTCTATGAGAATATGTTGCTCAAGTACGTCTCAAGTCTTAAAATTCATAAACATGTCATAATGCACTCTTCAATAAAATTAGCGCCAATGTTTGGTTTACAAATGAATCATGAATTGTTAGAACAAGTTTGTTAAATAGTTACTTAGGTGTTAAGCTAATGTTAGCTAAGCATTAGCTCGATACCTATGCTAATATTAGCCTTGACTTGCTGTTCTTGTTGGACTTTGAATGTCAAAAGAAGTTGGAAGTTCTGCATCGTCATCTGTAATTTTCGACCCACACATTTTGCAAACTGCAATTAGTGGGGGTTTTTTTTTTTGCATTTTTTGTACGTAAATGAAATTATCTTATATTTTTCCAAACTGTATCCAGTAGCATAAAGTTAGTTGTTGATGGTTCTCTCCTGCAGCTTGATTGGATGCTGTCACATTGGTTCAAACAAAGTGGATGAGGGGAATTAAATAATGACTTGCTGGGGAAGAATAACATTAATGTTAGCTGATTTGGCAAATAAAGAGAAATGTATTTAATTGTGGCACACTTTTTGGTTTTGTTGGAAAGTATCGAGTATTTTTAAGTCAAAAGGCTCAAGTCCAAGTGAGGGCACGAGTCTTTGGAGTTAAAAGTTCAAGTCGCGTTTTTTAATTTTGAGTGTAAAGTTATTAAATCTGGGACTTGAGCCCCACCTCTGCTCATTGGACTCTTCAGCAAACAAATGCTGGAAACAGAATGATGGTGTCAGAGCTAAAGGTGCTTGTTGTGGCTGAGCAGAAGCTGTTATAATCGCTCTGAAGTGCTTTTTAACTGCAGCTAAATCTTCCACATGCGACCTTCTCTTATCAGGAGAGAAAAAGAAACGTAAGTGACCCGAGCCCGTAATGTCTCGATACATTACCCCTGTGCTCGGAGCATGCCTGGCACTAATGCCCCACCTGTAGCACTGCAGCCTCTGCCAGCACGTCTGACTCAGGAGTAATATCCATTTTGACTTGCTGAAATATTCATTGGCACACCTTGGGTGCTCCAGAGGAGGTGTGTGTGGTGAGTCAAATAAGGGTATGGCGGCAGTGTTGCAGGCTAATCGCAGTGAACCATCGTAAAACCTGAGCCTTCACTGTTATCAGTCCAAATGAAGAAAACAGAGAGGATTTTGTTCAAGCTGAAGATTTGGAAAAATACTTCTTTTAGCATTTAGGATCCAGTGATTGCTCTGAGGGGTAAAAGTACACACCGTGTACACACACTGTATTTGCTATAAGATCCGCTGTTACTGATTGTAGAGATGTGGAGCAGACTTTAGCTCACACTGGCTTCTACTGCACTCATTATTTCTCCTTATCTACTGTCTTACTTTTAATTCAGGCTACATTTGAAATGGGGCTGCAATGAAACCTGCTCAGTGTATATAATAATGTATGGGTGGATGATACTCACCGTGCAGGGAATTTAAATTGTGTTTTACATGTTGGCCATGACACACATTTGCCTCTCGTATGCTAATTACAAGTTTGATTTTATATTTGTTGATGCGTCTGTAAATTACAACTGAAGGTGTATGGTAAATTTATCTGATGAGACAAAACTTTATATACTGGACAGGGATGAGCCCAGGTCTCAGGCAGATTCATGATTTTATTTTTATTTAAAAATAACATTTCATACAATCCTGTTTACATTTCAATAACTTCTAGCCATGCTAGCAGAGGATGATCAACTCAAATGCAAAAATGTTTGTCCCTTTAAAGGTCCAGTATGTAGGATTTAGGGGGATATTTTGGCAGAAATGGAATATAAATTAATAAGTATGTTTTCTAGGCAGGCAGAGTGGGTCATCGCTCGATCCCCAGCTCCTCCAGTCAGCATGTCGAAGTATCCTTGGGAAAGATACTGAGCCTCAAATTGCTCTTGATGGCTGTTCCATCAGTATGTGAGTATGAATGGTTACTGAGTAGCAAGTGGCACCTTGTACGGTAGCCTCAGCCACAAGTGTGTGATCATGTGTGTGAATAGGTGAAAGTGATATGTACTGTAGTGTTAAAGCGCTTTGAGTGGTCAGACGAGGCTATAAAAGTGCAGGCTATTGACTTCAGTGTATAGAAAATAAGAATTATTGTGATTTTCTTACCTTAGAATGAGCTATTTATATCTAGGCAGGTCATCGTGTGTCTGAAATCATCCACTCATTCACTACTCCCTACTCACTATGTAAGGAGCATGTAGAGGACTATATATTGAGCTCTAGGTTTGCAACGGTATACTAGTTTCAAGGTATACCGTGATACTAAAATTGATGATTATCGTATTGTGTACGTTTGTTTCTCTACGATATTGAACAAACAGCAGCTGGACAGCAGTGGCGGCTGCTGGTCTTTCAAACAGGGGGAGCTCACTTTAAATTTACATCATAAAATGTGTCATATTTTAGCGAGGCAGTAACTTATAAAAGGAACATTTAATTGAAGCTGTTTTTCAACCACACTCATGTCATAGAACCACAGCAAAACACACCTCAAAGATTTTCAGATGGGTTTAAACACCTGAGCTGCACTCTGTTCTGTCAGAAGACTCCACTTGCAAAATCCGCGATGGGACTGAGCTGAGCTGTCAAGTGACGGTGTATATCTCAAAATAGCTGTCAATCAAAACAGGGATTCAGCCTTTCGACTGATCCTCCAATCATCATGCGGAAGCTCCGCGTCCAACCAAGCCGGGGCCCGCCCACAGCTCCATTCAGCCCCAGAGATGCTGAGCGTCCGGGGGCGGGACAAAATCGTGGCATTTATCCAATGACCGTCGAGTTTCGAGGCAATGAAAAAAACTGTTCCATGCAGTCCCATTGAAGTGCATGGACGCTCAGCCTTCTACGGGCAAATGCATTGACCATAGACCGTATAAGAAAACGGCGCTACGGGAATGTATGAGAAGTTAACAACATCGATAAGTAGCTGATTCTGAACGAACTCGTCTTCGAGATTAACGTGTTCTAACGCATTTGTAGTCAAGGAAATGTTAACACAACCGTACATATTTGACTATTTAATTTTTGACATTTTAGAGGAAGCTGAGCTTCCCTTGCAGTCTTAGAAAAATTGCCTCTGCTGTACAGACAATCTCAACTTTATTTTAGTTTGGCTTTTAACTGAAGGTTTAAGGCAAACTAAACAGCTTCTTTACAACCTTTGTGATTATCTGACTGCTTATGTTTCTGGCTCTGTCTCACTTCAGTGCAGCTATATTTTATTTACTTTGGTAAGTATAGTTGTTAAAAATGATTTAATTATTTTGTCCGTTTATTTATCAGGGAGTATGTGACAGATTTTTACATAACATGTAAGAAGAAATAATGCAATAGATGTGTATATGAGGCACGGAGCAGAAGCTAATTCGCACCATCTGTCACTGATGAAGCTTTTTTAATTTTGGCTCAAAGAAAAGAAAATGATACAACAGATTTAAGATGAAAACAACAGGACAGATAAACAGATTGTGTGGAAGTGTATATGCTTTGGTCTATGTCTGTATGCACTCAACATGAGTATGCATTGTCAATGCCTGGTGCACATGTTATTCGTGCACTATTTGAGGTTTGAGGGCCGAGATAATCACACAGAAAGAGGTTGGTGATAAAATCATGTCATGCTTTGACATTTGATTGTTGAGAAAAAGTCTTATCGAACAAAAGCACTTCAAAAGTGTTTTGATCGACTTTACTACATTCGAATTTTCCTCTGAATTCCCAACTGCACGGACTGAGATAGATGAGAAATGCATCAAAGTCTTATCAATGCCTCACAGTCTGATTCGTCATGCTGCCGTCTGGATACTACTCGCCATCCACCTGGTGTGTCCTGTCCAAATGTTTATCTCTTTCTTCATTTGTTCAGCTGTCTTGTCATCTCTGCAGACTCTCCTTAACACACACAGCACAGAGAGTACACAGAGCGAGTAATGTGTGTGGAGGGAGGGACTCTGAAACACACACAGCAGGTTGCGTGATTGAACGAAACATAAAGGCAGAGTGAAGTTCTTCCCTGGGTGTCAGTCCAGAGACTCAGGATGATTTACATCTGAGAAAAACAACTTTACAGTAAACTCCACCTTCATGTGGCGCACTTCATTTTAACCAAACCAACGCTCTGTGCACACCGCAGCACTCAAAACAGCACCGGAAAAAGAGCAGGGGAAAGAGAACATCTGGCTGTGGATGAGTATCGTCATTACAGAGTGAGCGGGTTGCAATGAGGTGCAGCTAGAGGTTTGAGATATTTCAAGACAAAGGTCATTCGGCTAAACGATTCCCTCTCTCATATCCTCTAGTGTCTGTAAACACTGAAACCGGCAGAGAGTTTTCCATTACCTGACACCGCTAAGGTTGGTTTTATGTAAACACATCCTGGGATCGTAAGAAAAATGGGATACCATCCACTTTTCACACTGTTGTAAAGTGAAGCCTACAAGCGATGCATTGTCTCCCCATGTCCACACGCACACATGCATACCTGGCCCTGAGTGCACGGTGCTGTGGACCGAAGCCAGCGCTGGCGTTTCATTCCTAAAACATGCAGCACACGGGCGAGTTACATGCAGTGTTCTCATGGCGTACATTACACAGTAGTTTGAGTGATGGGACGCTTATAGCTGCAGCTTAAATGTGATTTTAGGTCAGCACTGTGAAGAGCGGAGCTGCTCAAGTGCTGTTCCTGCTCCTCCTGCAAACATTGTTTTGCCATTTGGCTGCGTGCCTGTCGTCCGATATGCTCTGTGTCCCATGTTTCCACGGCTCGATAGACAGGCGACCTCGCGCTCCCCCCCCTTCTTCTCTCCTCCTCCTCCTACGCCCACCCTGGGCTTGGCACCACCAGCTGTTGAATGCATCAGGCCCCAAAATGGCTCCTCAGCTGCTGCTGTGGCACACGGAGAAAAACCTGACAGACTGAGCAGCTGCTGGGCTGAAACGGGGCAAGGTCACTCTCACAAAGAAATTCGCCACTACCTGCTTAAACATTACCATGATCCTGGATTATTCAGGCTCAGGAGCATTATACTGATGCTATTTGGGCAGTTTGAATAGAAAATATGTCCAAAAAATCAAATAGATTTATCATCATAATTTTCACATTTTCAGACTATAATAGTCTCGTCAATATTTGCAACTATAAAACATCACAATCCACGCGCCTTTACCTCCTCAAATGTGTCAAATGACTGTCGCAAAGTATCTCCATTTTACTCAATTACCACTCTTTTGTAATAGGATTAGCATAATTTGTAATCAGATTGATGTAATTATGCTACATGGAATTTGTCACTCTCCAATCCTGTTAACTGCAGTGGCAGTGCAGAGATAAAGAGCGGGCAGCTGATTTATTGTTGCTGTTCACACAGTGAATGCTGCCCTGTGGCGGTGTACCACTGCACCACTCCCATATTAGAGTCTTAAGAGACGGCTGTGTCTAATAAACCAATCAGTGGTGTCAAGTTCATGGAACATGTGGCAAGAAGCGATTTGATGTCGTTTGCTGTTCGCCGATCCTCCCAGAGGGTGAGGCTATGAGTCGGATACAGTTTACTCAGTTGGTGGATGGATTAGTGATTCCCAACCAGGGATACAGGTACTGCTGCAGCTGCTGGGACGTGCGTGGAAAGACTGTGGGGCAGCTCAGTGAATTTGAAAATATAAAGCTGATGAATTGGTTAAAATATATCCACATTATTTGTGTTAAGGAGGAAAAACACCCAAAGTTATGGATAAACACTTAAAGTAATTAGCTAAAAATAATAGGTGAATGTGAAATAGTTAGCTACAAGTAATGAATAAAATTGCTAAAAGTAACAAAAAAAACAGCTAAAAGTGATGAGATTTTTTTCAAAATAGGCAGCTAAAAGTAACGGAAAAACAGTTGAAATAGTTGAGTAATAGTAGCCTCATGGAAGAGTGGTTAAAATAGATCGCTAAAAGTAATGGCTGAACAGTTGAAATAGTTAGCTAAAGGTAGCTAATGGATAAAAAGTTGAAGCAGCTGGCTATTAGGAATCTCATGGGTAAATGGTTACATGACAGTATGAATAAACAGTGGAAACAATTAGTTAAAAGTAATGGATAAACTGTAAATAGTCAGCTCAAAGTTATGGATAAACTTCAAGTAGTTCCCAAAAACCAATAGGTGAATATGAAATAGTTAGCCGAAAGTCATGGATAAATGGCTGGAAAAAGCTCACTGGTTGTTATGGATGAACGCAGAAATTATTTAGCTGACAGTACTGGATAGACCAAACCCACATAAACATTTAGAATTCAAAAAATCATTGGAACAATATATGTGTACTTATACTTCACATCCACCTAAAAAACCACTTGAAATAAAAACACTTGTAACATGATGGGAGGTGTTCAAAGAGCTCTGATGGGGATGATGAGGTACATACGTCAGACAAGGAAGGTCGGGTACGACTGAATTAATCTAACTGGACATCAGTGTAACACACACAGCTTTACACTGACTGACCCACTTATTAATGAACACTAAGTAGTCCTCCTTGGAAAGACCTAATCCTTGGCAAGTCCATTTGATTGACTTCAACAACCCCTTCCCACCCACCCACTCCATCCCGCCAGTGCTAAGAGGGTGTTTCCTGACAAGTGAGGTCGTTTTACATTTATGCGTTAAGGTTTTAAGGCCAAGGCTTAGGTTTAAAATTTATTGGCTATTGTATAATGTTTCACGCAGGAGTCTGGGCGACTTCGCCTTGTGTTTAGCCGTCGGCTCACACTCAGGAAAAGCCGATGTATTTTGATAGCAGTGAGAGTTGAAGCTGTCAAAGACTTCAGCCTGAGGGAAGCTCACCTTTTGCATTTCTGACTGATTACGTAAACCTCTGTCACACAACAAAAGCCGCTCTGTGAGGTCCTCCGCACTGTAATTACCTCTGACTTTGCCTTGGCAGATTATTCTTACACGAACTCCAAGGATGCAATTAAAAAAAATACATTAACCTCCTTGCGCAGTGCTAATTAACAGAGTTCATGTGTAGGATTTATGCCTGTAGAACATGTCCGACACAACATCCTGTCAGTCTGGAAAACAGCCAAGGAAAATGGGTGAAAGTTCTTGAGATCATTTCAGTAGCTTTCTTTGTAGAGGAAGACAAGCATGAGGCAGTAATTTGCGAGTTTTACTTTAAAGATATTTAATATAAACTTTTGATTTGGCAGCAAGGACAAGTATCAGCGTGGGTGGCTAACAACACAATGATGTAGCACTGTGTACAGCTGCTCTTACTGATGAATAAAGTCTGTTTTCTTTGCTAATCCACTGGTCACTGAACCCCCCCCCCATTGTTGACAAGGATCTGTGCTGAAATGGTGTGTTTTGTTATCACTGCCTTGACCTTTTTCAACAGGTTCACGTCTGCTCTGATTAGTATTTCTTCTGGATACTCTCAGATACAGTTCTTGTTTTCTATCTGAGCTTCTATCTTCAGAGTATTTCCTTTCAGTTTGACTCCTGACAACTTCTCCCCCTTTGTTCCCATCACTCTCCTCCATCTCACTCACAGCAAAGCTCATCAGGGGAACTATGAGAGAGTGCCCTGCAGGTTTTTCTGTCTACACGCTCTCGCAATAAACCTTGAACGTCAGTGTTAAAAATGCGGACAAACATCCACCCATACATCACACGCTGACACACGCTGGCTCGCATACTCGGTGCTCACACAGCATAACCCCTAACCCAGTATGACACACTAATGAGTCATATGACCAGCCGTGTGTGTGTAGGTGTGTGTGTGTGTGTGTGTGTGTGTGTGTGTGTCAGGAAAAACCCTCTTGTTAAATTCGAATGAAATATGGACTCAAATTACGCCTTAACTCTCCCCTATCTTCCCATCTAGATAAACAGGAAATCAGCTTTTGCGGTTCCAGAAATGTGAAACGAAGCCAAGCTGATCTGTAATTTTGTTTATTGCAGGGCTGCATTAGGCTCTCCGCAGCGGCTCCTTTCGCTCTTTTTTGCTTTTCTTTTCAAGCCCCTTGGTTTATCTTTCCCATCACTTCTTCTGGCTGATTTTCTGCCATTATTATCACGCTTCACTGACTCATCGCGCCGTCCCAAGTTGTGTCGAGCGTTTTGCACTTTTGTACTTGGATAAACAATTTACAAACCTCTGATCTGCCTCACACACACACACACATAAACACATACACACACACTGAGAGACGCAGGAGTAAATTACATGGTCCGGGTGCGCGTGCTCCTGTGAAAGCAGCAATTATTGTACATTTTTTTGCATCGTAAACACAATTATGCAAATGTGTTGATTTGAATCTATTTTCTAACATTACTTTGAAAACACTGCTGGGAATTTTTGTATGACTTTTCAAAAGTGATAACCTTGCAGTTTTTTATTTTTATTTTACACAAATTGAAAACAATTCTGAAAAGTTTGTTTTGCTGAAAAAGCAAATGTTTACATGAAAGTGCAGAGTTAAACCACTGATAGCATTTAGTAAAAGAATCATCAGCAGATTTTAAAAGATGACAAGAGAGTTACACTGTAATGCTCCACCTTCTACTAACTATTAGGTGTTTTGGATATGTTTATTTGTTAATTTATTCAAATGCACATAATTCACTTGTGTCATCCTGAGGGATTAGTGCACCAAAGTAATTAAGGAAGGTTTATTTAATGTAACATCTTTCACAGAGCAAGGCCGCAAAGTGCTTTACAGGAATGAACACATTCAAAAAATAAGACCATTAAAAACAGTGACATAAAAATAACACGAGCAACGACTGACCTTAAAAAACACATGAATTACACTAAACAGCACAGAGTGAGACAAGTTTAAATAAGTCAGTCTTCAGCTGCTTTTTAAAGGCATCAACAGCCGCAACTTCAGAGGCGCCTTTTGTTTTCAATCAAGCGCGACGGACAACCAATAAGCTCTGGTCAGAAGACCTAAGTGACCGAGTGGTGATATAGGGATGGAGCAGGTCAGAGATGTACACTGTACCGAACCGTGCACGATGAATCCTGTACTTGACAGGAAGCCACCTAAACGTGTCACCTAAATAAGACAGCTGCCATGCTGCAGACCACTGTTTGAGACAAACAACAAAACCAGGACATTTTTAGGGACCAGTGCTGCTTTTTAGCTTTTAAACGTGGGTGTTTTTAAAAGACCAGTAGCTCTTTTTCCAGAGGCTTTTAGCCCCCACATGTGGGTATTCTTCAGCTACCCGTAGCTGTTTTTCCTGCCGGGAGAGTGCCACGAAAAGCAATTCCTTTTTACCGAAACATTACTGCTCTTTAAGTGGAGATTGTGCCCCAAAAACTAGATCATAACAAATGTGGATGATTTTTAGGGGCCGGTCGCTGTGGTTCCTGCAGCATTTTACACCCCAAACATTGGTGTTTTTTAGCCACCTGTGCCTCTTTTTCTTGCTGCTTTTTTGCCCCCAAAAGTGGGTGATTTTTCGTGACCTGCTGCTGTGTTTCCTGTAGAATTTTAGCCCCTAAACGTGGATGATTTTTAGGGACCTGTTGCTGTGGTTCCTGTAGGATTAAAGCCCCCAAACATGGGTGTTTTTTAGCAACCCATGCGTCTTTTTCTCACTGCTTTTTAGCCCCCAAAACTTCAGTGGCCTGTTGCTGTGTTTCCTGGGCTTTTAATCCCCCAAAGTGTGTGATTTTTAGGGACTGGTCACTGTTTCCTGTGACATTTAAGCCCCCAGATGTGGATGTTTTTTAATTAGCCATGGCTCTATTTCCAGCTGCATTTTAGGCCTCAGATGTGGGTGATTTTAAGTGACTTGTTGCTGTATTTCCTGCAGCTTTTCAGCCCCCAATTTTAGGTGTGGTTTGGTGACTCTTGGCCCTTTTTCCAGCAGGGATAGTTTCGCAAAAGGCTTTTGTTTTAACAGAGACATCACTACTTTTCCAATGAGGATTGTGCCCCCGAACTGGGTATTTGAAGTCAAAAATGATATTTGATATTTTTGACATTTGAAATGATATTTTCCTAACCTAACTCTAATCAGTTGGTTTTTGTGCCTAAACATAACCAAACAGTGTTGTTGAAACTTAGTTTTATCATATCCGCTACATAATAATGTGTAAATTATATTATCTATGGTTTGCAGAAACATGAAATGCCAAAATATTTTTTCTGGCAGTCAGTCTGTTTATAGACCGCTCAGGGACGACTTGCTGAGGCAGGTGAAAGAGTAATCACAGTAGTCTAGCCTGGATGTTATAAAAGCATGAATGATCATCTTTAGCTCAGGTTAAGATACAACAAACCTGAGTTTGGCAGTGTTTCTTAATGGAAGAAGAAGTTAACAGTTTGATATACTCATCAAAGTATGTATCTTGATCATATACAACACTATGATTTCCAAGACTAGACCGTACAGCTAAAAAAAGGGATCTAGGACATCGACAGTAGACTACTATAGGAAGGTGTCAGAATATTTCTGTGAGGCCAGAACAATTCAAACTGTGAGCTGGATGTGCAACTTTACGAGCCCTCTTACTTAAAATAGTGATTATCCACAGGTTTTAAAAGCTGTGTGTAAAAGCTGTGTGTCCCATAGATTCTCTCTGCAGTGTATACATAACTGACAAATGCAGTTCTGGCTCAGACTGGGCCTACAATATCATTGAAATTTGCATCATGCTTTTACTTCAGAAATGAAAAGAGCCAGCTGTTCCATTTGGAGAATACATGACATGTTCATGGTCTAAGACAATCCAGTCTATACCAATTAAAGTGAACCACTACTTCTCAAAGCCAAGACTCTTGCTCAGTGAGACTGTAACTTTAAAAACACATTCTTCCCCTCACAACTGAAAAACAGTAAGGATTAAAACACAGTTTAACACACTCAGGGGTTTTGCTGTTACAGCCCTGCTTAGTCTGGTATGACAAGTAGCTTTGCTTTGGCCAGCTTTTTTAGACAGTATCTGAGACGAAAAGAAACACTGCTGAACTAGAATAGCACACTGGCATGTGTAAAAGTTAGGATCTTCACAAAACACTAATCTTTTCTCCAGCCACTCTCGAACTTTTGGACATAAACAGCTCTTCGTTTCTTAATGCTTCTCTCCTGACCTTATTCCTTACCTCCTCCTAGCCAACTCACTCTTACCCGGCAGGTCGCACCACCTCCCACAGATGCAGAAGAAATGCTGAGACAGGCCGCAGCAGCTGGGGGGCTGGAGCTGCACACAGAGCGATTCCGAAAGCAGCATCATTACGGCCGGTCACCCACCGTTTAGCAGACACACCCTGCGTCTCCTGTACCTGCTGATGAACAAAGTTGTGAGGCTGAATCACCCCGTTCACTGCCACGGAGCCGGGCGGGGAGCGGTTCAGCCATCGCTGCAGCATCGGACACGAGTTTGTTGAAAGTGTGTGAGAGACAAAGTTGAAGGGCAACAGCTCCACTGTGCAGTGTGTCCCCGTTGATGCACTTCAGTTGGGCAAAGTCATATCCTGTTAAAGCCTTCGGGCCATTCATGCTTCTTTAGTACTCTGTCTTTTTCCCAGATAGTGCGGTTAGAAACAAGTAAAAAAAGAAAAGAGGACATGTGCTGAGGGTACTTTAGTGTTGAAGCTGCAAATATGCTTTACTCACTAAGTCCTTTTACTACTATCATAAAAAAGGGATTTTTAGTCATGTTAGAGGTGTAGTTATGGAGATTCAGTAACGATAGGTCTATCACGTTGGTCCAGACTTAAATACTTTATCAGTTTTTTGATGGATTGACATGAACTTTGCGTCAGATATTGATCGTGCCCAGAGGACAATTTCTAATGACCTCAGTGGTCCCCTGACTTTTCCTGTTGCGCCATCATCAGGTCAAAGTTGTAATTTGTTTAATACAATGGTTCACAACAAAATACCTGCAAAGTTAATAACCTTCCAATCAGCCTCAGCTGTTATTTGTTTTTAGTGCTAATTACCAAATGTTAGCATATTAGCATACCAATTTAAGATGGGGATCATGGTAAACAGTATACTTGCTAAACATTATTGTCACTGTGAACGTGTTAGCTTTCTGTTGTTAGCATTTTCACAAACGCCCCTTAAGAGAAATGCAGGTTTGTTTTTCATCATCATACACGGCTGCTTTGTCAGTGATTTCAGTGCCAGACACCAACACCAAAAGCCACCTTTCACGGCAGTATGATACACCACTGAGAAGCGTCACTTTTGAGGTGTTATGATATGCTGCCGATCGGCTGGATGGAACCTGTCGCCGCATTAAGATATGTAGATGGGCAGCATTAGTTCATAACGTGGCCGGACGGCATCTGTTGCGGTGGTATGACTGCTGGTTACAACGTAATATAAGGAACTGGAAGGTCCCTATAAGGTGGGCAGGAGTGGCAGCGAATGGGTTGAACACACGCTGGACTTTCACACAGGAGGCAGGTGTTCACTTCCTGTGTAAATGTAAAGCCAAACCATAATGTTTTTTTTTTTTTTCTAAACCTAACCAGTCCCAGTTGGCCTGATGGCACCTGTAATGGTGGACACCAATGCCAAAATCAACCTTTGAACCAGGAGGTTGCTGTACGCTTTCCATGTGAATGATGTTTTTATTTTAAACCTAACCGCATTCTTTTCTTACACGAGGGAACAGGCAAAAAAACAAGGTGTTTTACTGACATGGTGAGTTTAACTTCAAAAAGATTGTTTGCATCTAATCAAGCAGAATCTGTACATTTCCTGTGTGTGTAGTTTTGAAAGACACAATACGTGTAACAAGCGTAACTTGACACTGTGTCCCGGATCGTCAACAGTAGACACAGGAGGATAGATACATAGATGTGAAGGTACACTGACAAACAGTAGTATCTGATGAGTTGGGATGAGAACATGTTGCTCACAAGTATTTCATATTTATTTTTTGTGTTTTGTATTTATTTGAAAAAAGAAAACTAAAACTAAGAATCCTGTGCTGTCTTTAATGTTACCAGCCCATTCTCATTCTAAAGTTGTCAAATAGTGACGCCCAAAGCCACTTTTCGTAGTGTTATGAGACACTGTAGGTCAGCTGAACGCTACCTGTTGGAGCAGTATAATACGTGTCCAAGCTGTATCAGTTCTAAACACGGCTGGGTGGCACCTGTTGCCGCAGTGTGCGCCACAGGTTGGCATCAGGTTGAAATGCTGCTGGTGATGACATAATGTAAGGACCAGGAAAATCCATATAGGGAGAATGGGAGGGGAGGTGGATGGGTCCAACAAACCCCAGACTTTCATCTAGGAGTTTGATGTTCTCTTCATTTTGCACTGTTATGATTCACCGTAGGTCGGCCAGGCACCTGTCGCGGCAGTATGATATGTGGGTAGGCTGCGTCAGTTCATAACGTAGCTGGGTAGCACCTGGCGTGATAGTATGATACACCAAAGGATGGCCTCAGTATAAAACGCTGCCTAAAACTAAGGCAGCTAAGGAGCTGGAAAGTCCCTGTAAGGTGGATGGGTCCAAAAAACTAGATTTTAACCCGAGAGCCAGGTGTTAGCTTCCCATATGAATATACAGCCAAACCATGATGTTTATTTCTAAACCTAACCACCTGGTTTTTGTTGCATAAACCTAACGATGTGCTGGTTGCAGCATCCTGGAATGGTAACAGCAGATGCAGGGGGATACCTGGCATGTAAAATGTAGACATGACAGTTCAATGACAAAGTGCTGACATGATTAGAACGAGCTGGGACGCCAGGCTGTCATACAAACTGAATCTCTGTACAATGAAACATTTTTCAGACTACTGAGGCTTCAGAATTCTGGGCCCTCAGAACAATTGCGTGACATACAAAAAGTTAGCGTGTCCACCTGGGTGTCGTGTTTCCATCACTGACGATCAGAGCCGGAGCTGATAAATACCCGTGACCTCTGCAGAGCCATTTGCATGAACACTGATTGTAACCTTTCCAACCAAAGACAAAAGCCAGATGTTAGTGGGTTCTTTGTCCAGTGAGAAAGAGGCTTTACAGAACATTTACTCACTCGATACTCTCAATCCTTTCTCATTAAAGACAGACATGCCATGTCATTAGGCAGAACATATTGTAATAAGGAGCCTATGAACAAAAAAAGCACCAGATGGCTGAAACACTACAACATGAATAAAAAAACTCTTCGGCAATGACCCTGTTTGAACTTTTCCGGGGGCGAGAGGACAAAATCCACTGAAACACAACAGAGAGCGGCATCAAAGCAGAACTCTTCCAGAAACATGAACATTTCACTTGAAACACTCTAAAAATACATTTCCACTAACACGTGTTTGATGTGACTCCAGCCAGTTTTACATCTGCGAACCGATCCACGCTAAATATTCCCAAGGTAATATCTTAATCAGACACTTCACACACTGCTCACAAGTCCAAAGCGATAGCAGCGAGGAGACCTTGATTCTCTGCACTTTTCCCCCCACTTTGAATAGACCTTCATGTGAACATTATTATTAATTCATCAACCTGCCAGACTGGGTTTTAACTTTAATACATTTTGAGATTGAGCTATCTTCGCCGGGAAGATTCTGAGTGATTAATGATTGAAGAGAGGTGAGAGCATGGGCTTCGTCCACTACACCGTCCCATCCTGATAAAAAAAAAAAAAAAATCAGATATGAACTGATGGAAAGCCTGGTCCAGAATTCCAAATGATCCGAATATTTAGTTACTGAGAACATCAAAGTGCTGAGATAGAGTCATAAGACAGTATCAGGGAAGGCAGAGGTGAGAACAGCAGCATTGCTCAGGCCGCTGTGTAAAGTAGAGCATCTCCAACAATGCCGCAGGATCAAATCTGGTTACACACACAGCTCTGAGCTTATCCTGTCTGTGTGATGGCTGCTTTTGTCTGGCCTCAAAGGCTTCGGAGCTGTGGAGTCACCTTAAACAGACGGGGAGAGAGCGGAAAGCCTCAGAGATGAGGCAAAGGAGAGGGAAAGGTATCAACATATGCACAAACAGCCAGCGAGAGCCTGCGAGGATTATTCCGAGGGAACACACGCTGCAGTTTCTTTTGCTTTCTCTCTTCGGCTCCCTGTTTTATCTGCACACACACTCACACTCAACACACATCTCTCCTCACCCGAACTGCCAGACACTTTGTAGACAAAAGATAAAACAAGACCTTTTGAAGGTCGTCGTGTAACAGGTGAGAGATATTGGGGCCTCGGTGGTCTTGTTTTGGTGCCCGGCCTTTTATCTCAGGTGATGTGATCCCTTCATCCTGTTCAGCCCCTATGTTACTGACTCTCCACCTGCGCTTTGATGTCCTCGCCGCTGTCTGTATTAGCCGAGGAGCTGTCACTGCGCTGTCAGCAAAGAACACAGGAAGCCATGTTCCCCTTCGTGTTTATGATTCACCTGTAAAAAAGAAACATAAGCTCTCGGTAAATTCTGCTTCTTTTTTTTTTAATTTGGTGACATTTCCACCAGCACACCTGAGGAGGAGCTTGTCAGCGGATTCATATGAAATGTCAAAGCCGACAGCAGACTGAGCTTAGTCATCGAGCAACAAGCAGAGACTGGCGCTGTGGTTTTATTTTTCTCAGTGTTTGGAAGTTTTAAAGTGCCAGTGGGATAGAGTTACAGTAAGTCCAAACTGAAGACAAACTGTTTTCAGCACTGAAGGTAAAGTTCGAGCCTGCTGGAACTCGACATTGTCCTGTCACTCACAGTTCACCTGAACTCTTTACCTACGCTTGAACTTTACATCACTGTAGTGAGAGACTTCCTAACTGTTGCTGGCCTTTGACCTTGTTTCTTCAGGTCTCACAGTTCTCAGGCCCTTTGCAATTAGAGAGTTGTCAAGTTGTCAAGTTAATTTTAGGGTTGCATATTTCTGTCTTCTTGGACAGAGGTGGAACACTCTTCCAGCTCTAAATCAAAGGTGAAATCATTAGCAATAAAATGCTTCCTTTCTAAGTTCAGTACACTGTGGGGTTTCGCTGCTAGAGCCTTAAGCAGGATTTATACATCTGCGTCGAATTGACACCGTACCTACACCGTAGCCTGATGTGAACCTCCCTAGAAATGTAACTACACATTGTGGTGATGCAGAATCCTGCCTGTTTTGGAAAGCTGAAACCATTTCCCTCAGTGGAAAGGAAGCTTTTATTTCACAAATAAGAAAGAATAAATTGTGAAGACAATAAAGCCTCCAGTCCCGATTTACCAGATTCTTTGCCTGAACTAAGGTGCTTCCACATTGCTTGATTTTGTGCTCTTCCTTTTAAGAGCGTTAGTGTGATTACTTAACATCAGTTCAAGACTTCTTAACTGTTGCTAGCCCTTGACCTTGTTTTTTTTTTTTTTAAGGTCTCACAATTCTCTGCCCTTAGCAATTTGAGAGTCGTCAAGTTGTCAAGTTAACAAAAGTATGAAACGAAGCTTACATACTTTTTGTCTGCTTTAAGAACTTGGACAAAGCTTCTCCTGTTGTGAGACTCTGGTGAAAGAGAACTGTGTGATATTTAACATGATAAGTTTTCAGTTTTACATTTTCCAGGTAATAGTGTGGCTCATTGGCTTCTTTTAAAGCTGGACTATAAAACTGATGTGCTGAAAGCAGACACTCTACCACCTTTGAATGAAAATTAATATCATGAGCAATGGAATTCTTCCTTTCTTAGTTTACTGCACTTTACTGGGGTTTTGCTGCAAGAGCCTTTTCTTGGTTTGATATGTCTAATAGCTAACGGTGGCTAGCGTTAGCTAGCTTTGCAAAGCTTAGATGGATTTTGTTGGGTAACTGACAATACAAGGGGTGGGAACCTCTGCTCTATGCTCTATGGGTTCAATGATGTGTAACGTTCAGCCTGTGTATACCTGGGAAGTTGAACATTTTTGGCTTCATGGGCCACATAGCAACTTTCATAGGAATCAATGGGGCCCCACATCAAATGCTGTATTCAGTTCTCCTTATACAGCCATGGTCTCTATAGTGCAACAGATTTATCATCCACCATTTTATTTGTGTGTCCAAATTATAAGTTTGGAATTTATGAACCATAAAGTTAACTGAAAAACAACTTTCACTAATTAACCAATCCCACAATATATTTTAAAAGCTCTAAAATGAAAGAAAGTCACAATTGTGCGACTGAACACCTGATGACATAAAATAATGATTTAAGCGTCTTGAGCTCTCAAATCTCACGTTGTCTGGCAGTAATGTCTTCAAAGCAACTGATGTAAGAGAATCTTGGGAAATAAAGGAAAATTCAATGTACCATTATACTGCCACTGCAACTGTCCCTAACTTCAGCAAACTACTGATGCTTTTTCTCTTCTTCACTTTACCAAACATCCTGTATCCACTGTGATTAGTCTAAATGAAGTTGCATCCAGATGGCAGTCACTAATTACCTGCACGGAGGATGTTAAATGTTGTAGAAAAATATCTCAGCATTTTCAAGTAAGGACAAAGTCGTCATCTCAAAAACCGTTGACAGAAAGCAGAAATAAACCACTAAGACGTTCATGCAATAACTTCTACTTTTAGTGGATTACCAGGACCATGAATATGCTCTTTTACCATTAAAGGGATAGTTCAGATTTTTTGAAGTGGGGTTGTATGAGGTACCTGTCCATAGTCAGTGTATTACTGACTGTTGATGGCAGTCAGCATGCCCCCAGTTTGGAGAAGCAATGAGTACTGACATAGAAGTTAGGCGATTTACTGGCCTGGACGGGGCTGGCATCAAAAGGTATTTTAGCCAAGCAGCAAGCCCCCAGGGTTAAGTGCCAAAAACTGCAGTTCCTCTAATGACCACTTGAGGCTGGCTCCAAGAGCAAGTCAGTTCCCCATGTTAAAACTTTACAGCAGAAATAAACATGTTTACAGCCTGGTTCAAAAGACAATTTTGGTCTGTAGCTAATTTCAACATTCATGACAAGTTATGTATAATAAGTTATGTATAATAAAGGGTGCAGCCGCTGTGAGTGACAGATGGGTGCCTGTCCACTGACAAGTTGCTACCATGGCGACAACACTGGTTAGGCTACATAACCATGGCATAGTTGTAGCTGACAATATTTCAGTGTGTTTTCAGTTCATAAAAAAAAAAATGTAAACTTTTGGTCGCTTAAAAAAGTCATTTTGTGTTTGGCTGTAATAAAAGACCTTCTAAGCAGTTGCTGTCGTTCAGTTTTTCTGGTAACTACATTTTGTATTACTGGTTTTAAGCCTGTGTTTTTGCGAAAGAAAATTATAATTGTAGTTCTCCATAGCTTTAAAATGGGAGTCCACAAACCAGTGGGTGTCGTCATGCTGGCTATGTCCACTATTTTATACAGTCTATGACTTCAGCCACTGAAAAAATCAATTGCTTTACCTTGCCATCAGACAGCCCTTTCAAACGAGGAACTATAGTCATTAGCTGTGCTCTCGTCAAAGCCACCAGACTCCATTGAGAAAATCAGTACCTCATTGGACATGGGAGCTGCTGGTCTACTGCTGCCTCGGGTAGTTTGTTTGTGTTAATGTGTGACTTTGGTAAGCCACACAATAACAAACACACTTACTGATAAAGGGAGCGGTGGACCAGCAGCTCCCGTGTTCAGTGAGGTAAAATTATTGTTTTTGTCTCTGTGGTCTGGTGGCTTTGAAGAGAGCAAAGATAGGTTTCACTTTTAGTTCAGTTTTCTCTGATAGTGATGCCTGACACCAAGGTAAAGTGGTGAAAATGTTCTAAATATAGCATATACTCAAACTGATATTGATTGTTTTAGGTGGCTTAACTACGTTATGGTGCTGCCCCTGTCCACAGCAGTACATTGCTTAGCATCTTTGCTCTGGTACAACTGCCTGCTCCTCCGAACTGGGGATGAACTATGCCTTCCTTAAAACAGTAATGCTACACTGCTATGCTAAACCTGGCTCATGAAACCACCTAACTAAGGCTAGCAAGCATGTAACTTAATGCCTTTCCCTACGTGTTGCGGTAGACGTGAGAAATGCGCCTGGGCTTCCCTTCCTGTACCAGTCGGCTTGCTCGCTCTTCTTCATGGTTGTTCAGAGTGAATGTGTATTCACATGGATAATTCATGGTGGTGTGTCAAACACTTTCTCAGTCTCTTTTGTCTTCAGAGCCTCCAGCGTCTTCTCCCCAGGTGTGGCTAATAGCTGTTAATGAGTCAATGCCAACAACCTCCAAGTGTGCTGTCAGTGCTGACCCTGCCTCCTACCACCTGCCTAAACCACACCCACAGGACATTCAGTAAACTACCAGTAAAGCTATCATAACAAATAATCCACAGCATTGTTCTTTTCCTGCTTGTGGTCGTCATAGTGGCAACAGAGAGTAGCAAAACATTTGTATTTATGGTAATCTATTCTAATTGTACTATTTGTGGAGATAGCATGCCACTAGCACAGTCGTCCCTCAATTCACTTCAGTAGACGTTACCTCTGAAGATGACTTTGGTAGCATCTATGGTAACACCAACTAAGGAACGTATCCTTTAGTGTACAGCAACTTCAGTCACTGTGCCAACCAAGCAATCCTCTCGACACCTAATTAAGACATTCTGCATGTACACCACCACATGTAGTCCAATGCAGTGCTCAGCAAACACCCTCAACTGCCACAGGTTTTATTATCTTCTTAGTGGTAATTAGCTGTTTATTGTTCTTGAATCCTTCTCCAGATGCGACCAGGGTATATGTGGGAGGAACCCACTCGCTTCGTCACAACAGGAGCTCCGACCCCGACAGCACATGGTCTTGCTGATTTATCTACTCTGCAAAAATATAAGGTGTAAACACTAACAAGCTATAGCATTGTCATATTGTTTTATGCTCTCCTTCCTGGCCTTTCCAAGACATATATATATTCACAACAGCTCCAAGATATAGAATGATAATGAGCTGCAGATCATTAGAAGCACCCTCTAAAGGAGGAAGGTGAGAGACCAGCACATAAAGTCGCTGCAGCATCCAGGCACCAAAATGTGTTACGTTTTTCTGTCACTCTTTCTGACACTTGCTTGGTTTAGTGCGATTTCTAGGACTTCTGTTTTTATCGCAGTCAGGAGGCACCGGGAAGTGGTGGCAGCAGCGCATGACAACACTCTCCTGTCTCCTTAACAACACCAGTGATTAAAGAGCAAGTTCCCCTGCTTAATAAGCGACTAATCCTCCTGCCCTTTTGGGCTGTCAGTCCAAACAGATGAGCTCGCAGGTCAGGGAGATTCATCAAGGCAGGATCTCTGGTCATTGCTGTTGTACTGGTTCAACCGAACTCTTAAGCAAAGGTGTGTGTGTCTGTGTGGAATTATCTCACCTTACATGTCCATATTAAAGCTCCTTATCAATGTTTCTGTTTACAATAAATCAGATTATTGTATTTATGTGATATGTGTTATCGCTCATAGTGATGAACCCTCAGAAAAATACGACTGACTGCAGTTTCCCTCAGCTTCAAGGGCTTTCACTGTCATTGTTTAGGTTTTATGGCCCAAAACTACTCTCAACCTTCTCATTAGCCGTGTTTGCAGCAGCAACAGCAGGCAGCTATTATTAGCAACAACAACAACAAAAAACTCTGATAAACTCACAGTGGGCTGCCTGTCCAGCACCAAGCTCTAAATGATCTAGTTAACAACAAGGTGGTGAACATACACAAGCCAGAAAGACAGTTATTTCCCTCAGAAGCTGGTGGAGACCAAAATAGAGCTGAAAGGAGAGTAAATATTAGACTTAAATTCCCCAGAAACACAACTCCACATAAATGGTTATGTTGCTACGTGTCTGAGGATGTTTAAAAAGTTCACTGTGAAGTTTGCTGCCACATTAAGATAGACAGATGTATACATTTATAGATCCTTGCAGGAAATTTCTTGAGACGGTAGGCTACATTCACAGATAGTTAAACAAACAACAAACAACAAACCAAGCACAGCTAAAATACATTTTTAAAAGAACTCAAATTGTTTGTTTGGAATGTGCCAGGTTTGCCATATTAAATCACAGCAAGTGGTCATAAACTGAATAAAGCAGCAATTTCAGGGCTCAGGTGAATGAACCATTAAAAGTTGAAAGCTTTGAAGGTGAAAGAGCTTTGACAGTTTTTGACGCCTGCGTTAAAGATATCTAACAGGTGTTATGGTGATCAGAACACCGCTCATTTATTCACAACTAAATCTGTGATGGGCTGTGCCCTTCTTCAGGAAACACCGTCACCCTCTATTGGTCTGTTGAGAAAACATTTTGGGGACATGCCTTAACAGCTTCATTAAAATCATTCACTGAGTGAGTTTAGTGATGTCTGGACAAACTTAATGATTTATGGGCAAAATTTTGTGCCACGCCCATGCGCTTGTTGTTGAGCAATTTCACCTGGTTCAACATACGTGGCAAACATACTCTGGAAGTTTTGTAATAACCGGATTAAGGTTATGCCACATCCATTTTTTGCATTCATAGTGCCCCCTAGTGGTTGTTATTACTGAAACTTTAAGGGTATGTTTCTGGAACTTATGTTGAAATATCTTGCAGGTTTGGTGATGATTGGCCCAATGATCATGGAATTAGGTCTATTTACGTGCTAAGCAACGCCGCTTTGATGTTCATTCATTAATATCTTAAAAACTAAATGGAATATCAAGAAGCTTTATGCAGCTTTTTATTAGCTTGATACAATAATTATCCACAGAAAATTTGGTAGCAATCAGACCTACAGTTTAGAAGATGTCAAAATTTGTTTTTCAAAAATTCTAAATGGCTGAAAATCTAGTCAGGCGGACTTTAATGGTTCTTGAAGCTTCATAGAGCACACAGGAGCTGGACGTCTGTGCTGAATTTTGAGTCAATCCAACTTCCAGTGTGAGGGACTTGGCCTTTCCAAAATTGCTTTTCTGGAGTCTTTATTATAGCGCCCCTGTCAGGGCGACTGTGGTCACACTTCTTGAGCCTCACTTGGTCATAATTTTATCATTGGTGGAAATTTCATGCGAACCATCTTGTGTGACTTTGGGAAAAAATTTTTGAACAAATAGTAACAACCAGACAGGAGATCAGCACGCTGTATTAAAAGATTCCAGTAGTTTTAATTGTGCAACATGTTGATTTAACAGAGAGCTTCGTCAGGCATTTTGAAATCACCATCACACAGCACAACAAGCAATATCAAGAATGCCTGATAAAGATCTCTGTTAGATCGAAACATTGCACAATTAAAACTACGGGAATCTCTTAATACAGTGTGCGGATCTCCTGTCTGCTTCTAGCTTTAATTAGATATTTTGATCCGACACCTGTGACAGTACTTTGGATGTGCGCGTCCTCCACCCTGCTTGTTCCTAATAAAAAAAGTAATAAACAACAACAAGGTTTCTGACATCAGTGTTCACAGGTCCGTTCCTTTGGGGAGACATTTTTTGAAAGGGTGTAAACAAAGTGTTGTGCAATGGAACATTTGACTTGCTCCAAGTTTCATTCGTCATAAAAGTATCTGCATGAACAGATACCAAACTTGTCAGGAGTGCTATCTAATTTCATAGAAAAACAATTAAGCAACAACTCTTTCTAGGAACAACTGAGTGTTAAGGCCTTTGCACACTGAGTTTATTGTTTTCCTCTGAAATTGTTGCACATCCAAAAATAAATACCACCTCACGTTTGTGTCAATCGTTTGCACACTGAGTCCAAACCTTTCGTCCTTCCATCAGTTTTTAGAACAATAGAGCAAACGTGTCTTTTCATTTTGTCCTGCAATGAATAAAACAATAAAATGGATCAGTATCAGTGTGCAAGACTTCTGCGCGTAGAGATTTTTTTCTTTTTTTTCCAGGGCAAAGGCCCTGATGATCTTCACTCTCAGTAGTTTTTACTTGAACTACACTCTACCAGGGACATAGAGAATGTTTGTACGGGATATTTCTCTGGTAGAAAGTACTGTAGTCTCAATGAAAATGGTTAATAATGCAATGTGGGGGTTAACCAGGGAAATGTTTCTGAACAGACATGTTGCTGTTGAAGTACTTTGTGGGTAATTTATCAAACTTGTGAGGATTTACCTTCATTGTATTTGGGTGGAGGCTGAAATGTCAGTCACGGATAAGTCAAAATCTAGACGGATTAAACTCCAATTATCTACACGAGTAGAGATAAGTCATAATAGGCACTTATTGTAATTTGGGTGAGCCGCTCCTTTATTATATTGTCCTTTTTGTGCTGTGTTTGACAAGACTCTCTATGTTCTGTGCTTGTAAGCTCTTAGTAATATACTCAGCCCACATAAATCACCAGTGAAGCTAAAAGCACCCATTACTCGCCCGGGAAGTTGACAGACACTGGCAATTGGTTGAAAAGGCAACTTAAGTAGGGTTTGATTGTCACGGGGATAATGTTTCATTTCTTTTGTTGCAGCGCACTGAGCGACCTCTCACCCCTCCAAACCCCGCTCCTAAATCAGTCGCTGTGATGTGGATCACATTCCAGGCTGTTTACATTATCCCCCTATACCAGACGCTGCCACCAGCCTTTCACACCTGTCCCGTCACGTCCGCGGAAGGGAAACTGTGATACATTTTGGGAACAGACAAGCCTTTGTGTGTGTGTGTGTGGTGAGAGGGGAGCTTAATGCACAGACATTCACACAAATTCAGAATTGCCCACATGCCAAGACTGACACACAGCTGAGAGATGGCCCACACAAATTCACGCAGAAAAACAGCGAGACGCAGATTCGCACACACACTCATCGGGCTGTCAAAGCGTCAGAGGAGTGAGTTATGGAGCGAGTGGATGTGTCTGAACACGGAGGGGAAGATTCCACTGCTGTAAGGAGTGATAAATGAGGAAGAAGTGAGAAGTAGAAGCTCCTCACTCCGACAGAGACGCCACAGTCGCTCACCGGAGAGAGCAGAAAGGCAGATATGTGCCGTCACCTCAGTGCCATCCCGTTCCCAATTCATACATACACAGTCACAGAAGCTTCGAGAAATCAGGATAGCTTCTTAATATATCAAAAATGTTTTGTTTTGCTACAGCTGCGCTCTTTCACGTTTTAAAACCCCTGAAAACTTGGCTCTAAAGTTAAGTACTTATCTATAACATTAAAGATGCCCTGTGGACTTGTCTTGTAAACACAGGTTGTGAGTATCCTTGAGGCCTAATGGGTTGTCTCCACATGTCTTTGTCAGTTGTCCGTCTCACACACGTCTGACTCAACAGATGTGCTTCTATTTAACCAACACAGCTGTCTTCACAGGCCGCAAACAGCTCGTGTCTCAGTCAGAGCGTACTTTTACGATTTAAGTTTATTTTTTTTCCATTTTATGTGCGTTACTACAGTGATTGTGTATTGGGCACTGCTAAAACATGGGTTACGTACGCTTAGTACTGTGCCTGAATGCATCCTGTGTAGACAGACATGGATGTACTGTTGGATCTGAATACCGGACGCCAACATGGCGCTCATTCAGTCCAATGAGAATTGACCGCCTGGTGCACACGCAAGAAAGTTTCTAGTTTCCAGGTTTACTTCTAAGAATTTCGCCCACTGAATATGTGCAGTTGTGTTTCTCCTGTTGGCCCTGCCTGAGAGTTTACGCTCTACCCAACAGCAACCTCCAGGGCTGAAAGGTGAAGTGCCAAAAACTGCAGTTCCTCTAGTGTCCACTTGAGGCTGGCTCCAAGAGTGAGTCAATCCTCAGAGACCCCCCTCTTTTGCTGATTTACCCCTTAATGACAACTGTAGGGAGGGTGATTTTTTTTTATTATGACACACCAGGTTAGATTTTATAAAGGCTTAAAATTACACATAATTAATGGTGTGGAAGCTTTGAGTGAGAGGTGGGTGCTTCTCGTGTTTTAAAGGTTGCATTGTATACGTCCATGTTTGCTTGCTAGCCTCCTTTGTCTTTGTTGGTGTATTGCTACATTTGTTGACGTGTTACCCACACCACCTGCCGATCTGCAATATGGCATGAAACCAACAGCAAGATGTGAAAATAATGCTTTATATGGTGTTCACACCGGGCACAAAACAATTCACATGAATGAATTACATGTAAAGTCAATGTAAAGATGTGATTAGAAGCAATTACCTGCTGGGTGGTGCGATGGACGTGAAGCAAATGACGCAAAATACCGGAATTAAGCAAGCACTGCAATTTTGCGTCATACGCTTATTCGCAAGAGTTGAAAAATCTGAACTTTAGTGACCAATTTACACTGCAACAGCCAATCAGCATTGAGATTCTCCAGGGACTAATGATGCTGAGGTCATTCATCGAAAGTTCATTCATCGATTCCAAGCGTGTATGACGCGAGTCAACGACGGGAAAATTTGCATTACATTTTTTGTGAACACAAAGTTAGAGTGTGCACAATAAAAACAAAACAGGGACTCACTTGTGAAAATGTTCAGAGTGCCACTGATGGTCAAAATCTCCACGGGGTACCTCTAAACATTCTGACTAAACAAGCAATAATTAAGGGTCTAAGACTCAGTTAATCTACTTCAGTGGGACAATGCAGATGTGGTTTGATCAGATTTGATTGACAGTAAACAAACAACCCATCACCTAACATCTGATTTTCACATCATCTTTTTCTAATGGAGTCCCACACACTTTAAACCAGTGAAAATAAAATCTAAATGTATGTCGTCACCAACTGATTTCATTTCAATCGTGTATAACAACATAACAACATAACAACATATCATCTTGTTTAAAACAGCCTTTGCTCTCCATAACAGTGTATCAGTATGAGAACATGAAACTATAAAGATAAACTATTCTCATTTTTTCATCTCAGTGTTTCGTTTCCTTTTTGGCTGTATAATGACATTTACTCAGAAAGTATTTCCCTTGTTGATTATTGCCAAATGAGTTATTTTCCGCCCTGATCAGCCTTGTGAGGGCTGACGATTACAAAATCTTCATAGGCATTAGTATTATTATTATAAGGAGTGCAATTTTCACATATCAGGAAAACTGCACTCAGTTTCAAACAAGACAGGAGCAGCTCATATATTACTCACAGTCTTCTGTCCTATCTCATCTTTTCATGCTTCTTCTGAAGAAAACGCTGACTCTCACTTTACTTTTCACTGAGGACTGTTTCCTTTTAAGCACACTCGCCTTCCTATCAGTGAAAAATAGTCTTCTTCATTTCTGCATTTCTGCAGGTACACTTCTTCTCTTTGTGTGTTTAGTCAGGCTGGCTAATGCTGCTTTTAGAGCTTTTATTTGTTCAAAAACAAACTGTTGTTTTTTCTTGCAGAAACAGAAAAATGAATCACTTCCACAAACCAAAGCAGGAGGTCTGCGGGTCCTCCCCCAGAAACATTTCAGTGTCAGAGACTCTTTTTTTTAATTGTAGTGACTTTTAAAGAATAATAACAACAACAAAATAATTTTAAATAATAAAAAAAATAATTGCTTTGTTTATTTTAACTTTATTTCTAAGGAAAGGATACAGAATAATTTGCCTCTCTGGCGTCAGCCTTTGTAAAGCTCTGGCATAAACCAGACTAATATTTATACATTCATTCATGAATTTCATTACACCATGTGACCTTTTTGCTAGACAGGTAAACTGTTAAAAAAGAAGAGTCTCAGAAAAATCAGGTTGTTAAGTATGGGTTGGCTTTACCATGAAATTATGAGTATATGTATTCATGGTCTTGGACGGTTGGTCTGGACGATGACCTAATGACCTTGTGATCCCTTCATTTTCCACCATGCGGTATCATTAGGTCAAAATTTAATTCGTCCAAAGACTTTGGACGAATTAAACAAATGATATTCCCATCAGCCTCAGCTGTACTTTGTGGTTAGTGCTATTGAGCTAATGTTAGCATGTTAATACACTTAGATGGTGAACGAACCTTGGTGTATGACCGTAAACCTTCACAATTACTATCCGTCTCAGATGCACTTGATGTTAAGCAGCAGTGTGGACTTGAGCCCTTTGACTTGAAAATACCTGACACCTTCCACCAAGCCCAATTAAAAGCTACATTAAAAGCTATGTTATTTCAAAAGTGTACCACGAATCAAATTGAATCTACTAATGTTAACGCTATTAATTCAAAGCGTTTTTAAATCGTCAGATCCACTTTGTTTGAACCAACCCAACAGCACCCTATCAAGTGGCAGGAGAGAACCATGAAGAACTAACGTTACGTTACTGAGCACCAGTTGGAAAAAACAATACTAGAAATGATAATGTGTTGGTGTGCAAAACGTGCAGGTCAAAATGTACAGACAGGGACACAACAACTTTCAACTTTGTTTGACATTTGAAGTTGCACAAAGAGCAATAAGACTAGGCTCATATTTACATAGTTAGCAAGCTAATACTTAGCTTTTAATGCTTAGCTAACTTTAGCTTAACAGCTAAGTAACTTTTTAACAAACTTCTAGATTTTTAAACAGAATGTATGATTTTTGTAAATGTGTCTTATTACTCTGTTGTTAAAATTGCATTACATTCCGTGTGAAGCATATTATGTCTTGTTTAAGACTTGAAACTCAAAATTTAGGACTCGGGACTTGTAAAATTTGACCTTTTTACTTGTGATTTGAAAAACAATGCTAAGTCGGTCATTGTTAAGACCAGTATTTAGAACTAACTTTGCCACAGTTGCACCAACCAAACTTGGGTCCAGTCTTAACTACGCCTGGTCTTAGCAATGCGTGTTCATGTGAATGCCCTGCAGCTAAGGCTGTTACCTAGCAGGGGTAATGCTGGGTTGTTAAATTCTCCCACTGCCTTGTTATTGTGTCACTAATCGTTTATCATTTGCAGCAAAATTATTATGGAGTATCCCAGCATCGAGCACAGCCAGTGAAAGAGATGTCTCCTCCGTTGGATTTGGAATTCAAGAACAGAGAACCCAGCCTCATGTGAGTGACAGTAACCTGTGTGTGTTTGATTACGGGTGCAGGTTGGGTTGCAGGACTTTTATTAACGGGTGTGGCTTTGACTTAGACATAATGATGTGTAACAGGTTGGTTCTGGTTCTGAGCTTAATGAGTATGGGAGTGGGTTTTCAAAAATGGACCTGTGCAGGACTCTGAAGGAAGAACGCTAACATGGGTTGCTGTGTTTTCTCTTGTGTATCAGGCTGCTGATATGTAGAAACAGTTGATGACTGATGATGATTTCGACATTACGCCTGCTCCTGACTAGATGTAAGATTTTCACCTGGTCTTAGTGAAAACAAGGCTTAAGCCTAGATGGTGCAACTGGCGTAACTATGAGGTCAGACTCAGAGTGCCAAGTAATGACAGACTTATCGCAAGACCAGGCATTAGCCCTGTTGGTGCAACTGCTTCCTGGTGTCTGGTGCTACCTCGAATGTTAGCAGATGTTGCATGCTATCATGCTAAACTGAAATAGGCTACTGAAATACTTTAACAATGTCAGGTAAAAGATAAAAATAATTTGTCTAAAGCTTATATTCTAACATTTACTTCAACAACTAATACTAAAAATCAAGTCGATTTTCTTTACAATGATTAATAGTGTCAGAACTGCTAGTGTGGCTCAAAACATTTGTTAGCTAAACTCAAGACTGTAAAACACTGGCAGCAGAATTCTGTTTTTTTATTTAACAAATAGTGAAACTTACTATAAAATTCATTCCCTCATAAATTCTAACAACCATCATGGGCCCAAACATCCCTGCCGTCATAGAAGTTGCTTATTCAGCCTTAAACTGCAGAGTAAATTTTAAAATCGATATGTGATGCAGCTGTTTGCTCTGAAAAAGAGAATTTTAAAAGCTTCCATGATCTGGATTTAGGCCAGTGTGGTTAAATATTAAAAGGCTAAAGAGCAGCAAAGTTTTCAACACAAAAATCCCACTACGCCTCACCTCTTATCGCTCACACATGAACACCCACCGGCACATGTGATACACATCAAATACATACCTGTTACTTTATATTACATACCCATTATCGGCTCTCTGTTATCTTGCTCTTTCTTCCTCTCCGTCCCTACTCACACTTCACAGCCATCCATTAAACCACACACTCATCACATTCATCGCTGCCCACACACACACACACACCTCACAGCAGCAGAGCACGCAGCCCGCATCACCGCCAATCCATTTCTCATCGTCCCCACTCAACACCGGGATATTGGACTAATGGGTCTGATAGCACGCCCACTGCTATTGCAAGAATCACAGGGTGTACTGGAATAAAGGATGATTTGTGTGTGTGTGTGAGGAGGAAGAAACTCAGAGAGAAAAGACCAGGAGACAAAGGAGGGAAAAACAGATGGTGAGAGGAAGAGAAGAGTGATGAAACTGAGAGATGACAGGGCCAGACTGACAGGAAGCACCAGCAGAAGGGAAATGTGAAAGTGCATTTCACTGTAGTCGCGCAGCGCTGCTTAGCCGTCAGCACCCCGGTGTACAATCTAAACATCAGGATCCTTTGATTGTGACATTTTTTTGTTTCTTCGTGCCTTTTGTCTGAGCTCAAAGTGAGTGCTGTCGGACGAAATGAAAGCGGCTGTGAGGAGCTCGGGGAAAAAAACATTGTCTCGCCGGTTGCACAGAAAAGAAAACACTTGTCTGGTCGGACTGCACCGTTCAAAAATGTGTATCCTGGAGCTTGAGTGATTTAAGCGCGTTCTTCCCACATGCTGTTATTACCGGTCCGACACTGAAATATTGCCTTCAAGATGGCAACAGTTCCTCCACCTGACTTTTATTTTCTGAGACTCGGATGAGTTGATAGATTTTTGTCTGCCGCGGGAAAAAAAGTGTTCCACTTCAGCTCCTGAAAATGAATTCTTCTGTATCTACCAGGGCTGCCTCCTGAAAGTCAGATATTCAAATCATCAGTTGGAGACCCCTCGGTCGGCTGAGACTGCTTCAAGCCGAGCAGTTGTTGTTTGCAGTTGTTTTCTGTGTGTTTGAATGGTTTTTCACAACTCAGTGTGCATTTCAGGTTACATGTGGGGATGTTTTGGTCCCAAGATTTTGCTGCAGCACTCTTCACTTTCATGTTGCTTTCTGGTACAGGCAGCTGCAGACACAGAGGCAGCTGCCCTGGAGGAAGAGAGACTAATAAAGCGGGATTTATACTTCTGCGGTGAGTCGATGCAGAGCCTACGCCATAGCCTGGTGTGCACCCCCTCTAGAAATGTGACCTCTGATCTATTTCTGTAAGCTGAAACCATTTCCCTCAGTGGAAACAAAGCTTTTATTTACTTTAATTTCACAGATAAGAACAATAAACTGTGAAGACAATAAAGCCTCCACAGAAATAACATTTTAAGTCTTGTGTGTGATTTATCCTGGCTGAAATATGAGCAGATGAAATCTCTGCTCGTTGCTAGGCTAATTTATACAATGTAAAATACCATAGGCTTGTGCTAATAACATTAGCATGTTGCATTTGTTTGGAAAACGTGTTTAGTATAAGACAGTTGTTTTGTCAGTGAACCTTGTGAGCTGTAATGCTGCCAAATTTTGTAAAGTTACCTTTGTTAAATCTTGCTGTTGCCCCTGGCTTCATATGAGTAGAGGAAAAGTCCCCTAGCTGCTAGGCTAAGTCATACAATGTAAAATACCATAGGCCTGTGCTAATAACATTAGCATGTTGTACCACACAATGCAATGACAAATATCGGCAAGCTTTCCCTCTATATTCATTTTCTTCTGTCTATATTGGCCGTGATTAACTTTTACACTGGACTCTGTAAGCAAGGCTTCAGCTGTTAGCTTTCTAACCTGTTTTTTCTGCTGAGTGAGGTCAACATCCTGGATATATCCTTCAAACACATATTGTAGATCCTTCTGTCTGCTTCTTTCTGAAATAGTTAGCGGGGTTAGTGACAGTGTGGGCTCCTTGCTAGCCTTGACAGCTTGACTGACCATTGTAAAGGGGCGGGGCTTAGCAAAGCGTCATTTTTCGTAGTGGCCAAAACAGTGGAGTTACATCTCCCAAGTCTGTCACGTCATGCCATTGGGCCCAAAAAGCCTCTTCCCCATAGACTTACATTGGGAAAGAGACAGTCTGGAAATCAGTGTATGAATTTCTTTTATCATCACAACCGTCGCAAAATGACTCCTCTTGCTCCAATCACATTTGGGAGGTTTAGAAGAGCTGCATAATTGAATCATTTTATCTCCAATGAAGATAGCAGAGAGCTAAACTGGAGGTAACTGGCTTGCAAGTGGAGGTCCATAATGCTCTTGCTCTATGGGCCCAATAACGTGGAAACAGCACAGATCATCTGGGTAATTTCATATTGCAGAGACGGAGCATTTTTTTTGGCTTTGTGCTCCACTTAGCAAATTTCATAGGAATGAACAGGGGTCCTGTCTTACTGTATCCAGATCTCTTAATACATCCATGATTCAAACTCTCATACTCTACATGGAAAGACAGGAATGCATCCTTGGATATTTGTATTAAACAGCCAGCTCTAATTCAGCCTGCATAATTCTGAGTCGCGTACAGCTCTGGTATCTATGCACACATGCCTGTATGCATTGTAGTAGGCGGTTATTGTATTTTTGGTAAATTACATTTCTACTTATTACTGAATAAATTAGCACAGCTACAATTTCCTTTTGTCGGTAATCATCCTGATTTAATAAATGGTAATTAACTCCAGGCTTGAAAAACAATAGTGCTGATGGGTTTAGAGACATTTGAGCCAGGAAAGTGAAATTGTACTTTAATGAATTAAGTTTTCAGAGGCGGATAAATTGGAATCACAGAGCTCCGTCTCTGCAGATGAAAAATATTCCTCTTCCACTCGTGTATAACAGAAATAGATTTGTTTATTTGGTGAACCTGCGAGTATGCCATTTCATTCCCTCTCCCTAAAACAGCCTCTTCCTGCTATTTTTAAACGTGTCAGCGCAAACTTACAATTTGAATGTAAATTGTCTCTTTCTGTCACCCGGTCCTATTCATTAAAGCTTATTTCAGTTAAATCCCTCTGAAGAAAAAAAAAGAAAAGGCAAACAGGATTCATGCAAACAGAAAACATCTGCAGCTGCTTGTGATCTTTTTTAACTAAGGCGAAGAAGGATAAAAAATAGAGACAAAAAGCACAACAACAGTTAAATGCCTTAAATCTTCCAACTGACTCACAAACAAATGCCCTTTTTATGGATGAATTATTCATGTTCGACTGACTTGATTGCTACGAGGGGCAAACACAGCACTCTTTAAGAAAAAAAAATATCTAATTTGGGAATGTTTTCTCTTTTTTCCACAGCAGAAGTTTCCAGATAAGGTTTCAGCTTTTCCTCCTAATCAGCTAATGTTAGATCCCTTTAATTAGCGCGGCCTCCCCCGTTTGATTTCTATCACTTTTAAACTTTATGTGTGTATTTACCATTCCTCCGTAGTAATGAACATATCAGCATTTTGCAATTATGCAGAAAGGTTCACTGCAGATGGGAGTAATTAATTAACTATATCTAATTAAAATGTGTTTTCTTTGCTGCACTTAGAAGAAAGAGAGGGGAGTGGAGATGTTTCCAGGGGTTTGATGGTTTGACTCTGCGTGGGGGCTCGTGGGCACGCAAATACGAGAGTATGCCCGCCTGTGTATAATTGGATTCTTGGTAGTCTTTGAAAACACTTTGAGAATTTTTTTTCCATTTATGCTTCGCTAATCTTTTTTTATTTTGTTGCTGATACGTCCTGGTAGATATTCAGCAGTTGTCGTGTCGGTTCATTCGGTGTTAAGTCTGCAGAGACATGTGGCATAATAGACTGAAAGGTTAGCTAGTGGAGCAGCGAGAGGCATGTTCCACTTGAGTCTCTACTTTAAATTGCTGGTATTCATCAACTTAAGTGATGAGTCTGCATGATGAATGGTCTCTCATTAATATCATTATGCTATTAGGCTGCGTCTCCCTCACTCCGCTCCACCTTAGAATATGCATATGTACCCGCTCGCTTGTGAATTATGTGGTTCTGGTTTTCCACTGTCCTTTTTCTCTCCGCATTATTCTGTTTACAGTCGACACATTCCTCGCTCTCTCTTTGTTTTCCTTCTTCCTCTGCCAACAGTAATAGATCCATAAGTCTGAAGGCCAAAACACTGCACAGTGATTCATAACACTCAGGAATTTACAACTCTGGAAAGTTATCAAGCCAGAAATCTTTTGTCACCGTGTGAGGTTAACAGTGGAATTATGGCGTCCATGTTAGAATAGGTTCTACTGGGACTTCTGGGCTAAGTGGTGCCATTTAGTGACGTGTTTGGGTCCCAGATATTGAAATCCTGTTGCTCTCATCTAAAAACTGACGGCCTTTAAGGTGAGTCTGTGGAGATTTACAGTCAAAATAAAGACTGGAGTACTTCCTGAGGAAAATGTCCTCCAACAGAGGCAGCAGGAACACAGAGGCCCAAACTGATGCTTATGCTAACAAGCAGCAATGGCTGCTACATTCCCTGAGTTTGAATTGGGTCAGGTTTTCACCAGGGGCAGTACTCTTAAAGTAACACTGACACCAGTAAAGTACTTGTACAGTCTGTGGAGAATATGACGCATGCTGATTGGTCACAAAAATGTTCAAAGGTATGCTGGCGTGTGAGCTCTGGACAGGAACAGTTTTGAAAGTCTGCCCACACACGCACACAAAGAGATAAGGCTAACTGTTAGCATCCCGTGGCTTATTTACAGGGTTAACATAAGAGTTGAGCCGTTTCAGTATCGGTGTTTGTTGGGACTGTTTATGGGGCTAGGTGTTGGATGTTTGCCACTGCAGCTGTGTTAGCTTGTGCTAACCGTTGAAGGCAGCAACAGAAAATTTGCTGTTGGCAAAACTGGTTAGCATGCTCTGCAAAGACTTAGTGGCATCAGAATCACATGGACAAACTTTGGGTTGAATGAACGGGAAACTTCATCTACTATACACATTAAAATGTGTTTCAAGGTGTCAGAGAGTTCTACAGGGTATGTGAAAAAAGCTGTAAAAAGCCCATGTGGTTGCAAAAGCTCCAGAGTTGGGCTGAAGATTACAAACCTGAAAATGAAAATAGTCTGGGGGTGTGAAATTTGAAAGACCTGTGCAGTCTGCTCCTAATCTCTGATTGAGGCCTAGCATCTCAAGGCTACATTAGCTGCTACTAGCGTGAATGGTAGTTGTGTAGTGCCTTTCTTTACCTCCAATGACTCAAAGCACTCAAAGCACTTTAACTCTACAGGTCACACTCACCCATTCACACACATTCACACAGTGGTGGCCAAAGCAACCATACATGGTGCCACCTGCTACTCAGTAACCATTCACACACACTCAAACACCAATGGAACGGCCATCAGGAGCTTCTTGGGGTTCAATTTCTTGCCCAGGGATACTCCAACATGCAGGCTGGGGGAGACAGGGATTGAACCTCCGATCTTTTGATTAATGGACGACCCAGTCAACCACTGCCCCAGTGACACACAATATAATCTTGATGTCTGATTTTGATGCCTTTCTTTGAAATGTTTAAATGTTGTGCTTTTGAAAACCAGGCGACCGTGTTGGAAGCTACTGTTTGAGTTTGGGAAATGAGACGCTGACTAAGAAAGAACAATGTTATGACTTTGATACAAAAACACCTTGCTGCCGGGCATCGTGGGAGTGAAACCAGCGCGTGAAGATGGCAAAAAGGCGACTCAATCTGTCGCCAACCTTCTAGAAGACACATGAAGCTGCAGGAACACTGAGCCGAGATAGAGACATGCATGCTGCCTCTCGGCCCCTCTGACCCCTCACACACAAACACACCTAATATACCTATCACAGCAGATTTATTCCCAGCAGATATATAACCCGCAGACCTCTCCAGCTCCGGCCGTCCTCCCGCTGCAGAGCTCCAAACAGATGTTCTTGAACCCTCGCAGGTTGATGCCTTATAATTATGGATATAAACAGATTGTGCACATGGTTTAACCTGCCATGGGTGATGAATGGCAGTCCAGTCCTGCTGCATAAACTGCCAGTGCCAGAATAGAGTCCTCTCGGCCACACGGGGTCAACTGCACGAGGAGGATTTAATGAGGGGGGCCATCCAAACAGCCTGGGTGTCCATCTGTCCGCTCGCTCTGCTTTTACATGTCACACATTTGTGAAGATTGTAGCAGCGCTGGAGCAGTGTGGGGCTGCTCAGTGAGGTGTAGAAATGCTTCACCGAACAGCTCACTTTACCTGAGCAAGTCAAGGTAAAAATAAAACAGCTTCACAGACTGAAACAAGACGACAGAGGCCTTCCTCTGCTTCTATACTGATACATTTTTTCTCGAAAGATTTGTAATTGTTCTCCACAACATGTCACAATGATGAAAATGGTCTGTTTGCAGGTTCACGTATATGTTCATAAAATCATGGCCTTCTCCTCAAATGGACAAAAACCTTCAGCTAAATAAAAATAAGAAAATTAGCTACTTTTTATGACAAATGGGAGGGAGGGAGGGAGCCTCGTGTTCTGTAGCTGAATATGAGCGCAACAAGAAAAATAAAATAGTTTTATTAGTACAATTAGGCCAACCCAAAACCATTGCTACAACAATAACAAAGTCATCATCGAGTCTTCTGGGCAACGTTACATTAACTGTTAAAAAAGCTACAGATGGATGCTTTTACAAGTCTTCTCAGAGCCATGACTGAGCAATCATCTGAATAAACAAAGTTTAAACCCAGCTGTAATAAACTGAAACTATTTTATTATCTTTATTTATATGTTTTGTTGTGAGGTCATTAGTTATCAGTCATTTCGTGTGGAGCTGAGCCGACTGAACTCTGTGCTGTGTCAGTTTAAACGACTAGGAGGATGTGGGGGGCAGATTTATTGGATTACAGCCTAATGTTTCGTCAGGGGTCACCCCCGACCTGGCAGCAGGGCCAGGATGTCCAGTGTGAGTAACAGGTCCATGATTTCGATGCCAAAACATGACACAACGGTTTATATTGCTCTGAGGCAGGATTTTTACAGGTCAAACATTTAATGTTTTGTCATGATAACAGCAGAATTACAGTGTTCCACCAGGATTGTGCATGCTAATGCATTTGAGTAGTCAGATGATGTTGCATGGTGGGGCTGCAGAATATTAACTGAAATATTATCAAATATTGTCAGAATTCCAAATCCCACAAGCTGCATTTTTTTAAATAAAGATAAAGGGTGACAATACCATTCTAAAAAACAGCACTGTGGTCCTATGGAGAGGCCCCCTTTAAATCATATTCCAGTCATAAAGGAAGATGCTTCTTCAGACACCAGCAGAAAATCAAATCATCATCACCATTTTATTTTTTCAGCGAAATTAAAATGCAAAAATTATCACAAGAATCACAACTCATATCGCAGTCACAGTATCGGTCAAAATACGCAAACGCTTTCTGCAAAATTCGCCAACAGTGCACCTGATCACACCTCATTTTTCAGACATGCACTTTCATGGGCACAGGCACTTACACAACGTGGGTGCTGGCTGTAAAAATGACAACTACATCTATCTGAAATGAGCATTGACAGTTACACTGGCCTGTGGGCTGCTTTACAAGCCCCAAGGAACAGTGCCAGGCTTTGAGGCCAATCCAAATGTGGAATTACAACTCATGAGACCGTCACGTGATGTCATTGGGCCCAACAAAAGAAAAAAGAAAAAACTGGCACTAAACAAAAAATTGTGCCATTTCCGTTGGCTGGGCTGTGTGCCTTTGAAAAGACAAACCCATTTAATCATAGTTTTCTGTTGTTTTGTTTTTTGTAAAACAGTCAGTAACATTATATAACAACATATGTTATAGTTTATGTTTATTCTACATAAACTATAAATAAGGTATAAAAAACGATTCAATAAAATGAATAGGTTCTTATTATCTTTGGTATTTTTGTCCTATATATATATGCAATGATTATTTCTGGGTAATATGTATGTTGGTGTTATACAATGTAAAGTCTCCATTTGATCATGTGACTAGAGGATACGTTTACTAACTAGTTTAGGCACAGAAATAGTAACTAATGTGCATTTGGGCCCGTTGTAATTACCTTACGCCACTGGTCACAACCCCCATGAAATGACATGTTTTACTGTCAGGATTTGATCCATCTGCCCTGATAACATTTGAAAAGTCTAAAAGAGCCGCAAGATTAACTCATTGTTATCCATGGGCAGATGATGAGACAGTGAGCCCCTGGGCACAAACATGCAGGAGGCTACAAAGGAGCAAGACTCACAGCCTGTTCAGTTGTTTAGCATGTTTGTTGCTGTTTTATGTGTCTGTGTAGTGGTTACGCATCTTTCTTGGCTTTGTTTGCCTTTGTGGTCTTTTTGTGTCTCTTGGTGGCCATTTTGAGCCTCTTTGTAGTTGGCTTGGTTCTTTTATAGTCACTGTGTGTCTTTGCAACTGTTTTGTATCTCTCTGTGGTCTTTCTGTGTCTTTGTAGTTGTTTTATGTGTCTTTGAGGTCATTTTCAGTGTTTTCTGTTGGGTTAGTGTCTCTTTGACTGACAGCAGGATGGCTGACACTTTGGGCCTGTGCTCAGGAGGCCTGTTCTGTTATCTATTCCTGTTTTTATCAACATTCAAGTCAGCTGAGTGCTAAACCTGAAGTCGCCTGCTCCTTTGGCCCCACAATGCAGAAAATCCTGATGTCATACTGCCGACCATCCTGACTTTAGACCAGGTTTTAGCAGGTCAATGGCTCAAACACTTTCTGCAAAATAGCAATTCACCAACAATGTACCTGACCACACCTCATTTAAGACCTACACTTCATGGGCACAAATGCATTTTTTATTTACACAACACTGGCAACACATTCTCACTGCGACCTCGTCACATATCGCTGCTAAGTTGTGGACTGTCCACGTCTACATATGACGTCCAAGGTGCTCTGGGTGTGTTGGTTGTTGACGTTCTGGGACGCCGTGTCAACTTCAGCCTGTTATGTTCATTGTCTGTTTTCAAAATACACTTCTGTTTTCACAGGAAACGTACAGTTTGCATACAGTCTCTTTCAAAATAAAAGCACTACGTCTGTACATCACCGCAAATGGACATTTTTTTCTTCAACAACAAATGCATGTGGTTATGTCCGACCCTACTTGGACCCTTAACTTATGTTGTCATTCTGCCATGTTTCCTCCGACGGCATACACTAACAGCATCCAGCTGTGTGTCATACCAATGTGTTAGGATGGCTATTTCCTTGGTTGTTTGACGCTTGAAGCCACTGCCAAAGCGTGGGCATCGATTGTAAAAATGACAACTGTGTTGGTCTTAAATTAGAAATGACAGTATACACTGGTCTGCAAGCCCCCAGGGACAGTGCTAGGCTCTGAAGCCAATTTGACATTGTGGGCAAACATGGGCAAACATACTGTGTTGGTACAACACTGCAAATTGAACTTTTTTGGCTTCATGGGACACTGAGTAACTTTCATAGAAATGAAAGGGGGCTCAGCTTCAATGCTGCATCCAGTTCTCCATATATATACATGATTGGGGTATGATAGAGCCCCTCGTCTGTTGTCATAACCACAAATGCAATAAAAATCTGAGGAAAATTAAATATTAACGATAAACCCCGATGATATATGGATTTTTCTAACTGGAATTAATAAATTTCATAAACTTCATATTCACAGTAATGTCAGATAAAATGGTGACATCTGTATTCTCGTGTGTTTTTCCTCAAAAACCACTGTGAAACTACAAATAGTCTGAAAACCATCACACAAAACACACAGACATTATTTCACCTTTACTGAAGCTTCAACATGGTGTTATGAGGCATTATGGGTATCTGCTGAAAATTGGAGGTACACATACACAGCATACAAACCCATACAGCGCACTCAGGTGAACCCTCCATCACAAAGAATGACCATTAAGGCAGGAAGGAAACACGGTGCTATCAGACATGATCAATACAGCTGGTAATGTGGATCAGCAAGCTGGATAAAGTAAAAGCGAATGATATATGGAGGTGTAATGGAAGTGATGCTGTTAGTAATAATGGCTGGAATTATTATTGCCTGTCTGCTCCGTCTGAACATGTCGGCTCTGTGTGTGGCCCACGAGCTGCTGCGACGCGGGTGAGAAAAGCTCCGGGAATAAAAAATGCAGAAGGGGCGATGATACCACAACAAACACACGTAATGGCAAAATTGATCTACAGCTTTTCCTGAAAACAGAAATGGAAGTTGTTCATGATTTGGGAGGCTGCTGCGGTTTGTCCAACAATCCTCTCGCTGTAATCTCCGCTGGCAGCCTGCTGAACACATTCAGTCTGAATCCAACAGCCCACTGCATTGTCTGGTCTTTATTAACAGTCTGAGGATAGCCTGTACAGTCGGACCGATGCTCTCCTACTCGTCTAATATTCAGCCGGAGGTTGTATGACATTCCTCGGGGGATGTGCCTGACATTTGGAAGTAGATTCTCATAGATAGAGTAATAATGTCACAGGGGCTGTGGGTGTATTTTGGTCTGAGAAACAACAGACAGACAGACAGGCATTGTCTAATGTGGACAATGATTTAATCTGCAGAGACAGACGGTCGAGAGATGGAAATAACCTCCGAGAATATTGAATTTTCTGTTTTCTTTAACCGCAAAGCATTGCCCATATATTACAGTGTGGAAATCATCGCAGGCATGTGAACAGAAGTCATTATGAAAATAAAGCTGCTGCTGTTGTGCCTCAGAATAAGCTCAGAAATCTGTGTCGTCCACTGTTAAGAAGAAGCCCAATAAATATTTGATACAATAAAATCAGCTTGTTGTCCTGCTTTCCACATTAATACTTTGGACTCAGTGGTAGAAATGGTACACCAGTGCTTACATTGGTATTTTTTAGGTCTGCCCCAGACTAAGAATTTTCCTAGTCATCATTTAGGTCCATCAGTGGACTAGTGTCCCTCATGTCTGTGATATGAATGTAATGATGAAATGATATATTTTGGTGGTTTGAGATGAAGGTGTGAGAAAGAATAGTCTCAGTAACATTGTTAACACTGTGCTACATTACAGAGAAATACAAACCGTACTAATGAACCTTCATTAATATAGGCCTATATTTTATCTCCAAGTGCACGTCACACACTGAGCGAGCCGCCTGTTAATGACGCTGTCGGCGAAGCAGTATTGATTGTGCTAAGTGGCTAATGGGCATGTGGCTGCTTCCATGTTTCAGATGATGCGCCGTGTTTGTTGTCGAGAAATGAAGATGAGTTTACATATCACCCTGAGCAGTCTTGGAGGTTTATATGAATAGTTTAATACTTTTTGACACATTTTTCTTGGATCATTTGACTGAAAGCTGACTACAGGTGTCACCCACCATGAAGGAGCAAGCTATCAACAAGCTGAAGCTTTCCTCACAAGACAGATTTTTGTGTGTGGGCGTGTGTGTTTGTATTCCTTTAATTGCAAATGAGTTGATAATAACTGGGTGATTTACCAGTCTAGTCTCAGTCAGAAAGCGTTAAATACCGGCGCTCAGTCAGTGACTTCTGGTGTTGGACATTAATGAAAAAAGCCGTCCTTTCAGGTCAGCATGATACGCGGCCAAGAATCGTTATTGTTTAAGAGTGGTGTTGGGGAAACACAGTGGAGCAACAGCGCAAGTTAGGGGGGTGGAAGTCCAAGTAGGGCTTCACATACAAATGAGACAAGCGCAACTGTATCATATATCAGTGCAAAAGTATTCAACATCACTCCTGAAAGCGGCCTTCAATGTAGACTTTGCGCTGTTTTGCTGTGGTCATGGCTGCTACCTAGCAGGAAACGTCTGCTGTTCATTGGCTTGTTTTCTGTCTGTTTATAAAATACACACTGCTGCTTGTCTGCGGACTGTTTAATAGTCCTGCCATTGCAACCCGGTCTCACTCCTAAGTCACGCACAAAAACCTGCTGCTTGGGCAGTGACCTCTGGTGTCAGACACCGACAAAAAAAGTTGCCCTTTCACGTTGGCATGATACGTGGCTGTTCACTGTTATTCTTAATGGCAGCAGGACAACAATGAAAGGTGAGGGGGCAGAAGTCCGAGTAGGATGAACATGAGGGGTGGTGGATGGGTCCAACAACCACCAACTTTCACCCAGGAGGCCGGTACATACTTCCCGTAAGATTTTAAAGCCAAACACTGCTCTGTTTTCCGAAACCTAACCACGTGCGTTTGTTGTTGAATGAAAAAAAAAGTCAAATTGGGGGTGTTTTATTGACATTTTTAAAGGAGACTGTATACAAACTGTACACTTCCTGTGAAAAGAAGTGTATTTCGAACACAGACAATGCATGAAACAGGCTGAAGTTGACATGGCGTCCCGAGACGTCAACAACTAACACACCCAGGGTACCTTGGACGTCATATCTCGACATGGACAGTACCCGACCAAACGTCGATATGTGACGAGGTCGGAGTGAGAATGTGTTGGATCTACCAGCACAGAACAGCTTGATAAAGTAACCTACAGTAAAGGACTTCTTTCATTTTAGTGCTCAAACAAGGGAAACTTGTCCAAACTTGTTGAAAACCCACGAACTACTTGCACAAAGTTGACGTTCACATGAGACCAAGAGCTGTAAAGGTGCGCCTGTCCCTCACTGCTGAAACCGGAGGAACAGCAACACGGAGAAAACTCAGTACCTTCATGCTCTGTTGGACCAGATTTATTTCTCACTGCTGTATTTTCCCTCATCAGTAACAGTGAGACTGTTGGGAAACAGAGCAGTACAGTAGGAGTGTGTGAGAGGTGAGTGTGTGTGTGCTGCGTCTGTCGGGCTGTGTACAGACATGCAAGTCTGTGTGGGTGTTCCTGTGTATTTACTGTACAGGTACTGTAAGTGTTCATGTGTGTGTGTGCGCAGGGCCGTTTGTGCAGGCTGATGTGTTCACGTGTGCGTGTGTGTGTGTGTGTGTGTGTGTGTGTGTGTGTGTGATATGCACAAAGTGTAATGGATAAAAATGTGCACATGTTGCTGTCAGTGGCGACTGATGGATGGAGTGGAACATCGTTTATTGACACAACACCTTCATGTTTCACAAGGCCATCAGTCACACAGAACGCCCATCTGCTACTCTAGGCATGACCGAATTTACACACACACACACGCACACACACACACACACACACACACAGAGCGGCTGAATGTTTTCATACATTTCCTCCCAGTAGTCGTGACCTTCACCCGTTGGCCTGTTGGCTGTGAGAAGGGACCGAGGAGAGCGTCTCTCACAATGGAGTCCTTTCAGCTTAAAAGAATACATATAGGTATTTCAAAAGGACACTGACTGTTAACATCATCCTATCAGAGCCTGTCAGGACCTTAAAATGCCACGAGGACATCCTGACAAAAGGAACACATTTCTGGAATACTGAGTCAGGTCATCGTCTCTCTCGTGGCCTCTCCACGCCACCAAAATACTGAAATTCTGACATTTTTCTCTGTTTTTCCTTTAGCGCCGCACTAATCTCCCTTTTTTATTAACAGTGGTTCAAATCACTTTGTGTTAATAAAAAACTAAACAAAAACAAACGCTAATAGTGACAGACCCACAGTGAATTATCAGCCCTCGGGTGCATTGCTTTTTGTAGTAAAACATACAAAGAATTTGTGAGAACAGTCTGAGCTTTGAAACAAAAACAAAAGGCCAAAGACACTAAAATGCTCTGCTCCCTAAATTCGTACACATATATACCACGTATTTTGAAAGGCTGTGATCATGTGACCAATGCGTTGATGGCAGTATACATGTACAAGGAAGCAAGCCCTAGCGCTCGTAAGGAGGCAGGTTGGGGTGGTGGATGAGTCACAAAAAAACAGATTTTCACCCGAGACTTTCCCCTGGAGTCGCGTGTTTGGATCCAGCTACTTTGTATCATGAAGGCTACATCTGAGAGTTTCTATTTTTTTGTGACTGGTGAAATCAGTCTGTAAAATATGTGGGAATTTGATGAGTTTAATCAGCACGTCGCATCATCTTCTGATGTCATATGAGCATATCTGAAGATTTACAGTGAAGCATTTCTGGCTTCCTTCTGTTCCGTCGTCCTTTTCTGACCATTCATTATTGAACTCAAATCTTAGTTGTGGACATATGTTCCTCTTTGCAGAGCGAAATTTGTTACCATGACCCTTAATGTCAGCTTATTGATGGTTAACATGATTAATGGCACAGACCACCTATAAAGTGGAATGATACATGCAGAGTTAAAAGCCCCAGTGCTGTTATACTGTATATCAGCACTCATGGAACGCCTTTGTCCAACGTGCCCTTACCCTGTAGTTGCCACTTTTGGCCACAGTGGCCGCTATTTGGCAAAAGTTAATGATCTTGCATTCATTTTTTACATGAAAGCGCTCGGTGACGTTTTTCTTTTTTCTCCGGCAAAAAATTAATATATATTTTTAAACCCACAAAGATCCACTCATTACTAAAAGTGTCTCATCAAAGACAGACAATCAAACCTAAAGTGATGGTCAAAGTTGTCATATTGAAATTTAAGGTGTGCTGATGGATTCACATCATCAACTCATGCATTGAGTAACATTACAAGTTAACGTTCCACCTTAAAAGTTGCCAGCAGTCGGCCCAGTGAATGAAGTGATGTTTTTCTCTTTCATTTTATAGTTGTAGTTTACTGATGTATGAACAGAGGTTACATAAAATCAGATTGACCGTCCTTTACTGACCAATCAGACTGCAGTGTTCACAGCTCCACCTATTAGTACCAGATCTGTGTGCTAGGTACCCCAACAGAGGGGGGACCAAACATGGGGACAGTACAGAACAGTTCCATTGGTACCATCCACAACTTTTCACAGTGGAAACGGAAAACATGAGTACCGATCTGAACTAAACCGTACTGAACTGCTTGGCGGAAGTGGGGCCTTAGTGCAGCCTGATCTTTTTCTGCTACTGTGCAGAAATACCAGGTTTAAGCTGAACACATGAGGAGACATGCAAAAAGAAAACTAAAAAAAAAGCTGTGCAGTATATTATGAATGTAAATCCTCTCTAAAGCTTTGAACCTTCAAACTGTTAGGTACAGCCCTAAAAATGATTCTGTATAGACTTTATTTGCTCCTGGGGCTCCTCTGCAGTAATATCTTACGTGACATATATGACCCAGCTGCTTCAGTGGTTTGAGCCAGCTTCTATTAAATCAAAAGTCCTGATAGAAAAATGACTGCGAGTACATACTTCAGATTCTTTTTAGTTTTATATTCTTTATATTTGGTGCTAAAGAGGAGAAAGCTGCCATTTCCTTTCCCATTTTTCTCACACATACATGAACAGAGACAGATAAGAGAACAGTGTGCAGTCTACCTTCGATCAGTCATAACCCTTTTTCTCTCTACAGCTGTGCTCTTATTATTTTGCTTGGCTCCACACAACCTCTCCATCTCCCCTTTCTCCCAGTCAAATATACGCTCCACACATACAGCCGAGGATCCTTTCTCATCTCAAACCAACAAATCTGTCCTGAAATAGATTCTTTTTTCTAAAATATTGCAGGAATGACGCCTCACGGCCCGGATTATTCTGCTTGTACGTGCACGTGTGTCCTTCTAACAATTCACATCAGATTAATTATTTATGTTTATCACTGTGGCGTCCAGGTTAAAAATGAGCCTCAGTTTGACTTTACAGCAGCCAGGTTGTCTCATCTCACACTCCCTTCTTCTCAACAGCTTGTCCTGATGATCTGAAAATCGTGTGCTCTGGACAGATGCTACGGCAACATGATGGACCGCATTTCTGTGCCTGCGCTGCTCCGTGGCCCTGCAGGAGAAAAATAGAGGCACGAGGCGAGGAAATAAGGGAGCTATGGGATGGGTGATGGGGGGAGAGCTGTCGCAAGCTAGCGAGCGTCGCCTTCCTCAGCAGTGACACATACTCTTCCTCTTCCTCCTCGCCGCGGTGTCCTCATTACGGTTAATACGAGGCTGGTGGCAGGGGGCTGCGGCGCTGCCTGCGGATCTCGAGGGAGTAATGATGGGGGCCAGTGGCCAAGGGCCCCAGGAGGGAGGTTTGTTGGTGGTGATTCCCTCCTACTTATGTAGAGGCCACGTAGGTCAACTTCACCCGCTCACACACACACACACACACCTACACACACACACACACACCCTCAGACAGCTGCAGCTCGCTCGATTTTCTGTTTGCCCTTGGGAGAAAAATGGGGAGAGAGAAGCAAACAGCGGGGAGTGTTTGCCCAGGCGCACACCACACCCCATCCATCTCCCCGCTCCCTCTCTCCTCACTCGCTGAGAGGACACAATCATTCCTCCCTCTCCTCTCCCTCCCTCAGTCCTTCCCTCCATCCCCTCGGGTGTATTGGTCCAGTCTCGGTTCAGCGCAGATATAATCCTTTAACGCCTCTAAATGATCCAGAGGTTGAGTGCTCCTCCTGGATGCCAGTGGGACCTGCTGGGCTCACACCTGCTGGAGCAGGTTAAGATAAATGCCAGCGGCCAGTCGGGCATCTGGCCCCGCATTAATATTTAACAGGCCGACTCTCATCTCCTCCACGCTGAAGGTGTGAAGGTGCCAAACCCCAAAGACATATCGCAGCTTAATATGGATTTGTGCAAACCGGGGAAATGGAAGAGCGGTGATAACATAGCGAGATCCAGACTGCATGTTAAGTTTGTGGCTGCCCACACGTACCAGGGTGAACTTTATTCCTGCCGAGAGTAAACCTGCATGTGTGGCTCTCAGGGCAATTATTCCAGCATTATGTGGTTTAAAGCCGCTCGGCCTCAAAATCTAAGATCAATTCTACTCATCGTCTGTGTCTGGCTTTTTGAAAAGATCCTCAGGTTTCATATCATTAGCTTGTCGACAACAAAAGCAGCAGCGCTTTGTCAGAATATCCCACCTTTGTCTGCACCGTCTCAGCTTCAAACAACAAAATCTCAGGTACTCCTTTTAAGTCGAGGTTAAGTGCGTGACAGTCCGTCTCTTAAGAAGTACAAAACAGTCGCTCAATGAGGAGCAGCAGAACGTGGACCTTGTTAAGAATGCAATCTGACAGTTTAACTGAAGTCAGGTCAGCTTGTCTGTCTGAATCTGCTCATTGCTGGATGCACCTAATTGCCACAAGAGATGAGAAATATTTTCACCTCTCTGACAGGGGTTAAACGGTTCACATATTTCCTCAGAAGATCTCTGAGAAACAGCTGGAAGGATCAGGTGCTGCTGACCTGTACACTTAACCCTTGTTAAGTTATGAACGCAGCTTAACCACAGGATGAACTTTTTCCTTCTGTTTTATGCAAGTACATCTGAAACGTGCTTCATTTACAACACATTTCTGTCGAACTAAAACTGTGGATTTTACTGTGGATTTTAGCAGAATGCAGATGGCAATCTGTAAGTCAACCAGAAGGGCCAGGATGGGTGAACACTGTGTCAGGTGCCTATGGCAGGGATGTTTACTGTCCAGTAAATGTAAAGAAATGGTGTAAACCAACTGGAGGCTGAGGTATCGCCACCACCATTGGTGTGCCAAACGGTGCTCTGATCAACTAATATCTCAATCCCCCTGGGCCCACCTTCTGGGAAGAGAAACGTTGAAACTCTGCCCTGTGGGGCCCAAGGATGGGCACTGAATATCCGAGGCCAATCGCATATCATCCTCAAAGGACAAGACGCCATTGAGTCTGTGGAGGGGCTGTCAAAGTGGCTCAATAAAACCGACGTTGATGCTAAATCTAGAAGGCCTTGTAGGAGGCCTCGAAACCTCTGTAAGAGATAAAGGCCAGACAATAGCCCTGTTGGATCAAACACAAAATGAGCAAAACACAGAAGCAGCAGAAGAACTTAATGACAAGCAAGAGCCACAACAAGCTACCACTGATGGTCCAGAGGAGGAGCTGATGATCGATTAACTGACCTGCATGTCACCAATAAGTAACCTGTCATCACCACAGGCCGAGCCACAGTCCTCTGGAGGAGGAACCACCACAAGAGAACGACGGTAAGAGGACACAGAGGTTAGATCAGGGAAGAAATTTAAAATGCTCAAGAGATGTGTTACGAAATAAAAAATCAGTATATGAATAAGATGTGTGTGATTCATACATGACTGTATTACAATTACGAAATAAATGTGTGAATGAATGAATGAATGAATGTGATAACTCTTCAACTTTCAATGATTTTATAAAGAAATATTTAAGAATGAACTTCATGATGATTATGAAGTTTACTGAGAGCAACTGTAACTAATGAACTAGTGGTGTGTGTGTGTGTGTGTGTGTGTGTGTGTGTGTGTGTGTGTGTGTGTGTGTGTGATGAGTAAATAGGGAAATGAAAGGATCGGTGGAAAGCGCTGATACTGCAACATTTGTCACCCTGGATGTTACTCTAATGACTAATATTTTTGTCCAGTGTTGGTCATGATTCTGCCTCTGCTGTAGTGATTTGTCGCACACTGTTGGTATCAAATACTCCAACAGATACTGTTGTGCTGGTGGCAGCTTTCACTAGACAGCAGCAGTGGTTAGTGGGCTTAACATGCTGAGACACCTTGTGCACAACCCTATGTCACTCTGGTCCCATGTGGTCAAAGACTTTAATCCATTACCTCAAGGACAATAGGCCAGGGAAGGGGACAAACTCCAACTCCAAACCCAACCCATTCTCATTCTGAGCTCATCAAATTCTGCCGCTGTTGTCCAAGGTTTTGGTGTCACACACCAACACAAAAAAGGCATCCTTTGGGGTGGTAAGATACGCCAGAGTCCTGCATGTGTCCAATTTTGAAAACCCTCACCCACCCTTTCTCTTGAAGCTCAACACCAGGACCGACCCGTTAGCCGTCATTATGTCTAAATCAAAGCTACACTTGTTGTTGTTGTCGTCAAGCTGGTTCATGTTGTGTTTTACTGGTTAAAAGCAGAGGTTGAGCTGAGTTGAAGGTGAGCAGATACGCTCGAGCTGCAGGCGAGGGGAGGGGTTAAATTGCATATTCATGGTTATGCACATACAAAATGAGGCAAAGGTGTAAAGTTGCATCAGCCATTTTAAGAAACACATTCTCACTCTGACCTTGTCACATATCAACGTTTGATCACGGACTTTTCGCATCAAGATATGACATGCAACGTATTCTGGGTGTGTTGGTTGTTGGTGCTCTGGGACACCGTGTCAACTTCAGCCTGTTACATGCATTGCCTGTTTTCAAAATACTCAGGAAATATACAGTTTGCATATAGTCTCTTTCAAAATAAAAGCACTATGTCAGTACAGCATGGTGAATTTTTCTTCAACGACACATGTACGCGGTTGGGTTTAGGAAAAAAGAGCAGGGTTTGGCTTTCCAGTCCTATGGGAAGCGAGCATCAGCCTCCCAGGTGAAATTCGGTGGCTGCTGTCCCCAGTCACCATCCCTCCCACCCGCCCTGCTGGGACGTCCAGTGTCTTAAGTTGCGTTGTTGTCCTGCCGTGTTTTCCCTGCCGGTTAACAATAACAGCACGGCTGACATGAAAGGACGACTTTTGTTTTGTCTGTGTCTGACGCCACAATTCACTGACTTAGCGCCAGTGTTCGACGACCTCGTAGCGAGACCGGGTTGTAAAAGGGTACTTGGCTGATTTTTTTTTTCCCAAGCTTTGCATCATATTACAAAGGGCCTAAATCTCCCTTCTCCTCTCTGAGCAAAACTCCGCCAGATAATGCAGATGACTTAAATTGCTTCATTTGGTGGAGTTTCGCTGGCTCACAGGGCTGTTGCTCCAACCAGAGGCTGTACCATGCTGCTGACCAAGCACGGGTATTTAACAAATTCTGAGTGAGACTGGGTTTGATTTAAGGTGTGATTTTATTTTTTATTTTTTTCATGCAGAAAAAAAACTTGTACATTATTCTTTTGAACAGAGTTCAGTTTTTAGAGTTTTAATCAATTCCTGAAGAGAAACTTTAAATGCAAGGTTTGCTGGGTGATAAAGTTTGAAACCTCAGTTTGTTTTTAATGACAGTTCACTTGAGCTATTGATCTGTTGTTGTATTTATTTTGTTCTGATCTACTTTTGGTTTGAACATACATGTTTAAAATACTGGGGCTGTGTTTCATTTTATTCTGTGGTTTGCTGTGTTTTGTAGATCCATAAATAAATCAAATCAAAAGCGCAACATCTGCTATTCTGTTTGCTACAACAGCTACGAGGATTTCTGAGGGACCGCTGTGTGTTTACTGCTGCTGTTTGAGATGAGAGCTGTTACACTGAGGTTGTTCTTGTCCGACTGCACGTCTCAAATCTCTGCAGCAGAGGAGGTGAGTAAAGTGTTATCATGATGGACAGAAATTTGAGAATGACATCCAGGTTGACGAACGCCGCCGTTTCCCTTCAATGTATTTACATCATTTCATCTCATCGCCTGTCAAAGACAATAAGATGTCAGTCTGATAACAGCTAATCTTTTCATGTGTCCTTGCTTCAGGGATTTGAGAGCATTGTCATGTCACATGATAGCTGCTATCTTGTGACATCACCTGGGCAGATTAAGGTGGTTCATGTGCCAGCAGGGTAAAAGCAGATGCATCAGATGAGCAGTGTGAGTTAGATTAGACATCATCCCGCCTCACGACAGGGATCAGAGCACGGAAACCTCGCCACGGGCCATTTTCACGCAGAGCTTTTTGTTTGATGCTGTGAATTACCTCGACCTGGAGCTTAGAAAATAAGGGGAATTAAGACAAATGGAGCAACACAATGGAGAGTAAATGGATGCTTTTTAAGCTGCAAAACCACCATCAAAACACATTTATAGTATTTTCCGGGTTGCTCTGAGTTTTACAGATTCAAATAAGAAATCGGTCTTGTGTACACACATTTAGCTTCTTATCCAACCCAGTCACAAGAAGAAATGTTGGCATTGTACGATTCTGCGTTATACCAGCTGAAAATGCAGCCGTGCCATGAAAGGAAACAACTGCTTTTCAAGGCACTGTCCGGAATGAAAAAACAGTGATGTCTGAGTGAAAAAAAAAAAAAAAAACACTTTTGTGATCCTTTCATGGTAAACAAACAACTACTTTACCACGCAGTGGTAACCTGGTGGAAACCAGTTGCTTTTCTTGGCACTGTTATGTCTAATAATGCAGCGACTGCTAAAGGGTTTAAAAAATGCTTTTTCAGGCACTGCCATTGGTAAGAATGCAGTGATGCCATGGTAGAAAAAAATCTGTTTTTCATGGCACTATATGGAGCGAACATGGAGAGATGTTAGGTCTAAAAACAACCGCTTTAGGAGGCATTATACCAGCTGAAAATGCAGCGGTGCCATAACGGACAACAACCACTTTTCGTGGCACTATCTGGAATAAAAATGGAGCAATTTCACTGATAAAAAACAACAACTTTTTTGTGTCAGTATACTGAATGAAAATGCAGTGATGTCTTTGTAAAAAACAACGGTGTTTAATAGGACTATCCCAGCAGAAAATGGAGTGATGTCTGGTAGAAACCAACAGCTTTTCTAGGCACTATTCTGGCTACTTACGCAGTGACTGCTAGAGGAAAAAACATTTTTTGTGGCACTATCCCAGCTGAAAATGCAGTGATGTCATGATAAAAAACAACTGCTTTTCGTGGCACTAAGTTGGCAGGAAACACAGCGATGTCTCGGTGGAAACAAATCACTTTTCTTAGCACTATCCCAGCCAGCAACGCAACGACTGCTAGAGGGGGAAAAAAAAAATTTATGACACTTTTCCAGTGGGAATTGTTATGATGTCAGAGTAAGAAACAGCTGCTTTTTGTGCCACTGTGTCAGCTGAAAACAGGGTAAACAAGGTAAAAAAGAAAAGGGTAAGGGTAAAAAACGACGGCTCTTCATGGCACTGTATTAGCAGGAAACACAGCAATGTCTCAGTTGAAACTAACCTTTTTTCTTGACATTATGTGGCTGCTAAAGGAACACTATCCCAGCTAAAAACAAAGTGATGTTACAGTAAAAGAAAAAAAAAACAACCACTTTACATGGTACTATCTCAGCTGAAAATGCAGTGATGTCCCAGTAAACAACACAGTGGTCTGCAGCCTGGCAGCTCAGTGTCACACCATCCACCTTCACCTCCATCTCCCGATGACAAGATCGGCTCATATACTATGTCACTTTGAAAACGCTGATACGATACGTAGGAAATGTTGGAGTAACATATCCTTGATTTGCATAAGTGTACAGTGCCACCATTTTCTCCCAGTGAGAGGGCTGTTCTATTAGAGGCAGTTTTCTTTATGCACATCCAGGCCAGGAACGAGGACGGTGGATTTATTGTCTTTTTTGTCCATCCTCTCGAACCAATATGCTTCTCTCAGCCCATTTGCACTGATAGCAGGAAACTCAGGGGTGCCTTTTAGCGGCGCATCACAGTTTTCCTCCCCTGCCTTTTGCCTGTCGGTGGCCTTTCATGCAACAGCAATATCGGCTCATCCCGGGGTAATGGGTAACAGCCTCAGAGGCAGCCGAGATTGAGATCACTCTGAATTATTAATATTCAGTCTCCACAAAGGGGCAGGCGGGGCGGGACTCCCACTCGTCAACACAGCCGAGTGTTCAGACTGTCACCGAGCCAGTGTCAACAGTCGGAGTCAAGCTGTGTTCTCCCACACAGACACATGCACAAATTAGGCACATGCATGGATGACCTTCCATACCTAAATACAGACTGTGACAAATGCGAGCGCAAAGAGAGGGCTCCACACAAAAACACACACACACACACACATTTTACTGTCGTTTCAGTCGGAGGTGGGGCCGTGTGGGCTCCCATCTGTGCACACAGCTCCATTTCCTCTGAGCCGTGCTGCACAGACACTATGGAGGACAATTCAGACTGCAGGAGCAGGAAATAGTCTCTATAGAGGTTTTTATGTGCTTTCATGTAAAGGCTTCCTGCCGTATTAATCAGAAAGGGAAGGCATGATCATCAACAGCACTTGATTTAGAGCCAACACTTCTCTACTTTATAAACTTTGTTGTAAAAAAAGTTTATTCACTCCTTCCTTAAAGTTTTAAAGTGTGAGTGCAGAAATGACATTTATACACTCTCTGTGACTCTCTGCTCATTTAACTGTGGTGGCCGTGGTTCTCATTACCTCAAAGCTTTTTCAGTAGAGCTAGACACTGTATACAAACTGTACATTTCCCTGTGAAAACTGAAGTGTATTTTGAAAACAGACAATGCATCTAACAAGCCGAAGATGACACGGTGTTCCGGAACATCAACAGACACCGAGGCTACCTTGCACATCATAGGCAGCAGTAGAAAGTCCACGACCAAGCGGCACTGTGTGAGGAGATTGGAGAGAGTTTGTTGAATTCTGTGATTTGTCAGTGTAACCCAAATCAAATCTCAACATTTTAATTAGCAGTGTTGGCCTCGTTACTCTAACAATAGAGGATATTACTCGTAGTATTACTCCCTGCCAACAGTAATTTGTGACACCTCTTGTTATATTACTTTTCCGTTACACTCCATAAAATTTGTATTTGTGTATCTCCCCAAAATTCAGATGTGTGCCTCTGTGTGACTGTCAGGCTAATTGCCAGTAAATGTAGCTAAGGCTAGATAGCTTCTATTTTACCTGGGGGTCTTCAGTTGCCTGTGACTGGTATTTGCCCAAGGCTCATGCCTGAAAGATGGAGAGTCTCTCGTGGAGCAACATTTCATCCACCACATAGCCAACCAAATCCACCAAACATATTGGTGGAACCTTTTTAGTTTAAAAAGAACGAGGCGCCTTTCCGCCACAGGAGGGGCTGTTGATGACTTGTGGGAGGAGCTATTGATGACGCTGCACGTGCAACCCACTGGCAGTGGACTTAAAAACAGCTGATAGCAGGAATGAGCAGCTAGTAGCGAGAGGGAAACGTAAACAACGTTGACACCAACCTGAAAGAAACTGTAAAGATGAGCAACTGGGGAGACAAGGAATTGCGCGCCCTCCTTGCCCTTGCAAACCAGGAGGCCATTTACTGTCAAAGGAAGGGAACGGTGAAGTACGTCACTGTTTATGTCACATGCTGAGCTTCATGTTTTGTTACTTGCTCACGCCCCCCACTGCCCCGAAAAAGGCACATTCTGTATGAAGAAAAGTAGGCAGGCGACATTTGGCTGCACTCCCCGATTTTGTTTTTATACTGCCAATGCTGAAAGAAGACTGATTCCTGCAAATTTGCACAATTCCTATTTAAAAAGAGCTAAAGCAGGTGTTTCAGACCAGAGATTTGGGGACGAAGACTTTTAGTACAACTACCTGCAGCAGTAGCATTCTTGTCATCTTTCTGCCCAACAGATTCAAAGTAACTGGAATATTTCCAGCTGCTAAGGTCAGCATTTCTTTATTCTTAACTAGCTTGCTGCTTTTTGACGTGCCTGTGCAGCATGATGATTACGAAGATGAATCCGCTAATGTGACTGTTGTATTTCAAGTCAGTAGTGACGTGATAACAAAAGTAATGTTGTATCGAGTTGTTTAGTTTTGGGGTAACTGTAATAATATTACTGAAATTTTATTAGTAATTAGTTATACAAGTCATTTCCGGAAAAAGTAATATTACTGCCCAACACTGGTCCCAGAACATCAACAAGAGACACACGGAGGCTACCTTACGTCACATGTAGATGTGGAAAGTCCGTAGCTAAGTGGCGATATGTGACGAGGTCGTAGTGAGAATGTTGAAGTCTAATGATTTGTCAGTTTAAATCTAATTATGAATCAAATCATAACATTTTTGTTAGTTATAATGGATTGATGGCAGCACAGCTCATACATATATTTATGACATTTCACAGATTTTAAGGTTTGCATTAAAAAAAAAAAAAAGAATAGAAAGACATAACAGGGAAATTGGCATGAACCTGACCCAATTCGAGCCAGAGAGTTTTGAGAAATTACAGCCCTAGCCCGGCATGTCGGGCCTGATAAGGTTTGGGCGGAGAATCAAACCTCCATCTTTTGTTTTTTTTTCTGCTTCCCATGCTGGTTTTTATACCAGGTACATATAATATCAGGTGCTGTGGCCTGGCCTCATATCCCAAAGCATGAATATATTGTTCTACATGTATGTGTGCATACATGAAATATGCTAAAAATGCTAAAAAGATTCATGAGTATTTCACGCCGTAAACAGGAGAATGTTCTCATACTGGAACCTGCCCACCGTCTTCTTCATATGGCTCCACATTCCTGCATGATTTATTTTGAGTTACACTACACGGCCGCTGGAAGTATTGGACAGCGTACTGGGAGCTGTGGAAATGTGATAGCTGTAGAGGTGGACAAGCAGCTGATATTGTGTGTGTGTATCATCGTATGTGGGGGGGGGACACACTTCAATGGGAGGATGAAGGTGCGGTCAGTGAGAGTTGAACAGTTGCCCGGTCAGGATGTGTCCCGGTGGAGGAGGTCAATTCTTCTTCTTTTTTTTGCAGTGTGATTGCACAAACAGATGGGAGCTGACATCCTAATATCAACAGGAAACACTCTCGGTTTATCCTCTGCAGGGATATGACATCAACAGGCAACAGGAAAAACCCTGCCTCATCTCTGTGGGGACGCTGCGGGCCAGAGGAATGTAAATGAAGCCTGTCGCTAACCTGCACAGATCTGGAAACACAATAGACATAATCCATCAATTATCCGTGTACACAAGCCGGACACTGAATCATGCATGTAAACGTGGCGCTCAGGATTTGTTCCTTCTGCGCTTTGTTTTGTCTTTTATCATCAATTGTTCAGGTGATGATGAAGTGCGAAGAAGAATTCCAACCTAATTTGAGTTTTCACTCATTTCCTGCATTCTTTAACTCTTCTACGTCACAGCACATTGTTTTCCACTCACTCTGTCATTTAAGGAGATATTTGTCTTCTGTCCTTGTGTTTCATGACCCGTGTTCTGAACACCGTCAGAATACCTCCAAATAAAGGCGGCAGCTTTACAGTGTGATTCTGTAAAATCTATTTTTAATTTCCGTTTTCACTTTATGCTCCGCAGCTGGCTGCAGCGGCTCGTCTTTGGTTTGTCCGTTGGTTTGGACAGGCTGTAAAGGGAAGGCAGCTCGTAATCTAACCGCACAGACAGAGTTTCTGAGAGCAGGCATGGAGCTCCTTTCAAACTGTAATGTGAGCCTGGAAAACAGAGAAACCCTGTGGCACAGGCACGTTAAAATAAATATTAAAAGTTTTTTCTTATTGTCATCAAATTCAATGAAAACAGCGAAACATGAGTAGCTGGAGCTCTGAGGCACTGATGAATAAGATAATCAACACACATCAATGAGCCATGCAGTTAACATTCATCCATCAGTGATTCTTCATTACCATGAACACACACTGTAGTTTATTTTTTTAAATACGTGACAGACACAAATCTGCAACTGAAAATGCTTCCATACAAATTATTCTTCTTTCAGAAATACTTGGTAAGAAAAAAAAATTGAGAAAAAACTGGCGCACATGCCACAAACATGTTAGGGAAGTCGTCAAGTTTAGAGACTCACGTGAGCACATTGTTATTTGTCTTTTAATGGGATGGGTTGACATAATAAAAATGTACAATAATGTCAGCCTTATCTTAATATGGATAATTTTGTTTTTTTGAGGTGGGGTTATATGAGGTAGTTATTCGTAGTCAGTGCGTTACATACAGTCAATGTCAGCCGGCCTCCCCAAATTTGAAGAAGCAGTAGGAGTACAGTTAGGGAAACACTGTACTGTTGTGAACGGGAGCAGCAGCAAAACGTGTTTTAGCCACCTAAATTCATCAGTATCAGTTCAAATGGACGTTACATTTGAATATTTTCACTGCCGTCAGACAGTCCTCTCCTTTGGCACTGCATGTACGTCACCATAGAACTGCAGCATTCCTACACATAAAAGCGACTGTGCGGCGCACTGTTACGCCACAGATCAGCTGTTTGGGTCAGACTACATACAAGAAAATTAAAAAATGAGTGATTATGACAGCAATGACAAAATGCTGTTCACCATGGAGACATAAGGATAGCGGTGGAGGGGGGCAGCAGCAAATCAATAAAAGTTTAAGCTGACGCTATATTAAGAATATCTTTGCTTTGACGCTACATTTTCTCTCTCTTTCAGCCCGTTCAGTCTCCCTCAGCAAATATCCTTCTTCTGTGTACACTGGTTGAGCTGTTTCGCAGAAACATTTCCCGATGGTTTGTGTTACTGTTCACTGGCGCACAGTAAATATGCTCTCAGCGTTTGATTGTGTTGCTAATGTGCTAAATGGCTAACTAGCTTCATGAAAATCTTCCTGTTTCCTCTTTTTGAATAACGAATACAGATGACCGCCACCTGCTGGTGTGGAAAGTTATTTCCTCTCACACAGGCGCAGAGCATACACGCAGGTTGGCCATCGGCTGTAGTCTCTGCCGTGTGTTCAAGTCCAAATTTTTTGCCTGGACACAGCAATGAGAGGTGACGCAGCTTGGGGCCGAGATGGTTTGGTGTGTCTGGGCCTTAACAAACAACAACTTTTTATGGAACTATTCCTGCTGGAAGAACAACAACAGGTCGCTAAAAAACAACCAGGTTTGTAGTTCATTGGCCTTGAACAGTGGTTGGCAGCTTGGCAGGCATCTCACACAGGTGTCCCATCACCCTCCATCCCCTCCACCTCATCACTTTGACTGTGTATAAAACATACAAATGTCGTTTGTAGAAATGTACAATACCAACATTTCCTCTGGCACTGGGCTGGATTATACCAACCTGAAGATGAAGGCAGTAAATCAGAAGTATTAAGAAATGCCACACATGTCCCGACTTCCTCTGAAGGCCACATTATTGGTTAATTTATTTTCCGAGCGCGTCAGCTGAAAAGGCTCTTCTGCATCGCCTGCATGTTATCTCCACAGTACCACCCAGTGCAACCATAAACGCTGCCACTTCATGATGCCAGCGTGCAGACGTCATGACTCAATAACTCACTGTCCTCCCCATATGAGCCCTGCTATTGTCTCTCTGAGACACCACGCTGCGTCTGTATCATGTATGACAGCATGTTCTCCCACAGCTGCTCTGTTGTCGTTCAGATGACGACATGAAGCTCCAGAAATGATGCACGCTCGACCGGAGCGTCCTGAGGATGTCAGTGGAGGCAGAGCGTTCAGCATGCCTGCTACTGCTGACTCTCCTGGGACGGCTTTAATGTATCCACCTGCCAGGCGGCAATATGCCATACACTCAGCAGTCATTCAATCACTCGCCCCGGCACGCCAGATGGTATCACCTATGATAAGGCTGATACACTGCCTGGCACTGCAGAAAGTTTGGAGCTTTGGGACGACATGCACACAAACTTAAAGCTCCATTTTCAAGCTGAAATAAAGATCTCGCTGCGCTTTTGCTCATTTTTTATTGCCATTGTTTGCGAGCCAGCACCCGGTGTTGGTTTCAAGTCGAGCCAAAGCAACAGCCACAGTGTAAGAATCCCCCATGTCAGTCTGCAGCTCCTGAACGCAGCCTCACTGAACAGATGCCCATTGTCGTGCTGTGGGCGGTAATGAATTGAAACACCGTGTTCTCTCCTGCAGGTTAATTGTGCTGATTTGAGTGAATAGGGGGAACGTTTTTTTGGCGGCGCACGAGAGCTCGCAACACTTTTTATTACGACTATATTTTCCAGAACATTAATTCTGTGGATTTTCTTTTTTACAGTATGAAGTGAAAGCAGAGAGGATACAGTATACTGGCCTGTGTGAAAGTCATTTGCTAATGAGAGCTCGTAAATAACCTAGATGGCAAGGGCCAAAGTGATTTTGGCTGTGGATACATTTACATAGCTCGGTGGCTGGAAATTTTTTTTCTCACAAATTCATTTAGATCCTCTGACTCCTACTGCTGCCTGTGTGTTTATATTATTAGTTTTTAGAGGTTAAATTTCATCATGTCCTGTGGTAGTAACTTATAAGCTGAATGAATAAGTGGTCCCAAAGCACTCGGGTACTACCTGGGCGAGTGCAGCGTATTCACAGAATAAATGTGTGATTTATTTCAGGAGGAAAAAAACATGTGTAACATGGTGGAAACATTAAAGCGCAGTCCTGAGTGAAAACACAGTGATGTCACAGTAAAAAACAACCGCTTCTCGTGGCTATGTCCAAGCTGAGAATGCAGCAATGTCATGGTAAAAAAATCATCTGTTTTTTGTGCCACCATCCTGGCAGAAAATGCAGTGATGTCTTAGTAGAAAAGAAGTGCTTTTCATGGTACTATCCTGGCTGAAAACCCAGCAATGTTAGTTTTTAAACAACCGCTGTTTGTGGCACTATCCTGGCTTAAACACCAAGTGATGTCAACCGCTTTTCATGGCACTATAGCAACTGAAATGCAGCAATGTCATGGTTAAAAAAGATCATTTTTTGTGGCCCTATCTTGGCTGAAAGCGCAGTGATGTCTCAGTAACACAACTGCTTTTCATGACACTATACTGGCTGAAAACCCAGCAACGTCTCTCTAAAACACAGTGGCCTGCAGCTTCACAGCCGTCTCGCCTAGGTGACACAGTATCCACCATCCCCTCCACCTCAGCTCATAACCTGAGTCACTTTAGAAACATTTATATGAAACATGCAAATGTAACTTATTAGAATAAGAGGTCTCAGTGAACTCGGGTACTACCTGGTCGAGTGCACCGTATTCACAATATAAATGTGTGATTTATTTCAGGAGGAAAAAACAGGACTAACATGGTGGAAACAGTTAAGAGCGGTTGGAGTGAGCACAGAGGAGTTCTGTTTGTCTCTGTGTGTCTTGCAAACACTTATTTCCAAGGGACATCTCTGTAGGGCACGCTAGACAAATGTTCTCCCTGGTATCTGTCATGTCATAGCATACTCATCGACTATGAAAAGAAGCTGTGAAAACAAACAGCAGTTTACACAGTGTCACATCTGACAGTGATCTAGCAGCCCCCGCGGAGTATCCGCAAATCCAATTCTTTCCAGAGAAAAACGGAGGAATTTTTTTCATCCAGAGTCAAAACAAATTCCGGCGATGCTAAAGACACCTCACAAATCCAATGTCAATACCACCACAGCTTTCTTTTTCTATATTTCATGCAGGAGTCATATTTCCTTTCCGCTGGAGCAGAGCCAAGCACATATTTGAGATGTTCCGAGGTACACCTTGGGTCATTTAGTATTCATGGCTGAGATGATTTCCTTTAGCACCCCTGCTGGAAGTGCTTAAACACTTCCCGCACAGCGAGACAGTTCCCTGTGAACAGTAGGGCCACACCTGCACAGGTCCTGTTGTGTTTGGCATCAAGGAGGCTTTGAAAGTGGCAATCACCAGGAAGGTAATCCCCCGAGAGGTAATTAAATTCACACATATGCAGTCGCATTTATGAGGAGCTGCCCGAACCACTGGAAAGTATCCAAGACATAAGAACACTTGAAATGTCTTGTTTTGGACAACAACTGGCAGCTCACACGCTCAGTCATGTCTTTATGTTTCTGTGTTCTGGTGTTTTGTCTTTGGTGACATCAAGTATCTGACTATTGACACTGTTTGTCACATCTGCTGATATTTGGACATGTTTTTCTGGGCCATAAACACAACACTCAGGTAGTGTTGTGGAAATCAGACAGTATAAAGAACTGCCTTGCGTCTGGTTGCATGAACGCAGAGTGTAAAAAAGCTACAGTGGCTCAGAGAGCTCAATACACTGCAAATTAAGAAAACACCTGCAAAAGGTGACAACACAACTAAACAGGAGGAAAGAGTTTCATGAATTTGATAATGTCCTTCAACTTGTGCATTATCATTTAGTCCTTTTGACCCCTTTTCATATTGCCAGCTGATTGGTTTTGGTAAATCATGGTTTCTGGTTGTGGAATGGTTTAATCATAGTCTTGGGTAAAGTTGCTTCTGTTCCTCTACAAATTTAATACACTATAGACTCGGTGATACAAACACAGATGATCATGAGAAAATGTAGAAGAGATGGAGCTAAAGCGCTGTTTCCATGAAACACTTTCAGTACAGTACCTTTGGAACCAACAGTAACCCTTCAGTACCCTTCTGGTACCTAGACCCTCAGTCTGTTTAGCATTTCCACCACAAACATATGCTTTTCACATACTCAGGTCCAAATTAATGTATATTTACAAAGTCTGGAAGATTCACTCATTACTAAAAAAACTAACCCTAACCCAATAAAAACTAATGGAAGGTTTAAAGTCATGCATTGAGTAACATTACAAGTAAACGTTCCACCTTAAAAGTTGCCGGCAGTCGGCCCAGTGAATGAAGTTATTTTTTCCTCAGTCTACAGCTGCTGCGAGAGGCAGCAAAACATCCTTTTATTTTATAGTTACAGTTTACTAATATATGTAAGACTTGCCACAGTATGAACAGAGTTTACATAAAACCAGCATTAGCTCAGTGACCCTCTTCCCAGCTCCACCTTTTAGGACCAGATCTGTGTGCTAGGTACCCCAACAGAGGGGGGGCAAACATGGGGACAATAAGGAACAGTTCTGTTGGTACCATCCACAACTTTTCACTGTGGGATCAGAAAAAAATTGCAAAAAACTGATGAACATGCATGTGATTTGTTGCAATTGTTTGTGGCTCATTAAATAAGTTACTGCGTGACTGAGTGTGATGCAGGCTATGTTAGCCTATATACACTATAGAAATGTGCTATATATCAGATGCATGGCATTTTTCAGCAATAATATCTGAATAATGCCATCAAAGCTGAAAACTCAACTAAAATAAACTAAAAGAACACTTGTTATGTGTCAAGTTGAATTCATGAAAAATGTATTTTTCTCAGTCTCCTCAGTGAACAAAGAATCCAGAAACTGAGAAAATTCTTAATGAATTGAAGAAAATGGTTTCTGGTTTAAAAAGCAACAAAACAATATCAAAACATCAGCTCCCAAACTCTCACACAACTCATGCATTATAATCCAAGTCTCATTTATCCAGTCAAATGCTCAGTAATTTTTAATCAGACAGCCTTTTCCAACTGAACAGAAAGTGAAACTTGACTATTCCGTCTTCAAAGCCAGACTCCATTAACAAAAACAGTCTTTTTATGTTGCTGAAGGAGGGAGTTGGTGATTTACCGCTGCCTCAATCTGTTAATGTGTTTGTTTGCAAACTAACCGATCGAGGCAGCTGTAGACCAGCAGCTCACGTGTAGCGTAGCATCGGCCGGCTCAGACCAGGGTCGGACAACAACATGACTGTGTTCCATTGACTCTCATGCAATGGTTTTGTGGACTTTCAGCTAAACATTGTGCACGTGTATTAATGATACTCTACTTCCAAAACCAAAATCAAACCCTGAAAAGTGTAGGGTTAGCTAGCTAGCTACTGAAGATATAGCCTACTGAATGTATACACATGCTGCTTTTCTTTGTAATGATTATAACAGTGAAACAAAGACCGACCCTGCTGTACAGGAACCAGTGAAGGGAAGCAGGGAGACTTTGCTGATATTCAATCAGCTGTGTGTCATCGCATTGTGTGCAGATGAATGTTGTTGGACTTTCCTCCGGAGATCCCTACCCATCTGGTGGCAGTGGAGGTCCGGGTGCTGGCCGCAGCACGGGGGTGAAGCCAAACACTGTTTATCTGTACACACTGATGAGACACAGCTGGTTCAATATCAGCAGAGTTTCCCTTTATATTCATTGTGTTCTGTGTTGATCAGCAGTGATGTGGTGGTTCACTTTGACACTGTGATCTGTAGCCTATAGTTGGGCTTTAGCTTCTAACTATCTTTGTCTTTTGAACCTGTTGTTGCTGCTGAGTCAGTTTGACATCCTGGATATATCCTTCAAACACAGACTGTAGACCCCTCTGTCTGCTGCTCTCTGGAATCACTGCTTCATTTTACAAATATTTGATAATATTTCTTCAGGGAGTGCAGTTAGTGACAGTGTGGGCTCCATGCTAGCTTCGACAACTTGACGGACCATCACAAAGGGGCGGGGCTGAGCAAAGGGTCAGTTAATATAACCATTATATCTTTAAATCCCCGGCTCATTTGCCAGAACTTTATCCCCACGTTTGGGTGAACGTGTCTCAGTTTTCCTGTTTTACTTAGCTTCATTTTTTTCCTACATGCTGTGAATTTATGAGGATCTTTTCCTCCATTGGCTCGAGTTTTGTTTGTTGACATGAGCGTGTTAGTTTGCAGTGTGATAAGCTGTCAGGGCTGCTGTGAGCAGCAGATATATGTTGAAACATGGACCCTCTAACCTCAGCTGTACATGAAGATTGATTGATGTCAACGCAGAAAACAAGTGACAAAACCATGGAGTCGCACCATGTTTATCCTATTATGTTTCAAGGTCGTGACATAAGATCGAGCAACTTGAGTGAAGCCTATAGACATCCATCATGTCTCCCTTATAGCTGTACGCTGATCTGGATGAGCGTGTGACCTTGTAAAAGTGACGTGTACACATGTAGGTGCAGGATAATTCACAGGACGTCTCATGCATGAACAGACAATTACCTCTAACTGTATGACATGCACGCTTTCCACGAGGCTATAAGCTGCTCCTCACAGGGACACATTTAGAAATCAGGAAAAAGTCAAAGTCATAAATTCCAAAATTAATAAGACACACCTGGCTGAGTCACGTGCCGCAGCGACAGGCTGCTCATGCCTTTAAGTGACAGAGAATTGAGGTCTCTGCGGGATACGCCATTGGACGTGCTGCAATAACCCAGTGAGGCAGTGCAGCTTATTATCTACGCCCAGACAGTGTTTCTCCCCACTGGTTGCCCCCAATGACCATGGCTGTTTGTCTGTCACCCTCACTGTCTGCCTCATATCTCGTCTGTTCAGCCGCCTCGATGATACCACCCTCCCTCCCCCGCTGTCTCTCCGTGCTGCTGCGCATCTTAGCAAGAGGAGGGGGAGACAGCTCTCCGTCCCAGCGAGCTATATCGCACTTTAAGTGGCATTTTAGCTTGATACTTGATCAGCCAAATATCAGTATGAGCTTTTCATCTCATCCATAATTCACCTGCGGGGGAGTCAGCTAAGAATAGCTGCAGAGGAGTGTGAGACACAGGGAGACAGCGGGGAGAGAGATGACATGACGGGTACACTGGAGTGCAGTACATTTAGGTGCTATATGGCAGCCTGCATATCCCATTATTCTTACTCATCACACAGAGACAACCAGCAGGCAGGGGTGGGCGATATATCGAGTATACTCGATGTATCGTGGCTTGTTCCACCTGAGGTGTATAAAATGACTACATCATAAACACAGAGTATAAATGCCATGTCATTTTTTTAAGCCATCGCATGAGACTTGCATCTACATTTTGGTTCTCTTGCTCTCTCCCTCTCAAAGATACAAACAGAAGAAACAAAAAACTCACAAACATGATATGTAACGCACTCCTCCGCCCACACACACAACTCCTGGCCCACCTGGGCGATAGTGTAAGCAGGCAAAGCATGTCTTTTTGTATCAGCAGGGCTCCAGACCATGACTATTTAGTCGCATTTCTCAACCATGGAGCACCGGAGGAACTTGGAAACATTATTAATATATGAACTAGACAGCTGTTAGTTTGTTTCCCGTCCACTGTTAGTAAATCCTAACATTTGACAGCACTGCGCTAAAAGTTCAACGTTTAACAACTTTAACAAGCACGAGCGTGCAAAGCGTGTTTTTGAATCAGCAGTGCTTCAGACTGCAACTACTGTCACATTTCATGACCATGGAGCACCAGTGTGACTTGCAAATATAATTAATATATGAACTGGAAAGCTGTTAGTTTGTTTTATTTCATTATAACAATATTTTATTTAACTTTATGATAACACTATTTTGTTTAAGTTTATCATAACAGTACTTTAACTTAACGGTGAAGGCTTCCAGGTCACCCTGGTGAGTAAGCAGCTCAGTTTTTATCCATAAAACCCCTTTAGCACTGTTTACTATTTTAGTATGACGAACTGTGTTGAAGATGCTAACAAAGCTAATCGTAGTTATCAATGCTAAGAGGCTTTGTGGCTCAAAATTGAGCCGCTTACTCACCAGGGTGACCTGGGGGGAGACCAGGTGAGTGGGCACAGTGTTTCCGCAGCAGCACTGTCAGCCCAGGAAAGTGTTACAAGCAGTGAGTGGCACAGCTAGCTAACATTAGCTCCCACCAGACCACCAGTGGTGCGCTGCGCAGCAGGTCATGTTCCCCGTTTTTTAAATACAGAAAAGAAAAGAGTTTGTTCCAATCTTAACCCACCAACACCCTTCACCCTCCGCCCTCCTTCCTGCCTCATTGTGTCATTTCTTGGCTTTATCACTCGGGAAACAAACAATTAGACAGATATAGATGAGTCAAACTCATTTTCGGTCCCATGACATTGTTCTGTCCTTCCCCTCTCGCCACTTGGTCAGCCAAAGTACCATCACTCACTTCAGCCAATTTCATATCTCGTACACACATTCTTCTGCAGGATGTGACTTTTGTGAACTCTGAAGTATACACAGGGACTGTTTGTCTACCTGAAAGAGTCCACTTCATCAGCAGCCAAGTCTGCATACACGAGGACACACACAGGCTGTAACGATGAGACGGGGAGAGACAGCTCATTCCCCGAGGGCCGCTCTGCTTTTGTCCACTCAGACGGTTCCTTTCCAGGGTGACGATGTGGACGTATCCTAGCATTAATGTGTTTGGACGAGATGTCAGTCTAAGCGTGACACATCGCTCCACTTCAAAGCTTGAGAGAGTCTGACAAGACAGGGGCTCTTAGACTTGCCAGTGGGAGAGAGACTCCCGAATGTCTTTGGCCTTTTTTCTGTTCCAGCCAGGGGGCACGGTGACCTTTTTTTGAGCCACGCGCTCTATTCTTAGAGCTCACAAAAGGCTGACATTTGACCTGAATAAAAATGCATATCTGCTCTTCATGCTGCAGCGTTGGCTGAAGAGTCACTCTGACTGTGGAACCCTCTCATCATCTTGCAATGTCTGAATCAGCACAGAAAGGCCATCGACTAACCGCACTGCTCTCCCTGTGCAATTCTCACATTCCAACAGCTGAGCAGTGAAAGTGTCAGATTGTCCCCAATGCAAATAGGATGGAAAGAGGAAGAGAGAGTCTGAATGGGCCCGTCTCTCCTCGCTGACGGAAAATAAATAATAAGAAAATAGGGAACAGTTTTGGGAGGAAGTTAGTCATGGAGGGCTGAGAGTTACCCAGTCAGTGCTTAATTCATGCATACCAGCGACATAATGTGACAGTAATGCAATTTGTTCTGGGCCAAAAGCCCAGTCGCACTTATCTAACAGTTACAGGCTTGATTTGTCTTTTTACCCCTCCTCTCAGGCCACCGTGCATTAAAAGGGGCCTTTTTATGCTCCTCGTCCAGGTTGGAGGACGGTGCCCTTATTAGATGTGACTGCATGATAATGAAACGGCGTAATGCAATGTCAGAGCAGTTGACACGACACAAAAGGCTAAGGCTGGTGAAATTCCTAATCAGCTCAAAACGTCACAGGGCTCACCTTGGGTCTGAATCACAGCTCGCGGGCAGATTAGTTCTCCACATCGATGTCAACCTCAAGGATGCCTCTACTCTTTGGTCTGTCTCAGAAAGTCACTCTGACTCTTGACTTACTCCCCTCTGTTCCCCCTCTCTGTCTCCTCCACATTATTATTAAATGAGCTGTAAAGACCGTTTAATAGGTGAAATAGTTGCCGAACAGCCTCGGGGCTGTATTGTTCTCAATCTTTGTGTAGAAAAGATACACAACTTTGCCCTGAATTGAACACATTTTCATCAAAACCACATGGGCGTATTGTTCCCTCTCAAGCCAACTGACCATTTGCAGAGTTGGCTGCAGTTTATGATGTTAACTGTACGAAGCTTATTAACTACTTGGAATCTCTGGTTTCTTAATGTCAAGCCAACCTGATCTCACAATGTGGCAAAGGAAGATGGGACATATTGGCACAAGCAGACACACACAAAGTCTCCACCCACCAGGGGTGTCTGGACAATGCCAGTAAAGTCACATAGGTTAGGTTTAGGAAAAGAAACATGGTGCAGATGTACCTTAAAGTAACTCAAAGTTCACACAGTTCTAAACTCTGGTGTCCTGGGGCAAGTAGTTGGAGAAATCTTGCGTTTGTGTGCATCGCAAATCACAAATGACTGGCTTATTATTACCTGGGATATGTATGAATTAACTTTAAATTTAGTATGTAGCACTATTTGTTGGATGTTGATGTGTACATATTGTACAAACCGTATAAGAATACATTAAGACAGAAGACAATGGAATTAAGTAACAACACTGTTCTGTAAAGCCGTGGGTATACATCAAGTAATGTTAAACCTTCAGTAGATAGTGTAGCATAGAGGTGCTAACTAAGGGCCAAATTATAGTGTCCGCATCCGCCTGTCAGTGAGGGTCCGCTTTGTTCTACATGACGTAAATGTTGTCATCCAGCACCATATGTGGGCGTCTGCGTGCAGCCCATTTTTGGTGACCGCACCGATTGTATGGATAACAAGTGCACCAACTGCACATACTCCATTCTCTTGTTCCAAAGTCCAATCCAGTCCAAAACACTGCAAGCAAGCCAGAGTGCAAACGGGTAACATGCAGCTCCAGTGATGCTGTTTACCTTCTTGCATGCACCAGATGTGGCATTCAATATATCAGTAAGATAAGAAGACTTAGACTCACCCTTAAAAACTTCAGGATCAACACACATCAAAGTGCCATCCACTGTGCTGATCCTAAATCAGCTGTTACCAGACACCTTTAAGAGGGTAATAATTCTATATTAGATTTTGCACCCTGTGGCATTGACATGATGTTACCTCATCGCCATGGGGGTGATACAGAGCACATTCTACTCCAATGTGAGTGCAGATATATCTTCTACCTTAAAACTCTCCATCCCAATGGCTTAAGTGAAGAATTGGATATGACCTGTTGTCTGTGACTCATTTTATTGTCTCTCTGTCTCATTCCATCTTTGCATGTATGTACGTATGTTTACCAGCATTTGTTTGAGACCATGCTTTGTAGTTCTGTCAGACCTGTAATGATGTGGCCTGCTGGACTGAAAAGCAGGCGGCTCTGTGTATGTGTGTGTGTGTGTGTGTGTGCACGCAGCCAGTTTTATTTTCATCCCTGTCACTGTAATGTCAGGAGGGTGTTTGTTTTTTACTCTCTAAAGAAACAGCAGTGACGTCACCAGCGCCTTTCTGATAAGTTCAGAGATTGTAAACTGGAGATGCTCGGAGCTGCCGCACAGTAAAGGCGGAGCACTCTGAAAATAGATGCTGGCTCTGCGCTTTTTCTCCAGGCCACACATGCGGCCGCGTACGCTTGCTTTCCATTGAGAACTGAAGAAAAGCACCAGCGCTGAGAAACAACACTATATGGACACAGACCTATAAAGTGATGAACACATTAAGTACTGACAATGCAGTGATATTTAATAAATTATTCTGAAACAGGTCATGTTGCATAATGTGTGTATTTACTTTTGGTGCTTAAAGTATATTTTGATGAGGGGTGTGAATCACCAAAGGCCCCATGATACGATATTATCATGATACGTACTGTAAGTCACAACACAATATTGTTGCCATTTCAAATGTATTGCGATATGCTGAGTATCACAATAACATGTATTGCCATAAATTGAGATTTATTGCCTTTTTTTTAACAGCAAATTTTGTCCCCAAAGGAAACTCTGTCAACATCTGTTTTATCTAATAAGACAAAGTTTTCAGTCTGTTTTTTTTGCAACAAAATAGTTGCAAAAAAAGGAATTGATTATATTATTCTAGTAGACTGCCAAAAGTTTAATTTCTTTGTAAAATTAATATTGTACATAATTTTTTTTAAAAATCAATCGATGCTTGGTGTCCATGTAATGATATGATACAGCAAAGTATAGTGATATAACACTATACTTTGCTGTATCAGTTTTTTTCTCCCACTCCTACTTTCAATGCTAATACCTTTGTACTATTAATTAAGATTTTGATGTTTAGGACATTGGAGTATTTTTACACCTAAATTAAAATATCAGAGTACTTCTTCCACCACTGTGAGCCAGTTAACCAGGCATGCTAACAACTGCAGCTTTAATAACAGCAAATAAACACAGTGCTTAATTTATTCCCTCCTTATGAGGAACTCTTGCAGATTATTTAAGCGTTTGGAGAAATCCTGAGCTTGACAGGCCTGCTATGCTAAGTTATGGTTGCTCAGCTATAATTGGACAATCCCTGTTTGGGGTTTAACAGATGATCAGTTGTGTAAATTTTTGATAAATCTCTGTATGATTTAAAGCCGGGCACGTCAAACACAAGCTAAATATTTTCCACATTATTAACAAGAGCAGGCAGTTTGCAGACGATGAAGAGAAACCAAAGACAGTGTTTCTGTGATGCAGTTAGAACTTCCTCTCTGTTAGATATTTGAAAAGCTCCCAGAGGAACTGGTGCAGTAAGAGATGTAAGCAATTTGCAATAGTTCAACATCCTCTCTGCTGTACTACAAATATGTGTCTTCTTGCCATACAGAGTTTGCCTTAGGGATGAATTCAGTTGTTAGATACCCTCCACCCCCCCACTCCCACAATGAAAACCCTGTTGAGAAAAAAACCCTTTTATGAAGCGCTAATATGAGATCTGTGGGATGATCAGGCTGCAGTAATAACCAGACAATTCACCATGAACACTTCTGTACAGGCCAGTTCACTTTGGACTGCTCTAATATAATACAAGATCATGTTATTACAGCACTTGAGCATGGTCTGTTTATTTTATTTCACCCTCAGACCCAATTCATGTCCGCAGTCACCACGCAGCGCTACATCACACCTCATTAAGTACCAAATCTGGATCTGGTTATTTGTCTGGCTACACTCCTGTGCCCGGGCTGGTCACACTGAAGCAGAACAAAAGCCAGCTCACTTTGCAAGTCTACAGCAGCGCCTTCACCGGCCCACTGGTCGCTGCGGAGGTAATTTCAGGGTAAGAGTCAGGACAACATATTTTTTGAGCAGAGAAAACAGCACTGGCACTTCTGCTTTTCAAAAGCTGGAAGGTTATTTTAGTCACAGAGGCGGTGGTCATGTCCTCTAAACAGAGGAGAGAGTGTCCAAACTAAACTATGAATTATCCTAATATAACAGTGTGTACAATATGTGTTTGTGTCTTCTCTGTACCTTTAACTATTCACGACAACATGGCTTTTTAAGACATAAAATGCTCCTTTTTAATTAAGATAGCATGTTGTACAGTACACTGAGCCTGCAAAATGAATTTCAACAGCTTTAGAAGCTGCGTGCTAACTTTGACTGAACCTGCGCCTCTTGACATAAATGTGTCTTAATAATTTTGAAACAACAAGATGCAAAGGAAGGAAAAAATATTCATTACAGCTACAAGAAGATGTATAACAACTACAAGGGGATGCAAACAAAACATAACAAGATCCACAACAACCACAAAGATGTGCAAAGTAGCAAAGACAGAGATGCATAACAACCACAGGGACATTCAAATGTGACAAAAAAAGATGCATACAAACTACCAAAGCATGTAGAAGAAAGATGCATACAAACTACAAGGAAATTCAAATGTAGCAAAACATAAATAAATAATAAAATAAATAACTACAAGAAGATGCAAATAAAGCTGAGATAAGATATGCATACATAAGAAGCAGAAAGAGATGCATGCCAACCACAAAGAAATGCAAATTAAGCGAATGAAGAGATGCATACCAACTACAAGATGCAAATGAAGCAAAAGCAAACAATGCCACAAAAGAGATGCACAACAACCACAGAGATGCAAAGGAAACAAAAGATGCATAAAAACTACAAGGAAATGCAAGTGAAGTATATGAGAGACGCATAAATATGAGAAGATGCAACGAAGCAAAAAGAGGTGCATAGAAACTACAACAAGATGCAAATGTGGCAAAACAGAGATGTATAACTACAAAAAGATTCAAACGACTACAATGAGATGCAAATGAAGCAAATACAAACAAAGCCACAAAAGATACTAGAGATATGTTAACATAGCCAAAAAGATGCCTACCAACTACAAGGATATTCACATGTAGCAAAAAACAATGCATAACAACACATAACTACAAAGACGTGCAAAAAAAGCAAAACAAATAAATGAAAAGAGGTATAACAACTTAGGATGCAATCTACTTACAAAATGCATACCAACTATAAGATGATGCTAACAAAGCAAAATCAGATTTATATCAACTGCAGAAATGCAGATGTCAAGAAAGGATGCATAACAACTAGAAAGACTAGAAAGAAATGCAAATGAGGCAGATAAATAGATGCATTACAGCAACAAAAAGATTCAAATGACTACAAAAAGACACATAACAACTACAAGGAAATGCCAACGAAGCACAAAGAGATGCTAACCAACTACAACAAAATAAAAAGAAGCAAATAAAGAGATGCCTAGCAACCACAAGACGATGCAAACTGGCCACAGACAAAGAGATGCAAAACAGCTACACAGAGATGCTAACGACTCAAAAAAGAGATGCATAACAAACAAAGCAAAAAAAGAGAAACATAAGGACGACAAGGAGATTCAAAAGACTACAGAGATGTAAAACAAATACACAGAGAGGCAAAATGACCAGACACAGAACAAGTTGAAACAACAGAGGTGTGTTATAAAGCAGGCAGCAGAATTCTCTGACTAATAAATGATGGAAAATTTTCAAGGAGATTCACTCGAGGAGAAGTGGAAGCGAGCATCCCTCACTCTTATGATGGTCCTTAAACAAGGCTTCAGTGGCAAAATAAGTTTTAAAATCCACCTGTGATGTAGCTTCAGAGGAAACAGGATACACTCTTCTTCCTCCGTATCATTACACGCTTCGACTCACCGCTGTTATCTCGCAGTGCTACCGCTGCCTCCTGCGCACCTGGAGCCAAATAAGCTGCTGCCTCTTTTTTGTAAATGTCCTGTCACGTCTGAATAAAGCTGTAAAAAACATCTATGTCACCTTTGTCTGAATTACCATAAGTCATCACTTTAACAGCTTGACGAAGTCAGCCATGTTAACGTATTCCATGTTTAAAAAAAGAGCTTTTAACACACGACTCTCAGCCCACCTCAGCAGGACAATTACATATCACCCATGCAGGCACATTCAGTCATCAGGAACCTGTGTGTGTAGCAGAAGTTTTCAGACAGCGGTGAATTCATGGTGAAAAAATAAAGTCAAATAGTGTGACACACTTCCTCTGGTACTGAAATAGATTTTAAAAATGCTAATTCTTTTTTTGCAGCTGGTCCAGAGAGTCAGCAGCAGTCCCATGGCATGGCAGAGGCATCGCTAACAGAACGGCTGGGATGTAATTGCAGCTCTACACTGGGGAGCTGTGCAGTCAGGAGCAGAGTCTTAATTCCACAAAGCACTGGCCTTGCAGCAGTTTCCTCCCTGATTGATACCGCTATTGGACCGGTCTGGTTAGCCAGTGGAAACCACCATAAATTCCAGGCCCACTTTATCGTTAAGCTTAGTAGCCCGGGAAATAAAATTAGCTGTGTCCAATTTTGGAGAGGGCTGCGTAACACTATAAATAACAATTTACAGTAGGTAATAAACTAACAAAAATGGAATTAAAAAAAGAAATACAACTCACAGAGTTTTATTTATGCGTGTTTTTTTGTGTATTTATCGAGCGGCTTTTGCTCATACAATCCACCATTGTGATATAATAATTAAACTGTTATTGCTTGTGCATTATTCAGGCAATTTGCTTTTGTTGTCAGCACATAAAGCCGGCATGTAAGCACCGTCTTAACTCTGTTATACATGCCAAAGGGCCCATCACAGGGGAAATGACTGATGACCAGGCCCTTTTTGCAATGTTTCCCCAGCCTGTATATATAGCACAGGCCCCGCGGTTTGTCGAGGGCGAGGATGGCTGTAGCTGCGGCTACAGCGAGGCAGAAACAGCTACTATTCTTAATGTCAAATGAACATGTAAGTGCACTTTATCATTTTTGACTGCTCCTTATTGCTAAATCTCGAGCAGGGCCGGCTGTGCTCCCCTTTCTCCCTTCAGAGCGTGTTCAGTTGGAGCTGAAATCCTGCTGAGGAGGGACTGAGGCAAAATAAATGACATGTCCCACATCTCCCTGTTTAGGTATGTTTTCACAAAGCCCTTTGTGTGTATCTGAGCTTGTGCCGAGCTATGTTTGTCTCTCGGTATCCTCCCTCGACAGACAGGGCTCTCTCACTCACCAGCATGTGTTTCTGATTACCACCCTGCATTCCTCTCTCTCTCCCCGATTGGCTGCCGGAGCGTCACGTCCCTGCAACTGCTGCAGACGGTGTGGTATCCCATGAAGCCACAGCGTGCGGCCTATGATGAAGCTTCCCATGCCCGTCCGCCCCGTATGTCTATTTGTCTGTCGCAGGAAGCTCCATTGTTAAAAGATGGTAATGTAATAAGCTGACCTCTTGACCCCAAAGTAGCGGCCGTGCAACCTCCTTTTCATGCTGGATGATATGTTAAGTGTGTCCCGGACAGCTTGTCAACAAACACATAGGGGAAGCCAATAAACGGCGCGCGCTGCGGTTGTTTTAACCCCAGCAGGGCAAAGCACATTAATCACAGTTAAGGCAGTGACGATGATGAGGTGTTTGGTGGTCGGCTCCAAATAGCTGGTAATGTGGCTGCAGTGTGGGGAGGTGTCTCGCTGTTGGTTCCATCTTGAATGCAAATAGTTGTCTGGCAGACGCAGCAGAGGCCAAATAGCAACCAGACGACAGTCATGCTAACGGCTCTGTGAGGCTGTACCAAGGCACAGGGCTGCTTTGAGCTAAATGCTAACAACAGAATGAAAACATGCTCACAGTGACGATGCTAATACGCTGCTGCTAATAGGGCACTCCACTCATATATTTACATTAAAGGGATAGTTCAGGCACCAAGTGCACAAAAACACCTTAAGTTTTTCCTTGAGTGTGACACTTGAGGCTTGATTTTTCCTTAGCTGAGAGACTTACACAGTTGCACAGAATCCCTTAAAAGGTTTCCTTTGTTAAGGAAAAACTCAATTACTGTGTTGAAAGAGATTTTGCAGTTGTAGAAGTTTCCATGGGGATTGTTTGCTTGCTCACACTTGTGACGCCTGTTATCATCTCAGAAAGTTGGCTCACAGTTAGATAGTGAAAAAATGGCAAAAGAAAAGAAGACAAGAAAATTATTTGGGTCAGAAGATTATACTTCTGGAGTAATACAATTGTAGAAAGCACAAACTACAAAGTAAATTTGATTCCCAAATACCAGAAAAAAAAGAAAACGATTGGAGCAACAAAAATTAACTCATTCAAATTTAAAGTGTAAAATCGAAAACGTATCCACTGGGTCCTCCTGGTCGCAGAACACTCTTCTTGGGGTGTGTTAGTTTTTGTCATCCATCATCATAAACTCGGTCATGTTGCAGTTAAGATAGAGTCAGAGGTACTTTAAGTTAGTTTTAACCTTGCCTCTGTTGTTAAGGTCCTCTAGAAATGGACGAGGGATTCCTTACATATAAGAACAACAAGAGAAAACCGCCAACTATGTGAACATTTTAAGGACACTTTAAGGAGAAGACTTAGGGGTGTTTTGTGCATCCAATTTTATTTTGTGGAAACCTTAACTCGGTCTGGCAGGAAAATCTTAACTGAAGGTGTTTTGCGCAACTGTAGGTCATTTTGTTTCCAGTGCTGTTCGGCTTGTCGTGGATCCAGTGTTTGGTTTGTTGATTCCGGGCTACTGTAGAACATGGTGGTGCAACATGGCAATCTCCATAAACGAGGACCTGCTCCCTATGTAGATATAAACAGCTAGGTCAGCTTGTTTGTGTTATTGTGTGACTTTGGTGTTTAAAGGATTAGTTCAGATCGAGGGAGCTGCAGACCAGCAGTTTATGTGTCAGCGATATTACATTACTCTTTTTCTAAATAGAGTCTGGTGGCTTTGATGAGACCACAGAAGTCATTGATGGTTTCCTTGTTAGAAAAGGCTGTCTGCATCAAGGTAAAGCAGTGAAAATATTCTAAATATAGCGTGCACTATTGATTTATTTAGGTTGCTAAAATACGTCTTCTTGCTGTCTACATCCATGGCAGTACATCTGTGGTGGTACTTTAGCCTGCTTCTCCAAACTGAGTGCGCGCCAATGGACATCTACTGTAGGTAACAAACAAACAACAAACAAAGAAACGATGGATAAACACCTCCTGCAACCCCACTTGAAAAGAGTTGAACTATCCCTTTAAGTCACGGTGACATTCACTCAGCATGTCTACTTTGACTCTGGAGAATGTTTCTAACGTTTAAGAAGTTATTTCAACTTGAGTCTGAATATCTATCTCTGACAGAAGGGTGACGTTACAAACTGCAGATGTAGAGAATAAAAGAAGTGATCATTTAGAAGACAGGAAGTCTACAGAAGGATGTTTTTGAGTTCCATTATGGAAACTGTAGGATTCTGCATTTTTGTGTTTGACCCTCAGGAGAGCTTAAAACTCAGTATACGCTTCTACTGCCTCCATGTAACACCACAGCGGGTGCATATTTCCACACTGTCGAATTTAATATCTGATTATTTATATTGAATTGAGGAATAGGTTACCTAGTTCATTCAATTCTGATACTACAACTGCAGTGACATTTAGGAGAGCAATTATTTTCAGATCTGCTGTTACCGACCGCGGCTGCGATGCAAATAAGCTGATCGAAATCCCGGCACTGTCCAATATTTAATATTTAAGTTGTGCCAAAATGATGAACCGTGACGAACAGTTCAATGGCGGAGGCACTTGGGGGGCACACGCACAAAAAACATGCAGATATTATTTTTGCTTTCCTCTAAAACGACACCTCCCAGGGTCACACGTTGCCTGCGGCGTTTGGCATTCCAGGCGAGGCCAGACTGCCTTACCAGGCAGAGCAGGTCTGCTGCAAGGTCGGCGCACGTGGGCGATCAGTTTCATGGTGAATACCAAATGTAAGAGCGCATCCAAACCCTGAGAGATGTGACAGGACATTAAAGCTACAGTCCCCGGAGGATGGAGGAAGGAGGAGGAGGAGGAGGAGGAGGAGGACGATGGGGAGGGAAGAGTACCGGGGGAGAAAGAAAAAACAGGTGGCAGCACTTCAAAGCAGCAGAGTTTTATGAATTATGGGAGATAATGTGACTGCCGGCTCCTGCAGGGGGTCCCAGCAGAGCCAGGTTTCATTCTTTATGGACACACTTTTTTTCTATTCTCCCCTTTTTTTACACAGCAATAAATAATATGTATTTCCATGCTATCTGAAGAGTAAACATAACAGAGCCGTCTTCCTGGAATTATTCCTGCACTGATCTCAGTTCACGTGTTGTGTCAGTTTTTAGATAATGAAATCATTTCCTCCTTCCGCAGGCTGAATTAAGTGACCAGCAGCCAAAGAGAATTAACAGACTCATTCCTCACAAAGGAAACATAATGCCGTCCTTATCCACATAATTCAGTTATACTATCTATCCATTAATGCTTCTGTATGACCCGTTGTTTTCTTTAGATAGGTTATTATGATACAGGCTTTGTTAGAGAATCATATTTGAAAGGTTGAAATAGAAGGTTGTTCATGAACACAGTGATGTGTGTTTTAATTTTTATGACGTGCTTACTACATCATGTGTGCAGAGTGCTTTTGTTTCCTTTTTTTGTGCAGGTAAATAATACACACATCACACAGGAGAACCTGACGACATGACAATATAATCTCAGAACAAACTAGAATTATCGCTTTATGGTTGTATGACTCCGCCCACCAGTCTAGTGTCTCTGACAGTCTCCATCCATGTCAGTGAAAACATGGACACTTCACACACAGAAGATCTATTCAATCAGCACAGTTTCAAGATTAGAGTCACCAATTCAGTATCAATGTCTCCCCTTCTGTTCCGGAGATATGACGTGAATGATGATGATGATCATGATGATGTCACAGTCAAGCTGAACTTTGACCTTTTGGATATAAAGTATTATCATTTTTTTTTTTTATCCTGTTAGACATTTGTGTGAAGTCTTGTCATAATTAGCATATGAGCACATGAGTTGGAGCCGAAAACATATTTTGTGAGGTCACACTGACCTTTGACCTTTAATCAAAAATTCTAATCAGTTTATTTTTCAGTCCAAGTAGAAGTTTGTGTCAGATTTAAAGAATTCCCTTAAGGTGTTCTCGAGATATCATGAGGATGAGACAAACAAGGCCACAGTGACCTCTGACCTATGCCTACTAAAACCTAATCAGTTCACTGTTCATGGTGGATATTTATGCCAAATTTAAAAAATTCCCTCAAGCTGTTCTCGAGATATCATGTTCACTATGTTCACTAGGATGAGACGTATGGACGGACAACTCCAAAACATAATGCCTCGAGTCATGGCTATTTCTGGCGTGGAGGCATAAAAATGTACAAATGGAGAACAACAAAATGAATGAAATAAAGAAGACAAATCAAATTGGATCACTTCAGTAATAATAGGTAATGTGTAGGTAATAATAAGTCGATGGTAGTGGTACATTTAGAAAGTGAAATATACATATGACAGGTAGATCGTAGTTAAAGGAGCAGTGTGTAGGATTTAAGGAGATTAAGATTAAGTGCCATCTAGTGGTGAGGACTGCACATTACAACTAGCTGAAACTTCTCTTGGTTAAAATTTGCTGCTGTGTTTATTGTTAAGGAGGTTTTTACCAGGAGCTGAATTATCCGCGGAAGTCTCTACTGCTCCAAAATAAACAGACCAGGTGATTTAAACTGGTAGAAACACTGAATAAAGCAGTTTCATGTTACAAATTAGTGTTTCTTCAACACTGTTTGGCATGTCAGAGATGGCCATTAGCTTTGCACCTGCTCATGTGTGCTCACCTTTTTTTTTTTTTTTTTAATCTAACTAATGAACCAGACGTTCAAAAAGTTTTTACCAGGAGCCATATTATCAGCAGAGGTCTCTTCCTCTCCAAAAGAAACGGACCTGGGGTCTCATTTATATAACCATGCATAGGATCCATACCAAAAAATGTTTCTATGGACAAAAACCAAAAATGGCGTGCATCACAAAATAGTTAACAATTTCTACAATCAGGCTTTCAACTCACCATCTGTATTGCTGTCTTCCCGTCTGTAAAATATTCGTAATCGTGGATTCTCCCATCAAGTATGTTCTTCTAGATAACAACCTTTGCATGGGAATGGCGTATGCCTTTTTAAGGCCTCATTTTGGGCAAACACAATGTTTATAAATGAGACCCCTGGTGATTAAATACACTGAATAAAGCAGTTTTATGGTACAAACCCATGTTTCTCTTACACTGTTTGGCATGTGTGAGATGGCGATAAGGCCTAGAACCCATTAATGTGTGCTCACCTTTTTCCCTGATAAGTTATCAGGGAAAAGGGTGAAAAGGTTTTTTCCAGGAGCTCAAGTAGCAGAGGTCTCCTCCTCTCCAAAACAAATGTACCAGGGGATTTAAACCAGTAAAAACACTGAATAAAACAGTTTCAGGTTAAAACAAATGAGTGTTTCTCTGATGCTACTCATTGGGAGGGGTTCGTAACTACAGTGGCTGATGTGAGAACGCTTTTGTCCCTGTCTAAAGCCAGCTGTTTGGTTTGTTTGTTCTGGGCTACTGTAGAAACTTGGCAGTGAACAAGGCAATGTCCGTAGACGAGGACCTGCCCCCTATGTAGATATAAACAGCTTATTCTCAGGTAATGAATCACAACCACTTGTTTTCAGGTGATTGTACACTAAAGAAAACATACTGATTATATTCCATTTAAGCCATTATATCCCCCTAAATCCTACACACTGGACTTTAAGCAGAAGTCTTTATGACTCAAAGAGGCGGTGTTGTGACGGCTGGGGCAAAATGTGACAGGATAAAAAAAAAATTCACTGCAAAAATTTGGCTGCTGATTGCATCTATTCAGAGCCCATTGTCTGTTGGTATCTGAATAATGGATTTGTATTCATTTACATCCATAATGTATAATCAGCTTCACAAACACCAAAATCATTAGCAGATATTATTAGCTGATCATTAACAAATAACCCTAATGGAATTATTAATGCATTTTCTGCTGTGAACTGTTCTCCTGTTTGATTTGTTGGTCTATTTGTTTAGCGCGTCTCGTGCAGTTGTTTATGATTTCCCAGCTGCGGCTCTAAAGTGGAAACTCTCCATCATGCACAAACATCCATTATGCTTTTCTAAACCAGCTTCCAGCTTTAACTTTGAAGGATATTTCTAATCCTCTGTGAATGTGCTGTAAATGTATTCATAAATCGTCTGCTCACACACTCGGAACCCAACTCTGAGGTTGCAACAAATAATGGTCTTAAAATATTTACAGAGGTTGGTAAGCCATTTGTTGCAATAAGGATGAAGAGCAGATACAAATGACGGTGGCGCAGTGAGAGCTTCAGGTTTTTACTCCTCCTTGGATCGTCTAATTTGTGTTTTCACTTCTGCTCGTCTCCTGATGATACCTGAGGAGACGAAATGAGGATCATGATGATTAATAACTATAATGGATAATAGTATACACAGCACAGTGCACTATGGTGTATGATTTCCATTTTTCTCCATTGGTCAGTTGAGTTTGCTTCTGTTTCAGTTTATGGGTGTACATGGTTACAAATATGGCCACCATTTAATGAAACAAATAGCTGCCAGCATAATGTCTTCCCTTCATTCTTCTCGCAACAGAGGGCTCACTAATTCTGTCTGAAACATGGTGATATTATGTACATGTCTGCTGACAGCTGTACTGATTTTTTTCCTTTGAATGCATATATATGTGTCTGTGAGTGAGTGTATTTGCACATTAATGACTTTGTGTGTGCGCTGCATCGCCAATGAAAAGCTGATATCTTCTTTCGCAGTTTGATTTGATCTCGGCTCAGACAGGAGACACACAGCTCATCTTTATTTCTGTTTTCTGAAGGTAAATGTCAAAATAAAAATACCTGACTAAATAACAGGTGCAAAATACAGAGCCTGTGGTTTCAGTGTTCAGCCTCCAAGACTTTCTCTGCATTCTGTGGTATCGAAGACTTTATTCAGAAAGGATTGAAGACAAATTATATTTAACAGACAGTGATCCAACAAGGCTGAGTCTACAGCCACATTACTGCCTCTGTACAGCTGTACTGTCATTGTTAAGAAATCAAACTGTTATATGGATTAACTGATGACAAAATTTAAATTTTGACCTGATGACGGTGGGAGATAAACAAATCAGGAAATGACCAAAGTTCACAAAGACCACGGTTGCGCCATATTGCATGTTAATCAACCCGAGTCTTGTGGACACATGTCACCGAACACTTAAAATGTCAAGATGTGTCCATTACTGCAAGATGAGAGTGTAGAGGGAAAGGTTTATGCACTTTATGCACTTTGCCATGCTACAACTGCTGCAGACTTAAGGGCCCAGACACACCAGACCGACTCCAGAGAACCAGTGGCAATGGTGGCCCCCTGCTGCGTCGCCTGACGTTGCTGTGCCTCTGCCAAAAAGTTGTAAATGAACACACCACAAAGGCTACAGCCGACGGCCAAACCAGCGTTCTGCACCTGTGTGAGAGGAATTAATTTTCCAAACCAGCAAACAGCATTTGTCAGTATTTGTCATTCAAAAAGGGAAACTGGTAGGTCATCTTGAAGCTAGTTAGCCAGTTAGCACATTAACAACACAACTCAGTGTTGAAAGAACAGAGCATATATAAATCGTGCACCGGTGAACAGTAACACAAACCATCAGGAAACGTTTCTGCCAAAGAGCTCAATGAAATAAAAAAAACAAATCTGATGCTATGGAACAAGTTTGTTTTGGTCTCACTCCCTTTCGGCCTCAGCTGTTTGTTTACTTTCCCCACTTCCGTATCTCTTCTCATGTGCTGAGCTGAACTGCCAATCAGAGTGACTCTATTCACCAACGGGCTCTGTCACAGCTGATGCCAATTCAACATGCTGAATCAGGCAAATTTAAAAAAAATTTAAAAAAGCAGAGTGGTGGGCGAATACACCGTTATTTGTATCTGTGCCCATTCAGCTAACACAATTATCTGTATCTGTATCCATACTTGGAACAGGCGAGGTTTAAACCGGAAGTGGGTGGAGTCTAAACAGAAAGGGGTGTGGTCTAATCTGAAGTTGTGATTTAAACCTGATTTTGATATGGGTTGATCAGAAATTGCTTTATTTCTGATTTATTAGAAAACTATTAACAGAGCAGCATCAGAATTAAACTTTGGTCATTTTTGACCACAGGCGTAAGAGATTGGACGCAGCTACCCAAACGAGAATTTTCCATCATCACCAGTACAGATATTGACACATTTTGCTATGATGATACTCGTTCTTGTGAAAAGGACATTATCTGTACCAGATACTTGTTTCATCCAAGCATTCGGCTCAACCTCAGTGTGTTGACTGATTTCACAATGTCATGTCTTGCATTGAGTAACGTGTAAGAACACCAAACTTTGGTAGCATTTAAGCGGCACAGTGAATTAAATAATTTTTTCTCTCGCTTCTAACTGTTACCAAATAAAGATGAAAATGCAGCAAAATCTCCTTTAATTTAATAATTTTGGTTGACAAATGCTTGTAGACTTACCACTGTAGGAACAATAGTTACATAACCTTTGAAATGAGCTACAACTTGTACAACACACAACCATGTGTGGACAAGCATGGATGCTTAGGTTTGCTAAGGACATAAACAAATAGCACTACACCACTGTTCATGATGGCACCAGATGAAAAATCAAGATCACTAAGTCAGGTAGTCTTTGACCTCTCTTGACTGCAAATGTCCGTACAAAATTGACTGCCGATCCACTGAGATGCCGATATTTTGCTAGAAAAGTGAAGACTTCGATCCGCTTTTAGCGCTACGGGACGAGTCGGAGAATCATCTAAGTCAGTAGGTATCATCCTAAGTACACCATAAATATATGTAATATAGTTGTGGAGACATTTCACTAAAAACCAAAAAAGACAAGCTCATAGTTGCTCTAGAGGAAAAGTAACGGGATCACCAAAGTCAGTAGGCGTTAATCTCCTGGGTCCATGAATTTGTACAAAATTTTACCCCAAACCATCCAATATTTGCAAGCTGTCAACCGATCAACCAACCAACAGACCAACTGGAATAAAGACATTTAAAATGCATGAGCATTCAGTTCTAACCCAATACTCTATGCAAGAACCATCAAGATTTTGGAGTTCTCTCAGCTCTCGGTAGGAGGCTGGAGCCCAGTCACATTGACAAGTCATTACGCTGAATTTTCAATGGATTTCAATTTTGTCCTTTACTGGGTTGCTACAAGTCTTTGGCAGCCCCTTTCTGAGGCAATTCCAACACCGATTTGGCTGTCAGAACATAAGTGGCTCATCTATGGTTTTTGGCACTCGGATACAAGGTCTCCGAGAAAATTTGTTCATTTGGTTCCATTGATCGTTCCCCCCCATCCTTACAAGTCACCCGGTCCCTTCTGCTCCCCTCCACAGCATGACGCTGCCACCACCATGCTTCGCGGTAGGGGTGCTATTAGACGGCTAATGAGCTGTGCCCAGTTTCCTGCCTGACAGAGAGCTTTGTTTTATGGCTCAGAGTACAGTTTCCATTTCATTACAAAAGGCTCTTCTGCCTCTTGCTCTCCTCGAGAGTCTCTCGAGTGCCTTTTTGCCAAGACCAGGCTGCTGCCTTTACCTCCGCTTCAGGAAATGGTTTCCTTCTGGCTACTCTGCAGTACAGCCTAGATTCATAAACTGATACGCTCACTGTGGTTCCTCCAGCAATGTCTCCCATGGCAGCTAAGCAGCTCTGTAGTCCTGTCAGTAAGCTCTTTGGCTTCTTGGGTTACCTCCCTGACCGAGGACTTTCTTGGCTGGCTGCTCGTGTTGGATGGAGTACCGGGAAGAGCCCAGATAGTTCCGTATTTTTCTTTTCCATTTCCAACTGTCTGATACTGCTGGGTCCGTCTGAAATACTGACACAGCAACTGCTCGAGGATCTTACCCAAGGTGGTCCATAAACCTTCACCATTCTGTCTCTGAACTCTACTGTCATTCCTCATGATAGAATTGCTCCTTTGACATCTTTTTATCGGATCTTGTGTCAGCGTAGAAATTGTTTAATGGTCATGACCAATGGGGTATGCCACACAGCTTCGTAAGTAGCTCACCGGCAATGAATTAAATCCATTTTAATTTCCGGTATAAAGCCACAAAATGTGAAAAAAAAAAATCAAGGTAGTTGAACGTTGAGGCGCTGTATAGGCCGACACAGGTGTGGTGCTTTTTCCTGGCAAGGTTTAGACCCACCACGCCTCGGAGCAAAAGGTCAGCACGAGCTCATTCTGAGACATCCACTTAATCCAGTGCCCCCATTCACAGGGCGGGAGCACCTGACAGATTTTTATTGGCACAGATCATTATAACCACAGCAATTTGAGTGGAGAACTGCACACTGAAGTGGCCGTGGCAGAAAACAGTGACCTTGCACCCAATTAACACACTTAATGCTGGTGTTTCATTTACATCGACGGCTCTATGTCAATGCTCTCGAGCTCCTTTTATACCCAGAATGTATGTAAATATTTGCCATAGATGAACTGCAGCATGGTAACTAATGAGCTCTGTGTTTATGCTACTGGGACCGGTCGCTTTGACGAAACACACCACCACAATATAAAACTTTTATTCTGCTGCTTTTCTTTTTACATTTACTATTCACATTTTTACTCTTGTCCTCTCTGCTCTGTGTGAAAAAAAAAACCTGTAGGTCAGTCAAAGTTTACAGAATTTTTGTCACATGACAGTTGGTCTGAGTCAAGTCATTCATGGCTTCAAAGTTGTGCTGATGAGCACAGAATTTAAAGGTTTTTTTACAGAATCTGGTTCAATCAAATGATTTATTTTTAGGAACATTTTAAATAACATGTGCAATAAAGAGTATTGGATGAAATATCGCTTTTTTAGGCTTTGATGTGATTACGTTTCCTGAGACGAGCATTTGTCACACATGATGTGTTCACGGACTGATGGAAATGTCAAACTCTTGGCTGTTAACGATAACGATGTTTGAAGTAACAATTTGGCCAATAGCAATGTTTTTTTGTTGTTGTTTGCTTTTGTGGTCATAAATTCCACCTTTTGTGCCAGGGAAAGAAAAAAATAAATCTTCACCTTTTCTCACATGAAAAACTTTTGAATAACTCAGGTCTTTTTTTACTATAAATATCATATAACATAATTCCCTCTCTGATATCTATTTTATATTGCTGTGGAAACATCAACACATTTTATTTCAAACAGCTGCATTTATTGAAGTTTCTCGCCAAGAGCTACATTTTACAAGATTACATTGAACACATCATGAGAATGTTCCAGTTCATCTTTGCCCAATACTGCTTTTTACTAAAGAGAAGAGAGCTTGAACACATCGTAATATAACTCAATGCAACCTCTGTTAGCTTTTGCGGCTGCTACCAGCTAACGTTAACTAGCTCTCCTCCTGCTGATCTCAACACAGATTTGTTGTTCACAATGTAGCATTATCATGAAACAATAGGGGTGTGGCCCTGACATGACTATGGTGAGTTCACTGTTGCCTTTCTTCCCGAGGGCATCCTAGGAAAGATCTTTGTTCGATTCAAACACATTGTCCCTGGGACGATGGGACGTTGCGAGACTCAAGCCCTGGTTTTTAACCTGTCCAAAATTGATGTGGCACAACAGACAAACATCGGCCACTGCCATCGGTCAGTGTCATTTTATTTGCCGATTGTCTGATAGCAGCCAGCAGGGAGAATGTCTGCCAATGACAATGTACGGCTGATAAATCAGCGCATCCCTACTTTCTGGCTATGATCAGTGGCAACCTCAAGGGCAGAAAACTAAACCAACACTGGAGTGCAAAAAACTGCAGTTCCTCTAATGACCACCAGAGGCGAGCTCTCATGGCAAGTCAATCCCCATAGACCGTCATGTTATAATGTCCAACCTTACAGCAGAAATAAATATGTCTACAGCCTGGTAAAAAAGAAGTTTTGGTCTTTAAAGCTAATTTCAACATTTACGACAACTGTACAGGGTTAAAGTTTTATATAACTCACACATGTACATTTTATTAAGCATAAGGCAGAGAACTAGTGGCAACAAAAGATGAATGTTGCACCACCTCACATCACCTATGTCTCGGCCAAAAAGTTGCACAGCAACACACCACAAAGACTACAGCAGACAGCCAAACCAACTCCTAGTTCTTCTCCTGCACATGAGAAAATAACTCTCCACACCAGCAGCTGGTGATAGTCTGTATTCATCATGTAAAAAGAGAAAGCGGAAGACAGTCTTGACGCTAGTTAGCCAGTTAGCACATTGACAACACAATCAAATGTTGAAAGAACGGGTCAGATTTACTGTGTGCCAGTGAACAATAACACAAACCATCAGGAAACGTTTCTGCTGAAGAGCTCAGTGGATAAAGAAAAATAATCTGACCTTATGGAACAAGTTTGTTTTGGTCTCATTCCCTCTCGACTTTAGCTATTTGTTCACTTTCCTCACCTGCATTTCTCTTCTAATGCTCTGAACTGACAATCAGAGTGATTTCATTCACAGACGATGGGCAACGGTGTGAGACACACCACACCAGCTAGGGCGGCAGAAGCTCACAGACAGCGGACGGTTGGCTTGTTGTGTGAGGGCCTTTACAGTGGGCCGCTCTGAGTGACAGGCTTTCTACCGACAACATCCTCGGCTCCTCAGTCAGATCCAACCTCTTGCCCACATATGGTCACTTCTGCCTCCAAAATACCAAGATGGTAACTGCTGTAACGTTGAACTTGAGGCTCCAAAGGGGGAGTTTACATACCAAGAGGTGATGTGATGGTAGTGACCTCCATTATTTTTACAGTCCTATGGCTGTGATCAATGGGGTCATTTTGACGAGTCTTTATAGAAAACATGGCTGCTGGTGGATTGTGGGGCTCTGAGCGCTCTGCTGGTTTGAAGGCAGCAAAATGTCCGTGTGATTTTTTTTTTCTTCTTCAGGTTTTAAATTTGATTTATTTGTAAAGAGAACTTAATTGTTGTTAAATCAGCCTTCTTTATAGCGATCATCAAAAGCTGCTGGTTGTTTCTCGCCTGCTGTGATGCATTCATACTGCACAGTGTCCTCTCATGGAGCTAATGTGTGTTAGCAGTTGCTGTCGATTGAAAATAGCAGCCCATAAGAATGTTAACTGTCTCTCCAGGCCAAAGATGTAAAATGCTAATCTATATTCCAATTGTATTCACTGAAGCTTCCAGGTGTTATGTTTACAGTATGTTGTATGTTAATATGTCTGCGGTACAGACAGCAGACGAGGCTGTGTGTGAGGCCCGAGCTTCACTTTTCTCACATTTGTTTCTGTTCCTGTTTTATGTTTCTTAAGAGACCTCAAAATGCACTTCCTCTCCCCCTCAGGAGTGACGAGGATTCAAATTAATTACAAAAGCCAGAGGACCATGAAGACCGTGACCACCAGGAGACATGTGCATATGGTGTCTGATGTGTGTGTGTGCGAGTGTGTAAGTGAATGTGCAAGACGTTCGGCAAAGTGTACTTTGACTACTCGAGTGTACTTTTTAATTGTGTGAAAAAACATCTGTGTGTGTGTGTGTGTGTGTGTGTGTGTGTGTGTGTGTGTGTGTGTGTGTCTGAAGGCCTGACCGGTAGGCGGGCTGTGCCAGGTGTGATTTCATTCTCCCAGCAGTCACGGGTCTGTGCGATCGCTTTAGACACAGCTTTTACCACCCACTGGCAGACGACGCTGTGCTCCTCCCTTCCAGACACAATGTGTGTATGGGCTGGTGTAGGTGTACAGTATATCCTGTGTGCGTGCATGTGTGTGTGTGTGTGTGTGTGTGTGTGTGTCATTGTCACCTTGTACCTGTGTTATTTTGTATTTCATCCTGTGTTCGATCGGCCTGTAGGCGGTTGTGTGTGTTGCTCGTATGAGGACAAAGATGCATGTTTGTGTCCGTCTGTGCCGGCGTACAAGGACAAAAGTGCTTGTGCATGTGTGTGCGTATGTGTGTCCTGTAGCGTGGGGGGAACCAGAGGGAGGCCCCGAGGCTTTTACGAGGTCAGCTTCCTGCGGAGTGGAACGGTAAGAGGGAGATAATAATAGCCAGGTCAAGATTCAATTATTTGCCTGGGGATTAACCTTATGGGGTCTTTCAGGAAGGTCAGTGGGTGGTGAGGGGTTTTAGTCTTCTGAAACAGAAGCCACTTGCAAAGCTCTTTTATTATTGTTAAGTCCCCTGATCGTAAAGATCTGGAAGCTGCCACTGCAGGGCAGAGCCACAGGTCGGTCAGATCGAGTTTAAATTAAACATTTTGTGACTGTGGAGCGATACTCAAACATTTTAGCCCACAGAAAAAAAAAAAGAGTGAAAATAAAATAAAGTGTCACTGTTGGGTTCCAAGGACAATAAGATATCATATCTACCTCGTCATGTCGGGAGTCAATGGTATTGATGGTTCATTATTAAAACCACAGCACCTTCAAACAAAAGCCATTTATCTCACACTGACATTCAGATAAGCAGAGCAAATGAACACGTCGGAAATGTTTGCTATTGATATTTATTCGGGTTATAACAGTGCACCAAAATAGCTCTACCTCCTGTCTGCTTGTATTGATTGTGTTATCTCTGGAAATGCTGTAAATTATTGTAATGGACTGACCGACATGTTGAGTTACTGTTGTTCTATGAGTGTCACTGGGTTCAGAGATTTTAGTTAAATTAGAGAGTTAAGGATAAAAGGATTGTTTAAAGGGGCCTGCTATGCTTTTTCCTTATTTTTATGTCACATACATACAGTATACATATAATGTTACAATGTCCGACGTTCTTATTAAATGTAGCCAAAGTTTAAATAATGAGGTAAACGTAGCCTGTTAGCAAAACCTCAGACTTCAAACCGTTCTGAATGCTCTGTTTCCAACAACAACAAGTGTTTAGATTAGTGTTAATTTCCTTGACAAAAACTATGACAAAGTTTTTTCATCAGGGACCTTTTTTCCACAACAAGAACGAGACAATGACAAGCTAAAAATAGATCTTGACAATAAAAATAAGTCGGAATCCATGTTTCATTTTCACTGATGATGTTAGTGGTGGACTATCAAACGACCATGCTTGTAATTATCTTCAAATACCACATGAGCAACAGGCTGGCAAACTCCAGTAAATAGTCTGCACCAGGATGTTTCGGAGAAGCGTCAGCCATTGGTGCGAGTTGTGAGCTGTGATTCAGCAGTAAATAATCAGCCACGTGTGTCCAACTGTGGATGGTGGAGCTGCTGAATGGATTTATGGAGTTTGTTAGTTGGCTGTTAGCAGTTAGCTAACAGCGCCTGGTGGCATCAGGGGGAAACGCAGCGGGTCAACAATTAGAGTTAAGGGGGCAAAAGTCTAAGTAGGGCAGTTGGGAGGAGTGGTGGACGGGTCCAACAACCACTGACTTACACCCGGCTGGCCGTTGTTTTCTTCCTGAAAGCCAAACCAAACACTTTTGTTGTTGACAGAAAAAAATGTCAATTTGTGGTGTTGCACTGACATAGTTCTCTTACTTTGAAAGAGACTGTGTGCAAACTGTACATTTCCTGTGAAAACAGAAGTGTATTTTGAAAACAGTCAATGCATGTAACAGGCTGAAGTTGACAAGGCACCTCAGAACGTCAACAACCAACACACCCAGGGCATCATATCTCGACGTGGAAAGTCCATGACCAAATGTTGATATGTGACGAGGTCAAAGTGAGAATGTGTTGAGATATGTAATGTAGAAGTCAGTGGTTGTTGGACCTATCCACTACTTTTGTCATTGTCCTGCTGTGTTTCCCCTGACGCCACCAGGAGCTATTAAATAAATAACGTCTCATGTCGACATGAAATGACGGCTTTTTTTTTTGTTGGTGTCTGCTACCGGGAGTCACTGACCAAGCGCCAGTATTCGAAAACTTTGGAATGAGACTGGGTTGTACTTTATTAATTAAAAATATCTAAGGTCTCTAATGGCTGTATGCATACATACACAGCCATATTCTTGCTGTGTAACAGTATAAAAAAAATATGCACAACTATTTTTTGTATATGATTATCTATTTTCTAGTCTAAAACTGCCACACAGAAATTTGGCTCAGTGCTGGAGCCCTGTAATATATGTGGCCAACACACACACACACACACACACACACACACACACACACACACACACACACACACACACACACACACACGCACACACACACACACACACAAACACACACTTTTTCCTTAATATTATTTTCTGCCTTTATCTGCCAGTTATCATTAGGGCCACATTAAAAGCAAGAACGCTGCTGTTACATACATTAATATGTGCCTTTGCCAACTGAGCCAGCAGGAGCACCACAAACACACACACACACGCACACACCAGCACTTACAGTGTGTATCCATCACAGTACAGTGCTGCGAGATGAGGGATGAGACAGAAATGTGAACTTCACAGGAGAGGAGCTCTCATGCCGTCAGAGGCGGCCAATTGATGCGAGTGAATTAATCATCTGCAAGTCGCTATCCAAAATACTTGTGTATGAGCTAATGGAAGAACTCCTCCTGCACGAGGGGAGAAATTAATGTGTTGATGAGCAATGTCCCAGATATTTACAGGGCAAATCCAGGGCTGCAGGCTGTTCCACTACCTGCCTGTCAGCCACGCTGTCATCCGCCCTGCTTTTCTATCGCCGTCTCCCTCTGTCTGTCTGTCTGTCTGTCTGTCTGTCTCTCCCTCGCTCAATGGAGTCTTGGCTGAGAGTGTGAGAGATGAAAAGAAAACAAAATGCCTTTTGATCCAGCAGCCTTGTGTTACAGCTCTGTCAAAGAGCATTACCGTGATAACCCGACCGAAAAAAAAAAAAATCAGCCGAGGGGTATCAAAGCCAAATATGCAGACCTTTAATGCACAGACTATTAATGCACAGGCACAAAGTATGGACAGGCTGACTGAAGAGGAATGCAGCAGAGTAGACACGCCATCCCTGCCAAGTGCCTTTTTCATTTCATTTTCTCTCTTGGTCATTTTCTTTCTTCATGTTTCCTATAAGCCGGCAGTACAAAGCCATCTCAGCTCAGCCAACAGCATTTTCAGTCGAGGTTGCTCTGATCAAATAACTGTGAACTGCACGCAATGTTGCATTGTTGGGAGTTATACTGTTTCATGTTTGATATATTCACTGCGAGGGAAGAGCGATATTACCCTCCTGTTATGCAGCGAACAGGAGAAAATAACGCAGGGACCTTTGAAACTGCCAGGAAGATGAATTTACTTCACTCCTGTGAGAAACACGCCTTCCATATAACCTTGTTTAAAACTCTGAGACATTTGAATTTCCTCTCTGAGCCGCTGCCCTCGCTGTCTTTGGGTCCAAAAGGTGAGGTCACCTTACATTAAGTAATGAACAATTGACAATCAACAGCCGGGTGTGTGTGGCACTAACACTGCAGGCTAAAGTGTTTTTTGTTTTGTGAAGAGTGCGTTCAGCCCTTTGTGCATGAAAAGTCCTTCAGCAGCCAGGCGATGTTAAAAATGACAAAAATCCAGTGATGTTTCTGTCGTCGTCAGTGTATCGCTGCTAGTTAATGCACTACAAACTGGTTCATAGAGATGAATGCAGCATAAAAAATAAAAGGGCCCCCAATTATTCTCAAAAACACTTAATCCGAGGTCACACTTTATCCATACTTGAATGAATGAACTGCTGAAGAGTTTTGCCGAGCAGGCAACAACAAGAGAGTAAAGAGTCAAGCAGTCTCAGGGAAAGAAAAACGCTGGGGTGGAACGAGGAGTTGGAGAGGCACAGACTGGTGCTACACGAGCACTAACTTCGAGTATGCAGCAAAAAACACAATGTACTGTTTTTAAATCCATCGCTGACAGTGTTGAACAGACATCTGGTCAAATCTCTGCTGCTGGGGGCCTTTCAGCAATCACAATCACATATTGCTTTGCTCAGTTCGATATTTTTGTATTTAAGTTTTGAGGATCATTTTTACACCTTTGTTAGCTACAGGAGAGAGATGGGGAGTGGCTGACATCAGACAGGGACTTTGGGCTTATGTCTGCGTTATAGCCACGGATTTAGGAGATACTGATACTGCAGCAGGGCTTTGTTCATTCTTATGAAAGTTGCTCAGTGGGGCATGCAACCAGAAATATTCAACTTCTGTTTTTAACTTCAGGTTTAGCACTCGGCTAACTTGAATGGGGATAAAATTATTTAATCATGCAGCTCTTTTATACTTTTCAAATGTTATCAGACCAAGTGGATCAAATCCCGATGGTGAAACAAGTCATTTCTCGTGGGTTGTGATGCAGAAAAAATGTTTCCACTGATAAACAGACGTCTCTTTCCCAATGTAAGTCTATGGGGAAAAGCCTTTTTGTGCCAGATGGCATCACGTGAGGTACTCAGAAGTTGTAATTGCTCTGTTTGGCCACTAGGAAAATTGTCTTTAGTGTCCGGCGCACCTCCTGGGGGCCTAGCTATAACCTGAGGGCCACTGGCGCCCCTTAAAAAAACACCATAATCAAGATTTTTTAAACTCTCTCTGTGAGGCTTAATGGCAAATGTTCTGAGCAAAGTATGGCTGTTTGATTATTTCATTTTCTTTCTTTTTTTTGCATTTCTAGTCAGTTTACTCCTGTCCTATGATAACTGGTTTGTTCTATATTTAGTTGGTTAAGTGTTTCCCTCACGGCAGGCTGTTCTCACAAATTTTTCACGTTTTCTTACAAGAAGCAATGCACCCACACTCGTACATATTCCACTTATTTTGAAAGGCTGTGATCATGTGACCAATGCGCTGATGGCAATAAACAAGGAAGCAGTCCTGAACGCTCATAAGGAGGCAGGCTGGGGTGGTGGGTGGGTCACAAAAAGACAGACTTTCGCCGGGACTTTCCCCTAGAGTCACGTGTTTGGATCTGTTTGAAGTTTGAGTGAACTTTGAGTCATTTTAAGGTACATCCTCACCATTTCCCTTTCCTAAACCTAACCACAATACCTTCTGTCGCCTGAACCTAACCTTTCGTAACTTAACGTCAATTATGTAACTGTAGGTTAAGGATGTGGGGCACAAATTCGTAGGACATCATACAAACTGTTCTATGTGAATACATTGCTCATGTACATAACAACACATTCTCACTCTGACCTTGTCACATGTTGTTGTTTGGTCATGGATTTCTATGTCAAGATATGACGGGCAAGGTACCCTGGGTGCTTGGTTGTTGACAGCGTTTCAACTTCAACCTGTTACATGCATTGTTTGTTTTCAAAATACACTTCTGTTTTCAGAGGAAATTTTCAGTTTGCATGCAGTCTCTTTCAAAATAAAAGCACTACATCGGTACAAAATGTCTTTTCATCTTCAACAACAAACGCATGTGGTTACAGTTGGCCAACACATGCTCATGGTTGAGTTTAGGCAACAAAAGCACGTGGCTGAGTGTAGGAAAAAATAACAGGGTTTGGCTTTACAATCTTACAGAGAGTAAACACCGGCCTCACATATGAATGTGGTCGTTGGACCCATCCACCACTCCTCCTGCCCTCCTGCCTGCCATCTTCACTATTGTTGTTGTCCCATCTCGTTTTGCCCTGACGTCCAGGTGCGTATCATACCAACGTGAAAGGATGGCTTTTTTCATTGGTGCCTGATGCTGGTAGTCAGTGAATCACTGACTTTGGAGTGAGACCAGGTTGATTTCTCTTCAGCCCCACCAGCTGATATCAGTAGGAATCCTTTTTGACTTTGCCCCATGACTTAAATGGGAACTTTAACTCTGTTAACACAATTGGAGAATCTGATCACAAGTGTACAACGCTAAATACAAGAATAAACGTCCACTCACTGAGGTGGTCTGAGATGCATTCGACTACATATCTTTTGTCATGTAAACACTAATGCATCCTCATGCGTCCGCTAAAAGGACTATGTCATCAATGCAGGATGTAGCAACAGTGACTTGCCCATTTCATGATGAGCTGGATGCAGTGTTTCATGACTATCCCTCTTTTTGTTTTCCCTGGAACAATTACTACGCCCACTTGAGGCAGCCACCTCACACAAAACCGTAAATATGGGTCATAATTTCTGCCTGTAAAAATTACCTTTGTAGCTGTAATTTGGACCACACAGGCAAACACACCAGAGTTCACTTGAACCAAACAAAGCACCCTGATTGTTGTTAATTCTGTTAAGAGTAATTATTTCTCACTCTGACTATAATATTCAGTCTAATGAACCTGGGGAGAATCTTGACATACTCAGCAACACCTCTGATTTTAATGTGCTAATGTTGAGTTTCTTTGAGCTGCTGATGATGTATAGTGATCTGCTCTGCTTTGTTAAAACAGGCCTAGGAAAATGGAATTAATTCTAAGCAGTATTCTAAAGCTGCTGAGGGTTATCGAGTGTCTGTCCGGTGATTCCTCCAAACTCCCATCCACTCCATGGCCTCTGTTCTCCTGCCTGAACCTGACAACACCATGTAATTGTTCCTCACTGTCTCACAGGAAGCCTGCAGAACTCATGCCCTCTTTTCCTGCTTGAGACGACATGAATGGGACAGCGTTCAACACGTTATAATTTAAATGGCCACAGCTATTATTAGTTTGGTAAAATAAATAAATAAGTCACCTCTCACGCCAATGATGTCTGTCAAACATGGCCAATTAAAGATTTAATCAGAACATCAGTTGCATGATAGCGTGGCAGTGTACAAGCACAGTGGTCACTCAGAGGAATGAGTTGCATTTTATCAATTGTTAATTGGCCACAGTAACAGGAGGTATCACTGTCAGCAGGTTGGTGTTGGTTTTTTTTTTTTAAATTTAACCATTTTGTAATCAGAAAGAAAATGTCTTTTTCAAAACAGGCAGCAACATAAGTTACAGACAGACAAGAACAAGCAATATATAACAGAAAATGAGATTACTACATCAAAAAGCCAAGAAGTTTATCAATATATGCTTAAAGTGAACCATAAAAGTGAAAAAACAAAACAGGCAACTCCACATGATTACAAAGACCAGCTAAAATACACCCTGACATCAGCATATAGATGATTGTGTACAAAAATCCTGCAACGGTGCTTTGAAACGGCCAAGAGGAACCAATGAGTGCAACTTAAAGTCGTTCTGCAGAAGATTCCACATTTAACAAACTGCAGACATAAATGCTTGTTTGCCAAACTCCATACGTACCCTTGGTTTAGACCAAAGGTAGGCAACCTGTGGTTCTAAAGTCACATGTGGCTCTTGAGCCCCCCTCAAGCAGTTCTAGGAGGTTTTGACAAAAAAAATAAAAGAAATAAACAACAACTGAAAATGACTAACATTTTTACATTTTATTTATCAACAACATGACATTCTTCAAATGTTGCCTATGCACCAAATAAAAAAAATGAATAAAATTTTAATATGTCATCAACTAAAATGTGTGTCATTCAGCCTGGCAGGTTTTCCTCTAAATTTTGCTGACTCTCAGTGGAGTTGGCCAGTCTTTAGTCTCCCAGCGAGGCTGCCTATGGATTCCAAATCAAAAAAAAGCAGAAGTCTTTGAGGAAAATAGAGCCAGGACAAATTTATATACCTTCACGCCATGCTGCATGGTTAGAGTACCAAAAATCATAAATAGTGCCCTGCACAGTAGCCAGTTTGTAGTGAAACATAATTCATGAATGAATGCTCATTTATACTATTAGTTATCATAAGGCTCAGTTATGTTTTGTGGCTCAAGACAAATATTTGTCTTGAGTTTTTTTTTTACTATTTGTGGTAAAAAAAAAAAAAGGCTCTTTTGATAGTGATGGTTGCAGACCTCTGGTAAAGACAATAAAAACATGTTCTGTGAGTGGAACCATTTTCAATTCTGTGCTTAATGTACACACATAAATGTGCTGGAAGTAGGCTGAAAACATGCTGATGAAAAAGTCTACAAAACTTTAAAGACAGCCACCCAACCTGAGCATACTGTACAAGATACAGTGATGAGTTCAGGGCCTACAGTTAGTATGAATCTAAATGCACCATGATACACAGAGTGCAGAGCATGCACACAATGGGAGGTTACATTCATGTATAATACATCCCATAATCAACAGTCAAGAAAGTAGCAGAGACCAGTCCTTTATTTGGCCAAGAAAGAGAAGCAGTTCCTGTTTCTAAAATAAAAACCCAGTTTCAGTTAAAGCCTTTCACAAGTGGTTCAATGTGTGTTTTAAAACAAAGCCAATGGTCTAACACAATACGCAGGTATTTATGAGATGAAACACACTCTGTGCTGTTGTTCTGAAGGGTAACAATAGTTGGGAGATTTCAAAGCTTCACCTCGGCTTTTGTGTACAACATGCACTTTGTTTTATCTGCATTTTGATCAATACTGTAAACTCCTACTCTGCTGCTCTCGATGAGGACAGATGGAACAAGTTAAAACATCTATACATGAGAAAATAAACCCTCTGAAGCCGTTATATCATCTGCCCCGGTCTGTCACTGTGTGGGTAGTTATGCCGCTGCCTCCCATTAGACGTGTATTGCTTTTTAATTGCACCGATTCTACAGCAAATACTCACAAATGAGCAATTTCCTGCATTTTATTTTGTGTTTGGTCTCCCTTACCTTTTCAAACTGCATGTGTCGATGTTTGTGAATGTGGAAATGGCAGTTTGATGATTCGCTGTTGTGCCTAGTTAGAGCAGATTTATTTCCTACGAGATAAAATGAATCAGAACAAGAACAAAAACAAAGTACCTCCAGGATCAATGAATAAAAATGAGTTAAAGAGCCAAAGAACAAGAAGCAAAAGGGTGAAAACAATAAATATCAATAATTAATCAATATTTCTCGTTAAATGGGTTTTTTGGGGAAGTTTTTGCTTATCCACTGTGAGGGTGGAGGACAGAGGGATGATGTATACTGTAAAGCCCTCTGAGGCAAGCTCTTATTGGTGATGTTGAGCTTTTTGAAAAACATGAATTGAAAATTTAAGTAATTAATAAAGGCATTCAAAATGTCCTTAAAATAAAAATCAGAGGTTCTTGTAATGTGCTGCTTATCGACAGGCAAATAAATGCATCAAATGTGCACAGGAGTTGCTGAAAACTTAATTGGTAACACCTTTAGGGTCACCAGTATTGAAATATCCATTCAGTTTCATTCAAATTAAGTTTTAAAGCCTCAGTGTGTAGGATCTGAAAAGCTTCTACTTGACGTTTGCTTTCTTTGAAATGTTCTTGTTTAAAATTAAAATTAAATACCTCATATTCACAGTGTTCTTAAAATGAAATAACCCAGAGACACTGAGCAGAGACGCCGCAACGGGGTAGGCATACTAGGCAATTGCCTAGGGCCCCGAGCTGGAAGGGGCCCCAGGACAGCGCTGACATTGGTCCTTTTGTGAATGACAAAATGACTGAACTGCTTTACACACTGCAACGTCGATGCATTGGAAACCCCCCGCATAGGGCCCCCACTAACTGTCACTGCCTAGTGTGTTAAGGGACCCCGAGACACGGCCAATATCGATCCATATCAATGACACAACCTGAAACCTCCATAGACACTGCAGCGACACGTTTGGAACCCCCCCTAATGGGGCCCCGACTGCCCGTGGCCGGCTTTCTGCGGTACTTCAAACTCGAGGAAGTATCGCGAGCGTACCCGTCAGGGCATGCAAAAAGAAAAAAAAACAAGAAGATGAAGAAAAAAGAAAACGGGGAAGTGGTAAGTTCAAACATGTATAATCTGACACTATTTAAAAAAAAAAGTTGTGATGCCACTTTGTCCCAGTCTGTAGTCTCACAAAGCACAACTGCACATGACATGTTTACTGCACCTTAGCCTTGCTTATTGAAAGAGTAATTAACAGTAAGCTAACCAGTAACTAATTTGTATTTGGAAGAGGGCGATATCATATATCTCCTTGAATTTTCTGTATGTCACATTAAGCAAAGATATTATCAGGAACAGTGAAGTTGGCTGTTCATTAATTATTCCAAACAGATCTTAATGTTGAGTGTGTAGCATACACAATTCTTGCAGCATGAACATAAAGCCAGCTGACTAAATACGTTGTGCCTCTCCCATTGTTTTTTCCACCCCGGAGGTTCTTTGTTGAAATTATTAGGACCACAACAGCAACAGCAAGAACAACAACAACAACAAGAATTTACCTCTACAGATGAAGGTAGGAACTGTTTTTTTTTAAACAAATTAAGATTACAGTGATATGCTCTCCTTTTAAATCTATCATGATATGATCTGATTTAATGCAATAACACAAATAAATGTCAAACAATTACAGTATGTTTTTTCTTGTTTTTACATTGTGGATATTTGGGTGTCATGAAAAAGCACTATATAAACTGAATGCATTATTATTATTATTATTATTATTTCTATCAGCCTCAGATGAGCAGGACATGCCTTCATGCAGCAGCAGCAGCAGCATGGCAGCCCCGCCACTATCACAGTTTGAGGCCACACCACATCTTCATACCACGTCCTCTTCACAAAAAAAATGTTATATTGTATTTAAAGTTTTCTTACATGATTGTGCACTTCTGTTATTTAAAATAAAAGATTTCTGGATTGAATGATCTTCTTGGTGTTTTTGGGCCGGGAGGGCCCCCATGGTCACTCTTGCCTAGGGCCCCCAGGGTGACTAGAAACGCCCCTGACACTGAGACAAATGGGCTAAAAGACTCCACTAACTTAGCAGGATTATTTACCTGCAAGCACAATTATGCCTTCAGAAAAGTCTTTATTTGGGCACGACAGTATATTAGTCACATTTTAGTCATTTGATGATAGTTTTTGTGAATGGAAACTAAAGCTATTATAGTTTTTATCAGTGAATTTTACTTTTTTCATGCTTTTTTAAGTTTTTATGTCCTCTATGAGGAATTCTGAGGCTTCCCGTCATTGTTAATGTGTACAGTGGGCGGATCGATCCTAAAAGATTGACTATCTCGATACTATGTTTCATTTTGAAGATCGAGCCTAGCATCAACAAAATCAATATCAATAAAAGTATTTGTTTCTCTGTCCTGCATGTATTTGTATTTCAAGAGTGAAACTGTCTGTGCAAACATTACGTTGTCGTGAACACATCTAGCGCATGAACTCTTTGCTTCTATGCTGCTTTTGTGTCGTCTGCACTTAAACAACTTACTCCATACCCAGTATCATCTTCGTAGTTTCACTTTCACCCAATGTCGGCACTAAGAGGACAGTAAGCTCACCTTCCAGCCGTCCTGTTTACTGCTGGGGACTGATGTGGACCCTTAATTGGACCATGAATAAAACCATGTGTGCATCTATGGTAACCATAGCTGTCCGCGGCCTCTTTGTGGATAGTATGTCTGAGTCTGACTAGTTCTATAAAAAATACACTCAAAAATACACTGATTTTCACAGGAAATGTGAAAAGCTAATGACTCAAAGTTCACTCGAATGTGTTGCATTTTCTAGGACTAAAACTATGTCAGATAAAAATGACTAAAACGTGACTAAAACTAATAAGCATTTTTGTCTTGAGACTAAGACTAAATCAAAAATAGCTGTCTATATTAAGACTGTTCACTGCTTGTAATGCTGTGTTCTCTTACTAGTTCACTAGGCCTGTCCAGTGTGCATGACCCAACTGGTTAACATGGGCAGCAGAAAAAGTGGGCAACTTACATTAGTTTACAAGCAAGTCTTGCCTTTTCCAGTATGGTGGCGATGTTGTTGTAGTATCCAGTGGCTAACGAAGCATCTACACCTCAACTGACCTCTTTGGACGTGAAGGAAACTCATTTCAGCCACTTGTATCCATGATCTCACTCTTTCAGTCGCTACCCAGAGCTCATGACCACAGCTAAGATGGACCGGGAAATCGAAAGCTTTGCCCTCCAGCTCAGCTCCCTCTTCACCATGACAGCCATGCGCAAACTGCCGATCCATCTCATGCTCCATTCTACTCCCACTCATGAACAATACTCCAAGATACCTGAACTCTTTCACTCGAGGCAGCAACACATTGTATAGTTCTTGTTTTAAAGGACTTTTTTTTATTTAGTCCTCTGGTTTTCGTCATTAAAAAAAAGCCAATATATATAGTAAACGCTATTCAAATTTCACACACAGTAAATGTGTAGGATAAGCATAAGCTCATTATTTACCCACCGAGTCTTTTCCCTTGTGTTGATGTTGCCTGGCAGCAAATTACCCATGATCGTGTTCCAGTGTTCTGGATCCTCCGTCATACAAAATCTACAGCTGGCAAGATTGTCACATTCAGTAAATGTCAATCAGACCTCAACAGAATCCCCTGCTGCGTCTGTTATTGGTGGTGTATAATTCAATCTTTAAACATTTTTTCCACCAACAGCCCGAGTTAGAGTTTTCTCAGCGACTCTGGGGTCATGCTATAGGAAGTGTTGGAATAGGGTTGTGAGCTGAGATGTCATTTCTGACTCTGTGCTGCTGTTCCCATTATAAAAGATCAAGTGAAACAGCAGCTGCTTTGCTGCCTCTGGAAAGCTGTGATAATAATTGTGCGTGGTTTCAGAGTGTGTGTGTGTGTATGTCTGTGTCTGTGTGTGTGTGTGTGTGTGTGTGTGTGTGTGTGGTTGGCAGAAAGCTGCACTAGTCTGAGAAAGAGAAGAAAGACCCATAAAAACAGGGTTTTACTGCTTATGTCGGTAGTACAGTATCATTTCACCTAAATGCTTCACTCCATAAAAGGAAAGAAATGTTTTCCAATATAAGCAGAGGCGGTAAAATTTTTGGACATACTATACCATCCACTGACAGATGCATACCTATCAGCCTATCCCAGATCATCTCAAGGTCAAAGGGAATTTTCAGTGTAAGGTAATACACTCCAGCAGGCTGTTCCAGGGTCTGTTTAATATGGCGGTCATATCATGCTGAGTTAGCCTTTAAAGCCGACCGCCATTACTTTCTCAGGGTGAGTGATGAGAGACCACAGTCAGAAGCATGTGTAATGGCACAGTCAGCTGAAGTCGGTCTTTCCTGTTATTGCTTCGTACACTATATAATATAAATTTCACATAAACAATCATTATCTCCGCCCAGATTGATTTCCCTGCTTCTGGAAGCACATGTGAGCTCAAAAGGATCCAATCCTACCACAGCTTTCCCTCTGTTCCATACCCCACGTGTTCTTTAATGTTATCTGAATAAACAATAAGAAAATTATGAAATGCTTATTGGATTTCTTATAAAGAATGGTGTCAGACTGAATGTGTGTCTCTTAAAGCCATTTTCAGAACTGCGTTAAAGTCAACATGTTATCATGTTTAACTGCCTCACATCCAGCACCTCTGAACCTCATGGATTAACAGGAGGTGATGTGCAGGACTACTTCTTGCCGAAGCGTAGTGACTGAAGACTGAAGAGTCTTGCACATCTTCCTTGTTGTTTTTAGACTTTGACTTTTGCTCCAATCCAGCAATTAGGTTTTATTACATTTAACAGTCAAGTGTTGATAGTCTGATTTTGTTACCTTCAGACTAGAAATGCAGAATATTTGATTTTTTGCTGATAACTGATTGAGCAATATTACACAACAGGCACGACAGTGATGCGGTCAGAACCAACACACTTGCACTTTAAATGTATTTTTAAGCTGGTAGCGCTGTGTCACTGGCACAGCTGATGGGTGACACCAGCGAATTTCAGACATTTTCAATCACTCAAGAGCATTCTAAAGCCCAAAGATTAATTTAAAAAAAATAGATGTAATCATTTCCAAAATGTTTTATCTCATGAAATATTCTGCTTCAGTCCATATCTCATGGCATTCAGCCTTTCAAATGCAACTTTTTCACTGCAGTCACTCTCTGTCTGCACTCTAGGGCCAGTTCTGAAATAAATTTATTTAAATCAATTATTTCATAATTGTCACTATAACAGTTGAAAGAATCAGGCTATCGTGAGCATTTGTCAGATCATTGGTTTATAAGATATCTTAATATCCCATTTTTAAGGTGTTTTTTGCTAAATCGGCTTTTCAGGTCATTTACAATAAAGGACAAAAATGTTTCTGATATATTAGTTCAATAAATGTTGACTGCTTATATTTACATATTAGACTTTATAACATTTTCAGGATTGTGACGAATTTTTTTTTTTTTTTACAGATTTAGCCCATATTCATGAACACATATAGAGCATGTGTGTGTCCAGTATGTACTAAAGCAACAGCAGCAGCCTAATCTAAAACCAACCATTCTGCAAACTAAGTCGGCTGTATAGATCCAAATTAACAACTAAACTGTCCTTTCTGTGGCAGTTTTGTGACCTTCTGGTTTTTGCTCCAGCAGTTAGAGGTTGCCATGGAAATGGAAGGTTAATATTTGTAGTGACGAGCCAGGTGTGCTGTCATGCTGGTTTGAGCACATTCTTAATGTCTTGTTGACCAATCAGATTGCTTGGTCGGAGCTACTTGTTGTATAATCTGCCGACATGTAACAACTTATTTGGCTGATAACCAATACTGATATCTATATATCCATTTTCTCCCCACCTAATCTTAGTGCTCATTAAGTGTCCTCTGTAGTGGTATTAACATCATATTATGCATGCGCTTATCTTGATGACCCACCAGCAGATGGAGACATGAAACAGAATGCTTTTATATTCATTCATTGTGCACATTAAGAAAAAGCATGCTGGCTGATTTTAATAGCTTATTTAAAAACCGATATCAGCTGATAGCGATGACGTGCTGATATTATCCTGCATCCCTACCTCAGACAGAGCCAGGGTCACTGTCTGAGCGTGTTTTCAGTCTTTATGCTAAGCTATGCTAACTAGCCATAGCTTCATATTTAATGTACAAATATGAGAGTGGTATCTGTTCTGGTATCTACGGCTGTGTTCAGAAATGCATACTAAAATACTGCCTGATACACAGGGTACTTTAATCTGTAGATACTTCATTCTGCCTGTTAAATAAACTATTAAGTATGTCATTACCAACACACTGATCCAACATGTTCTCATCCCAACTTGTCAAATATCGAAGTTTTGTCAGTGGACGTCCACCTTTACATATAAGGCGCCCCATACACGGCGAGGTACTCCTTTCCCGAATGTGCCGTTTTATCGAGGTCTTCTTGAACTGCTCTTAGTGTGGCCCCTCCCCTGGGACCACTTTGCTTTGGGAGACCCTGTTAGTCCTGGACAACACAGCTCAAATACAAGTTCTATGTATTTACATGATAAATAAATGTAATTCTATCATTTAAACACATTTCAATACCCAAAATAGAGAAAACATTAAAATAACAGAGGCAATGGCCAAAGGTCTGGCAATAGATAAGTAAATAAATAAATAAAACGTGAGGAAACATCAGCTATGCATCAGTTTTAAAGCAATGGTGAAGACATGGGTGTCATATTAAACTAGAGGACCTCAGGCATCCATTAGTACCAACCACGTTATGTTATCTTGTCAGAAAGGGGGCCAAATAATGCTCCAAAGTTGCACTAAATTTTGGCAAGGGAAAAGGGAACGTTGCCATTTTTGAAAATGGTGTATTTAAATATTTCTGCACACTGGGGTCCCCGAACAGTCGTGAAATTGCATAAATTAGGTATGATGGGAAAACTGAGAGTTCACAGATTGAACAAATAAATGAAGAAAAAGTATTTCAGTCATGATTTGATCTTATGATTTAATAACTTGTAGTAATTTCTTCAATCAATGTTTGATGTTATTGTTCTGTTATCATTAATTAGAGGGCTTTTTCTGGCCCAGGACACACATGACTACCTCTGCTTTATTTCAGAATAAGAAAATAAGGTCTCAACATAGAGTAGTTACAAAATACATGTGGAAATGTGATTAATTGCATTATATTTGCAGGAAGTATAAAGTTTTGCATAGTTCATCTTGTATTTTCAAAAGACTAAATGTTAATTTACCACGTGATCAGGCAATTATAATGATCAAAGAGCAACTCCACCCATGCATCCACCCATCCATTAATCAATACATCCATCTATCCATCCATTTTCTTCCACTAATCAGGAGCTGGGTCACAGGGGTGCTTTAGGAAGAAAGGACATTCAATTATCTGGTTTATTGATGGCAACAGGAAGCAGCAGATGGAGGTATCACAGGTTCATGTAAACGGTTTAACCCCAATAAGACCAGAGCCTGGCCAGTATCCAGTAACCAGGTTACCACATGTGCATATAAACCCTGCTATTGACTTTGTCTTAGCAGGCAGTGAAGAAGTAGGCTGGCGGTAATAGACTGCCAATGCTCTGCTTCAGTGCTGACATCACTGACACATTTTTTGTTGTTTTGGCTCTGAACTCCAGAACACTGGATTTGAAATGAAACACCGACTATGTGGTTAAAGTGTCAACGTTCGGCTCTAATTGGAGGGCGTGCCTCCCTTGAGGTCTTCATCCAGTTTAAAGACATGTTTAGTTGGACTGAAGAAAGACTTGACGGATCCAGAACATTCTGTTTGACCCTCATAACCTTATGTTGACTTGTCTGAAGGTTCAGATCAACTTTTCACCCAATAATGATGTGAGCGACCTCAAACACTCTTAAAGTCAAGTCAGTCAGCACTTTAACCTCACAGTCATTATATCTGAGTTCACATCCAATGTGTTGGGAGTCAAAACAGTAAAAACCATGACCTAATGTCCAGATATTTTTTGACTGTACAGTCAGTATTCTGTATAAATCCTGTATTCCAGCTCTGTAGTCTCCCTCCATGATATACAGGGTTGGGTATTGTTTAAAAAAAAATAAGATACCAGTAATACCAATAGAGTACTTAATCTGATACATTTTTCCTACTTCATTTAATACCCTTCATGTGAATAGAAAGATTCAATTGCATAAAATGCCACCGGATCCCACAGGTGTGTAGCCATACTTGCAAACGGTTTCTGTGGCATCTCGGCATGTTGACCTGCCACCTCCATCAGATACACCGCACTCAATCACACCACGCCGCAGACTATGAATTGTAGCTGCTGAAAGGGGGTCAATCACACAGAAAATCCAACTGTAAAGTGTTTGAGCTTCTTTCAGCTCTTTTTCTCACGTTTCTATGACCTGCAGCTTTCCTGTATTTGTTGGGGCTGTACTCGACTCAGAATTATTCCAGTCAAATCAGATTTGGCTGTTCAATATGAATATTTGACTATTTGTTTCTTTTCTTCCGCATAGAGTTTGAGAGTTTGAGCAGTGTTTTGTGGGATGATCAGTGTGACAGTGATATTCATGTGATATATTAAAGTGCTGTATTGTAGGCAACTGGACTTGCTTAAGTTTCTTGAAGATGTTTCACCTCAAGGAAGTCCAGTTGCCTACGATACAGCATTTAAGATTACCATGATCCGGATGACTGAGAATCTTTACCAACATGAAGCTAACGGTGCTAACAACAGATCAGAAACATACAACAACATTTGGTATCAACACCAGATATCAATCAAAAGCCAGAGACTGGACTGCATTAAATTGCTGTGAGCTGAAAACTCACTACATCTAAGCAAATGGCAGAAGATATCATTGATTCAGAGCCTTATGGGGCAAAGACTCTCCTCCTCCGCGTAGCTGCCTCTGTGTCTGCAGCTTCCCACATTGAAGAGCAGCATGAGAGAGAAGAGCACTCACTCTGCAGCAAACCTGGGGACCAAAATGTACCCAGAAATATACTGCCCACTATCTGGCAAAAAAGTGCAACTGCTCAACTTTAAGCAATCACAGTTGACTGAGGGGCGTCTGACTGATGATTCAAATCTCTGACTTTCAGGGGGCAGCGCAGGTTTTTGCTCAGTCCCATTAGCGTCATTCCCAGCTGCAGTAGGCAGCTGTATTGAGCTAAACAGTCCTAAAAAAACCTGTTGTATGCTACCTTTTCAGCACCAAATTGCGGAGAAAGTTAAATACAACTGGTGAACCTGGCGGAGCATTTAGCAGCTCAGGAGTTGGTAGAGACCAAAACAGAGATAAAAGAGGAGTGAATATCGGACTTCTCTTTGTCAGGTGGCCAAAACACAACTCTGAATGACTCCTGAAATTGTTTGAGTAAACAGGCAGCTGTTTGTTATGGGGGTGGGAAATTGATGCAGCGTAGTACTGCTATATTTTTGTGTGGCAATATCATATATCATCAAACAGTGCCAAGTAGAGATTTTTTCATTATAGACATTGTTGCTGTTGTAAATGCAAATTAAACTTTAGGTAGCCAATTTAAATGATAAAATCAGTTTCCTTTTCAGTCCACTAGATACATTTAGCTGCAAAAAATGGCTGAAGTGAGATGAACAGACTGAAAACTTTATCTTATTAGATAATACAGATGTTGACAAAGTTTCCTTTGGGGACATTTTTGCAGTTGTAAACAGGTAATAAACTGCAACATTTCATTGCAATAGTCAGCATATTGAAACCCGTTTAAAATTGCAAAGATATTGTATTGCGACTTAAGTTTCGTAATAATACTGTACTGCGGAGCCTCTGATGATTCCCACTGCTAGTTTATTTACATGTTCAACATATTCACAATAACACACTGATGATATTTAAATGTGCTTACAGCTTCTTTTGTTGCCCTTAAGTGGCCAAACAAAATGTGCAGAGCCTTGAAATTAAAAAAAAGAATAAGAAAAAGGAAGACTTAAAAAGATTATAAACAGGAAGGAGCTTGCTGAGTAAAGCTTGAGTCTGGAATAGGTTTATATTAGAAATAAGGATTTCAAGACACCAAGTATAAGCAGCTAATCCAGCCATTTTTCTGCTCCCAGCTTGTTAATTAACCTACACAAACCTGTTTGGATGTGTTGTGTTTCAGGGTAGCGAACAAGGTTCAGCAACCTGTTACTTTCCTCTCCACTCATGAGCACCAGCCAGGAAGCTTTTCCTATTTATTTATTTGCCTGGGTTGCCTGGAGGATAATTAATCCTGCTAATTCTCTAGAAGCTGAAGTGTTTAGTTTGCGAATGCAGACTTTTCTCTGCTTGGATCATAGCCAAGTGGAGGGGATGGAGGGAAAGCTTGTGGGACGAATAGACAGAGTAGTGTCGTTAACCTTTAGATGTAATGTGTTAGAGAGTGAGGAATATTTCCGCAATTTTTTTTTCTGGAAATTTAAAGGTCACGTTGTCAGCGCAGCAGGCTTTATGTCTTTGCTTTACAGACAGCTTTCTTCATAAAGGGATGGAAAGGTGGAAGTGTAAGAAAAGCTGCTGCTGACCTGCAGAGCGAGGAACCAAACAATAGGCTCCTAAGAATACAGAGAACCAATCCAACCTTGAATAGTCTTGCGGTGTTTTAAAGCATGCAGCATTATCCTGTATGATGTTAAAATGATGTAACATATTTTGCTGCATCCCTCTGTCTGTCTCACCTTTTTCTACTAGTAACTTCCAGCATCCAGCAGAGAGGAGGTGTAACCTTGTTGTGTTCAGTTATTTTATTCTGCAGCTGGAGAGCAACTCAGCGGAAGAAAAACAAGAGAAAAGTCTTTCCAGGGAGAGAAAATGTTTTCACTGTTTATTGAAAATGCAAGGTGGGGAATGCCAATGAATGTGTCAGGAAAGGATGTGCAAAGCAGCAGTGAAACATATTGTAAAAAAAAATGTGTTTCAACACTAAAAATGTAACAAGTTGGCTTAAAAAATTGAATTATGAATTCAACAACAAACTGTGACAATGTCCATTATCAGCCCAGCTGCCAGAATACAATGTTGGCATTGTTCATTACTGCAAACCACAGATATGTTACATTTGTACGTTTTATATATATATCATATCAATATTTCCAAAGTGACTTCACTCAATAACAAGTTTGTAAGCTGGTTCACATCAGGAGAAGGGAAAGGTTTAAGACTGAGGCAAGACAGTGACGGTAACAATATGTCAGGACTTTTCCAGCCAGGTTTTAGGTGACAAAACTTTGTATTTATTAACAACACATCAAGATATTTACAGTCCCATTTGTGGCAAAAAAACCTGGGATTTTTTTAATGATACATCTAGATATTACCAGTTGCTTTTGTGGCATAAAACCAGATATTATTTAATGAGATGTTGGGACATATTCAGCCAAGTTTAAAGGGACAAAACTGAGTTATTTTTAATAATGTGTCAGGACATATCCAGCCAGGTTTGAGGTAACAAAACTGGGTATTTTTTTAATAAGATTTTGAGATGTTACCAGTTGTTTTTGTGGCAACAAAACCAGATATTATTTGACAAGATGTTGGGAGACATTCAACCACATTTGAGGTGACAAAATATGGTATTTTTTAATGCGACACTGGACAGTTATCTTTCAATGATATGTCAGAACAGAGACCTAACCACACATTTACCACAGCACTGGCACAATGTAAATTTGAAATGTAAAGTTTGAACACTTCACTGTTGCCAATGTAATAGACAGTTGCTCACTAACAGTGAGCAGTAAATTGAGATTTCAGACATTTAGGAACCAGTATCACTTTGCATTATCATTGACAGGTGTAGTGTGAACTGTTTGTTGTATGGTGCATTAATTCCAGATTTAGGAGGTTAAACTAAATACCAGAGGATAAATATAATGCGCTGTACAGTGAACAGGGAGTGATTTTGGACACAGCCCCTGAGAGACACTGTGTGTCTTATTTTTGTAATAAAACCATTGAAATTTGCATTTGCAACACGTTAAAGTGTAGCAGTAGTACGAGTAGAGAAGAGTCATAAAGTCAGTAAACACATTCAGCAATGTCAGCGCAGCAAATCTATAATCCACCATAAGCTACTTGGCTGTGGCAGCAGAAGCCCCGAGTCTGTTTTATTTCTTATGAATCCAACTTTTCATCAGTAACAGGAAGAATGTTTTTATTCATGTGAAAGTTACATCATCTCTTAATTGTATGAGTTCAAGAACAATCAGTCTCTTTTAACTCATTTTAAGTTACAATGTTGCGCAACACATTACAAATCATTGTGACAAGGGACTGGTTGATTAAATTAGATTCAATTTGTAGTGCAGATTGGTTGTGAAGGTAAACACATAGTTTTTACGAGAAACTATAAATAAAACTCAATTAACGTTGATGTAAAAGTATGTATATCAATTTTTGAAGAAAAGTGTCACATGCCTCCACGGTGAAACAAGAATCCAAAAATGAACATGAACATTCTTCATGAACTGGGATAACTGGGGACCGTATTTAATCACAGCAAAACTACATCAAAACATCTGTTTACAAACTCTCACACAACTCGTGAAGTAGAATCCAACTCTCAGTTACATGTTCAATACTTCCCCTACACATGCTATCTCACTAAAACATTCCAAACACTGCCACCTGCGAGTAGCATGCCCTGAGTGTGTGTGCTCAGGTGAAACACACGCCTGTGCAGTGCATGAGTCTTTTTGTGTTGATGTGCTCTGAATCATAATGTTTTAGTGAAAATGCAGGTGTTAGGGAAGCACTGAGCACACGGCTGGATAAATGCAACCTGCGGGCTGTACCACAAACACAGTTCTGAGCTGGCTCGACAAACCCGAAAGCCTCAGTCAGAAATAACTGGTATCATGAAGGAGGTTATTAACTTGCTCTGTTAACCCAGGCCGCCTTCTTCACGTTCTGTATGTGTTCACATAAAATCACTGAAATGACATGTACAGTGTGTTATCTGACTCTTACAGTGTGTTTCAAATCACAGACATCTGTACTGAACACTGAATATTTTTAGTGTGCCAGGTGTGTTTATACTGCATAGTACGGAAAAATGCAGTGTTCTACTGGTGCACTCAGTCCAAAAATTGAGTGTGGAATGATGAACACTCAGAATATAAAGTTGTCCCAACCAGGTTAAATATTCAGTATTAGTTACTATGGCAATTTAGCTGGGTTGAAAGGGAGCCACCTTCGTAGGATGTAAAACTCCGGCTTTAGGCTCAACAAACTTTGCTACAACACTAATCTCTCTTCGTGGTACAGCTATCTGGACTATACTGCACGACATTTATAAGAGTTTGTAAAGAGACGGTCAGTCTCCGTTCACCATGGAGGCATAGGCAAAAAAAGTTTTCTTCACAAATTCAGTGTAACATGCAGTCGGTAGTTCATATACAAATGGTCATTTTGTTGGTGTATATTTCTTTAAGAAAAGTCATAAAAATAACATTGTGTGTCAAAGACATGTTTCCTTATTTCCTGTTTTGTGAATTTAATGATCTAACGTGCAGGGTTACAAACCACCAAACGGACGAATGTTAACCTGTAGAGTTTGTTCAACGTCTACTCATTTCATGGTTTGTATGATATCCAAAGAAAAATGCATGCACAACAGTTAATATAACGTTAAAGAGGAGCTAATATGCTCATTTTCGGGCCTTTGTATTTGATTGTTGGACTCCTATAGAGCAGCTACACACGATTACCCTCACCGAAAGCTTTGTAGATCTTTGGGACGCTGTGCCTCTCGCTGCATTGCTTCCTTGTATTTCCTGCATTCCACGAAAACGGTCTGTGTAATTTACTCCACCCTCTGGCCCTCCTCCATGTACACCTCCTGCCGAGCCCACTCCGCTGTGATTGGTCACACTCCCGAGGACTTCCAAAGGGCTGGCGAGCGCTGCCGAGCCCCACCTCCTTATTTTGCCGGTATGGAAGTTGAGAGAATTTCACTTTTGAAAATGTGAACTTTTGAAATACAGCCGTACGTGTTGGATCCCGAATCTGATCCGCAGGTAGAGACTGTACAGCCTGAAGTTTCTCAAGAACAGAGGTTACTTCAAGACGTCTCTGAATGGTAAGTAACGTTAGCCGTTAGCCGTAGCTTGTTGTTGTCATTACCTGCTTACCTGTGGGGCGTATTCCTGGTCATGCCCATATAAGTAAGTCCGGCACGCATTGATGTCAATGGGACTACTCTGTTAAAAAAAGACAGTAAAACACAGCATGCAGAGCCATCCAAGACAGCTTGCAGGGCTCACGTCCAAATGCATAAACCTCATTATTTGACGCTTTGGCATCGTTTAACACGAGTATCTCACATTGTAGTTCCCCTTTAAATATAAAATATTCGCGCCCCACGAATGTCATTACGTCACTAAATTAATGTTAAGCTACGGACGTTAGGTTTAAGCAATAAAAGTTACTGTTGTTAGGTTTAGGAAAAGAAACATGGTGGGGACGTACCTTAAAATGAGTCAAAGTTTACATGGATCCCAACACTAGACTGCGGGACAAGGTCCTGGGCAAAAGTCAGTTTTTTGTGACCCATCCACCACCCCAACCTGCCCTCTAAGAAGCGCTCAGGATTGTGTGTTTACTGCCGTCAGCATATTGGTCATGTGATCGCAGCCTTTCAAAATACGTGAAATACGTACAAATTTTGGTGCATTAGTTTTCATGGGAAGAACAGCCTGGTTTGTTCAACACTGAAACACAAAACCATCATATTTCTCACAGCTGAAACCAGCTCCAACACTCATATACATGCAAAATCTAAAATTCAAAAGCGTTCTTTTTCTATAAATATAAATGTAAATACACTGAATACAGGAATGTGTCTGCATAAGAATCAACACTGATAAATATGGACTGTATTCTTTATATGCATAGCTATTTCTCCTGTGTGGTGGTCACGGCTTGATGTCACATCTCTCCCTCTGTGTCTGTCTGTTTGCAGTGGGGGCAGATCTGGCTTTATGTGTGGGACTTTGTGCAGAAGCCTGCACTGATGAAGGGCCTCGCACACACTGATGCAGAAATAAATAGGCGAGACCAATGTTGGACTGTCTGCCGATTGATTTTCAGAGGCGATCCTTGTATCATCCTTGGCTCTGATATCCTATCTGTCTCCATGTCGGCCCCCAGATACCCATCTGAGATGAAAAACCCAGACACAGTGCCATGTAATAGTGCTTTGAACCCGGGGCAGTGGGGCTTTTCAATCACACCCCCAGATGGAATGAACGCCCTTGCACACAGCAAAGAAGCGTCAGCATTATTTATCCTCTCACCAGTGTTTCACGCCTTCGGAATTGAAAAATAAATGGACGCTTTTTTTTTTTGAGTATTTCTTTAATATGAAATCACATCAGCGCCGAGTGTCAAGATGGGTGCTTTTGAAGTAGCGACGTGAACTTTTTTTTTTTGTTTGAAAAAAAAAACTTCAGAAGTTCACCTTCGTGGCTGTCTTTGTAGTTTCACAGGAGACGTTCAGTCATTGTTGAGCATTATTATCACATTTCAGCTCGCCTCTGAAAACAGATCATTCACTGCGGCGCTATTTGTGACAACTGAGAATGGGCCAGTGTTCCCAAAATGTCACTAAAGAGCTGGTTCTGTTTGGGCAAATCTTATTTCTCCCCCCCAGACACAATGTAACCACTTATATTAAATTGCTGAAATCAAAGTTTGAGTGAGGGCCAACAAATTAAATGAACGTACACTCAGGCATTCATCGCCAACAAAATGACTTCTCGGTTATTCAGCAGAGGCTACTATAGAAGTATTGAATCATGGAAAGAGCAAATCATTAAAGTCCTTGCTTTCAGTGAATCTGTGTATGTGTCTCTTTATTGGCCTGGATTGCTGTGTAGTCAGGGCGTGACGGTTGAGCCTTGCCTCGCTCCTCACTGCAACTTTGAAGTCGGGTCAGGAATACTTGCCCCTGTGTTTGGCTGGGTAGCTGCAGAATACTGCGTCGCCTCCCAGTGTCTTAACTTTCAGAGACATTTGGAATCGGAGAGCGCCGTGCCCCCTGCCACCAGTCTAATGCGGGGCCATGTGGACTGATTTTGTGGGAAATCTTTGAAATGGTAATAAGGTTGAGGGAAGCATCATCTTTCTCTCTGGGAGAGCGGAGGAAGGAGGAAGAGGAGGGGGGCTTCGGAAGCAGCGCTCTAGGTCACAGAGATGTAATGATGGGCTGGGATGAGCCGGGGTTTGCCAGAGGATTACCGTCTGTCTTCGTAGCTGGCGCGGCTCTCCAAGGCCAATGTTTCAATCCCCACAGAGCAGATTTGCTCCCACTGCCAATATGAAAATCGAAGGGCAGCATGGGTACGAAAAAAATAATGGCTCTGTGCGATGGGTTGTGTGTGTGTGTGCAGTGAATCCAGTGGCCAAGAGGAAGGCAAACAATGCAGTGTTTTCATCTCTGTGGTGGCCTTCAGCTCCTCGATCATCTGTGACCTGCATTCATATTATCAGAACTAAATGTGGTACTAAAGACTGTGATTTAAACAGAGCTGAGTCATTTGAATGTGTTTGTTTTGTTCTTTTCTTCTCCCTTTGCCACTACAGAAAAGCATCAGTGTATGAACTAACTGAAAGAAAAATAATTTACTGGAGTTCATGCCCGTAATTAAAGGGTCGGCTTAATTCAATTACAAACAATAATATTTCCAAGTTAGTCTTGGTGGTATCTGTCCGTGCAGTTCCAGTTTTATTTGTTTCACTTTTGAAATACCCAGTGCTAAGACTGCTTTCTTAGTAATTGCTGAGATGTGGGAACTCAGTGCAGCACAGTCTGGGGTGAAAACACAGTCAGACATTCACACAGTTTTAAAATAGAGATGCACCGAATGATCAGCTGGTGGCTGATTTTCCAACACGTTCCCACCCCAAGTCGTCATGCGTCGCCACCTTGTCAGTGGCCTTACACGTCTACATGTAGACCACTTTGGAGTGGACGTCACAATTATGTCACAGCAGTTGCGTGCGCATCGAGGTGGCAGAAAAACAGTGAAAACTGGAGACAAACGGTTGACTTCTTGTTCTGCCGTTGGATGTTAGAACAGGAATACAGAATAAGATAAGACCTTAATTTTTATAGAAAACCACTAGAATTTGATGTAAACAAAAATGGCTACATAATATCCACATATGCAATTCATCTAGCCCTACAGTTACATCATGAATAATATTCAGGCCTGTATTTACATACACCTAGTGGCAGCAGTATTTGTCTTAAAATGCATGAAACAATGAAAAGAAATAAACATTAATTGAGCCATGGAGTGCAGTTTGCCCTCAGTGTGTCGTTGTTTGACTTGTTTATGTATTATCTAGCTTTGTTTTATCTTTTTGTCACTGGCTTGACAGCATGAAAGGGTGTTAATGAGCAAACACAGTTAGTTCACTAGCATGCTAGCCAGCTGATCAGCTGTACTCCCACACTGAATTATAATATATGGGGACATCTCCACAACTATTAATGACGAACAGTAAGCAAAATCCATGCTTGTTTTTTATAGTTTTTATAGTTCTTGTTATGATTTATCTTTCAACAGGTAATTAATTCACTTTATGTAAACCTAACACAAACCCCTCTACTGAGCGCTGAGCAGCAGTGATTAGCATAAATATTGAGATTCTGATTAACTGAAGACAAACTGTTTTTCTATTACACGTAGATCATAAAGTCAGGGATATAAAAAGGACTCAATGCAATCAGTTGAAAAGTATAAACGCTATAGTGCGTTTAGGTCCTCCCACAAATACATCATTGCTGTTTATAAATGCAAAAAGGGTCTATTACGTGCTAGGTATCCTCCTGCATCAGCTGTTGACGTTCCGAAATGCCACTACCAAAGACAGGTCAGCAAGAATAACACAAAGTTAGGTAAAGAAAAAAACATCATGGTTTGGCTCTACATACAGGAAGCAAACAGCAGGCTCCTGGGTGAAAGTCTGGGTTTGTTGGACCTATCCATCACCCTTCCCACCCACCCATGGGGATTTCCCAGCTCCGTATCATAGCGCAGCAAAAGCTGCCCTTTGGCAAAGCAGCAGTATTCGATGACTTCGGAATGAGAACACACTGGATCTGAGGCCGCTCAGTCTCAGACATGGCCAATCCTGCGCTGATGAAATTTACATGCATGTGGTGGTTCACGTTGCAAACAGACGCACAAGACAGTAACTGACTATTGTCCTTGCAACCTGTTCTCAAATCTATTCATTTATTTCCATGCTTCTGCACATGGTTTTAAAGCTACCATTAAGTTTGCTGGCAGACTGAGGGACACCACCCCAACCTATAATAATCACAGAGTCATTAAGCAGCTCCAAAGTGTAACTTGGCAAGGCTAATGCTAACTGTTTCATGTAAATGGATAGAAGATGCTACAACACTTGGCTTCTTAGTGTGGGAGGTATAACCATAGACAGAATAAATACATAGCTACCATTGTGTCACCCACTGGTTTATGGGCAGCCGTTTTGTGTCAATCAAGTGTAATCTGATTACTGTAATCTGATAATAATGATGGCCAAAACCCCAAAAGTAAAACCCAAGTAAGAACTGAAATGATCCTTTCATAAACTCTCACAACCTTGAGTACAGTTTTCATTGATGGTTAAGTGTGGAATAAATGACTCAGCAGAAGAACATCAGACCATGTGTAAAAACCACTTGTTTAAACATAGTCAAAATAAAATGTTCTTAAATGTATATTTTTCTGTTCTACACAAAAGACATTCATAAGTGAACAAGGTCTGACAACAACCATGTAAAACACGATGTCATCTTACTGTGCAGGTTTGGAGAAAATAACCTCAAAATATATTATGACACACAGAAAATGTCCTCAAGTTAAACTCATAATATATTTTCCTTCAAGGTTTGCTGAAATTTTCAGTGTAATCCTGCTCAAGATGACTCTATGAGGGTATAAAAGCAGAAGTAATTTTACTATCTAACTCTAAAGTAAACAGTTGGCAAAAAGTTGTCAATTAAATGTTGTTTTTTAGTGTCTTTGGCAAAGCAAGTGAAATCCCATCGACCGTGATTTTTGAGGTATACACCAAACAACTTTTCAAGTGATTTCACAGTTGGGAATTTCCAGTGTCAGAATAAAATCAGTTCCGAGTTCCCTTGACCTTGATCGTGTGGTGCAAGGAGGTCATAAAACTCAGTCAGAGCTGTCTTAAGTCAGTCTTTTTCTTGTGTTGATGTTTCACTGAAATCTAACATGTTTTAATTTATCCTAAGTTTTCAGTCTTGGCTATGTAAACACTGAAGTTCAATGATTTGAGTCAACAACCAACAGCTGCACTCTCTCCAGCACCAAACAGAAAGCAGCAAATCTGGTAGACAGTAAACATGGAGGGGACTGCGGAAGGCACAAGATCGTGAACAAGTCTCTGTTGTCTTGGACTGTGGAGAAGGAGGAGAAACTGGTGGAGTTGTGGAGTGAACAAGAGTTGGTGTTAAAGTTCTATCTGATTCACAAACCAGCATTTATTTAAGTGAAAAATATCAGTTTTTGATTTGTTCGCCTTCTTCCACAGTCGTGTCCTTCGAAAAGAGCCCAGCTAACGAACAGAGGCTGGTGGTAAGTTGAGGCAACAAAATCCAAAATGTAAAGTCTATTCACAAATACAATTTATTTCAATACCTAAGACACAGGAATTCTGTTGACATATCTTTTATCTTGTGTTTCTGGAGTTATGTGTTTTTGTGGACACATAAGAAATTGTTATTTATCATATTTCTTAAAGGGAGTTTGGTGTAATATTTTCCAACAGCAGCAGGATGGGGAATAATCTCAAAAGGAATCTAGTTGTAGTAATCTGTCTATGTATCCTCAGCCCCACCCCCCCAAGATGACAATAAGTACTTACTGTAAAGTTATGAAGGCTTGGGTTAAAGAAAAAATACATTGTCCCATCCCAGGGAAAGTCCTGTGTTTTGTGACCAGTCCATCAACCCAATCTGTCTCCTTAAGAGACCACTTCTTGCTTTATTCTTTACTCCTGCTGGCACATTGGTCACATGATCACAGCCTTCCAAATAATGTGGGTTATGCACAAATTACCAACTCATCATTATGTGGATTATGTATGAATTTTGGTGCATTACTTTTTGTAGGAAAATAAATAGTGACTCTGTAATATCTCCAGCCTTTGCAAAATCTTATGCAGTGTGTGACTAAAAACTCATCCTGTCTTAAGATGTGAGAGGGTGTTCGACTTTGGTCTTTTAAAAGTATTTTCACAGTCTTCGAGTGTCTGGTCGGCATCAGAAGCACCAGAGCCAGATACCTCAAAACCTTGACAAATAAAATCAAAAGTAGATACAATTGAGGAAGTAATATGAGTGAACTGACCCTTTGAGGTAAACCGAACACGGACTGAACTGAAACCTGACATCAACAGGTTCCCTATTTATTACTGTGTGCAGACAATCTCAGAGGTAGCTGAACCTTTGACCACCGTGCGCTCTCAGCAGGGATGAAAAGACAAGATGAAGAGGTTGTCAGTTGTCTTACAGCAACCGCAATCTTCTTCACCTTTTCCCCTGCGCTCTCCTTAAAAATCTGGAAGCCATCACGGCTCCTCCGTATCTCCCTCTGGCTAGATATGAAGTGAGCTCACATTATAAATATCTCCATTCTGTTTGATTGCCCTCCAAATAAGTCACACTGTTCAAACAAGCAGAGAGCGCTGCTCCACTGCCTCCCATTGTCTGGCTTTGAGCTATTGACGCTGCAGTTGACGATTTATTATAGGCACCTTTCCCAAGTGACCGATAAGCATTGTGATGGATGCATGATTTTACTGTGCCAAAATGGCTTTATCTCTCCCCTCCAAGCTACTATCTGCAGCGAGCTGATGAGCTGTGCTTATTCTCTCTCCTCCGACTCTCCTCCTCTCCCTCTTTCTCATCTCTCAGATGGAAACCGCTGTGAGTCTTATCCTCCAAAGAACCCATTCCACCAGGAACAAATGTATTCTATTATTTACTGATTTAGTTATCCATGCACTTTGTGGCTTCTCCCATTCTCTCCACTTTATTTGCCACAGTGTTTATGTGTGTTTTTGTCATGCATGTGTTATGTAGATCACTTTACAAGCATACGCGTTTGTGCACGTGCCCGTGCAGCGTTCGCAGGGCCAAGCAGAGGAGCGATTTCTCCCTGATGCAGTTTCACATTGTTATTTTACGCTCTAGATGCAATATCCTGCTATTTAGAAACCCAACTATCAATCATCTCAGTTGTTGCTGGCAAACTTCAAAGCGCTCTCGACTTGCTGCTCATTTTCTTTCTATTAGTAACACTCAAGTGGATAGAAATACAAAGGAGCAGAAATTACAGAATGTCGCGGGTGTGTTCGTTTGTGTGTGTGTGTGTGTGTGTGTGTGTGTGTGTGTGTGTGTGTGTGTGTGTGTGTGTGTTTGTGTGTGTGTACATGTTGGTTTTTAGAGATGAAAATTAGCACCACAGTGACAAGAAATGTCTTCACTTGGAGCTAAAAGGTAGAACGTGATGTCTTTTCCACTCTGCTTGATGTTTAATTAATTTTGCTCTTTTATTTTCAGACATGGGTGTCTGTTGTTCTGTTGTTTGATATCAACTCACTTTGTGTCTGTGTGTGCTTATGAACAGTGGCTGATTTAAGCATGTGTAATGAGTTTTATCAATGAGTGATTATTTTTGTATGAATGCCTGTGGACATGGATGGATTACGAAACAATGGTCTCTTTTAGGGACATTTTGAGGTTCAACCATCACCCTCAAGCAGTGGTGTAAGGAAATTACAACAGACCCAGCGCACGCTATCATGCCACTAAAACCAATTGTCTTTTACTTAAACATCACTTGCAATTTTTCCAAAGTCTCGCGATTTTTCGTTCCCCGATGTTTTGCACGAAAGTGGGGGGAAACTGTTTTGTACTTCGTGCAACATTGTGGTGGAACACAAGCGAAAGTCTTCTTTGGACAGTCACTTTTCTACCGCAAAGCACCAGAAAATGGTCTCAGTGCACCAGCTTATATGTGTCGAATTTATTAAAATGGTGTGTTTAAAGAGGATGTAGCTTACGTGTTGTTTTACAGTCAAATTGTCTGGTTTAAGAGCTACAATATTCACTCAGGATTTTTTTGCAACATTATTGAAGTCCATGTTTTGAAACTAATTAGATAAAACTAAAGAAGAGAACTGAAACATTTGGAGCTGTTTTTGTAATATTCAGTATGATTATTATAGCAAGTCATTACATGACTCCTTTTTTGGAAGCAGTAGTTAAAAAAAAAAAAAAAAACACATTTTATTTCTCCAGATTTTTGTCATTTGCCACAATTTCCCGCAAAAAAATCACATAAAAATGCCACTATTTTTATTGCAATTTCTGACAAAGTTGGCCACAGATTCAAGATTTTTGGGCCGCAAATTCAAGGTTTTTTTGCCACAAGATCCTGGAGGGACTGACTTCCTGGGATAGGGCCACTAAAAGCGACTGTTTTCAAATGAAACACCACGTTTCTTGCCACAGTGCCACAAAACACAGTTGTTTTTACCAAAACATTACAGCATTTACTGCTGTGATAGTACCATGAAAAGCAGATTTTTACTGAAACATCGCTGTGTTTCCTGCCAGGATAGTGCCAAGAAAAGTGATTGTTTTCTTTACCAAAACATTGCAACGTTTCCTTCAGAGATAAAGGCCACAAAAAGCTCTTTTTTTTTTGGAAACATTGCCGTTTTCCTGCAAGGACAGTGCCACAAAAAGAGGTTGTTTTTTTTAACCAAAAGTTCGCTGCATTTCCTGCCACGATGGTGCTTTGAAAAGCAGGCTTTTACCAAAACATGGCAGTGTTTCCTGCCACAATAGTGCCGCCAAATGTTGTTTTTTACTGAAACATCGCTACATTTCCTGCCTGGATGAAGCCACGAAAGCAGTTTTTAACTGCGATATCGCTGTGTTACCTGTTTGTTTGTTTGTTTGTTTTTACAGAGACATCGACAGCTTCTCCAGCAATTATTTTGCCACTAAAATTGTTTTTAGGCCCAAAAATGATCTATTCCTAATCATAACCAAGTGATTTTGTGTCTAAACATAACCACATGTTAAACACAGGGTTATTAAGATGTAAAGAAGTGTAAACTTTTAACATATCTACGACATTATGATGTACAAATGTAACTTATATGTGGTTTGCAGAAACATACAATGCCAATGTTTTCCTGGCGACTGAGTTGAAATGACAGTCACTTCAAACAGGGGCTCTGATTTGGGGGTCCTTCACTCTTTGGAGTCTGTGCCCAGAAGATGCAGTAATCCATCTATCCCTGTGCATATAGTGTGTGAGAGAGAGAGTGTGTGTGTGTTTATTTGTATTTGGCAGAAATGCCTCCCAGCATGGAGGCACAAACAATCCAGATCCGCAGCATCACTCACCTCGTCTTCTGTCCTCTCCTTCCTCTCCGCGGTATTAAGTATCACTCACTGCTACTCCAACACTGTCAAACTCAATTTCAAAGTTTTTCATCTGCCAAATCCAGCTGCATTTTCCGGCTCAGATTCGTGATCACGCTGCGGTCGGGGAAACAGAGCCAGGAAGAAGTCAGCGTGATTGGCGAATCTCAACGAGCCAGTGTAGCATTTCAAAGTCTGCTATCATTCCCGAAAACACCAGCCCCAGCCCAGCTTTGGCTGCCGCTGCGCATAGAGAAGTCAATAAATTTCTTAATTAAAGGAATGCTCCTCAAACACACAGAATGCTCTTACTTACTGATGTATTTACTGAGATTAAAGTTGTGGATTTGAATTTGTTTTCATACATTCTAATTTCCTGTCATCATGCATTAGTCACAAAGGGAAGTCGAGCTTAACCGAGTGCTTTCCTAACACACTGGGAGTGAGATCGTGTCAGTGCACTAACTGGTCTTCCAATTGGCCTCTACTGGAAAATGTGATGTTTTTGCCAAGGCCGCTAATCAAAGCAAGCTGAGCGAAGAATATGTGTGTAATTTATGACATGTTAAATTTGGCTGGTGGACTTCCCCTCACTGCTTTTCTCTGCATCCCCGCCCAGAAATAAATTTCATTTAAGCAGAACAACACAGCTTGGGCCACAGATTTCTAACCATGGGAAACACTGTTATTGTAATGATAAGAATGCTTACGGCACGTTAGTCCATATATTATCTCCTTTTTTTCCACTGGGTGTTTATTTACTTTGGAGATGAATGCAGCGAGCCTCCTTCTGGCCCCCGGCTCAGCTCTCCATACTTGGGGTTGTGGAAGAGCTTTCCGAACACAGAAGACAGAGTCAGTCTACCTTTATTAAATCTGCTTCATTGTGGGTGCCCACTCTTCCGTTGCAGAGCTGTTCTCTGTTATTCAGCAAGCCTTTGGCTTCTGTGTTCGTACTCTTGATTCCGTATTTCTTTGCCAATGATAATTACAGTAATGTGTGCTCAAATGGATGCACATGCCTCATTGGAACTGATGAAATCAATATTTTAAATATGCTGTTATTCCAACTGATGAAACATCCCATTACATAATAAAGCACAGCAATTACACAGCACTAAATGGCACTTAAACAATGAGTCCTACATTTTGCTCTGCTAAACTAAATAAGAAGTTTGCCAGTGAAATGCACAATTGCATTTGTTTTCTTTAATTCAACCACTTAAATGTTTGCACATATCTTGCTGTCAGTGTGGACTATTTTTAGGTAAAAAGTAGCTCCAATGAACACAGTGAGGTCTGTGGATTTCTTGACTATATTTTATTATTGGAGTATTATTACTGAGGCATTCAAAGCTTTTTAATCTTGTTGTTGCTTTAGGCGGAGCTTTAAGGGGACGATTTCTGCTCATTTTCAGGTTATTACTTGTATTTTGGGTTTCTTGTAGAACATGTTGAAATGCTTAAATGTTCCAAAACACTTTATTTTCCTCATACTGTCTCTGCTGGAACACCTGGATTCACACTCGGTCTGAAACACCCTGTTTAAGCGCTTGTCTCTTAGACCGCCCCTCTCCTGAAAAAGCCCGTTCTGCTCTGCTTTTTCTTTTTTAACCTCCTCTTCGTTGTCTTCTTTTAAACAGCGAATTTCAAACAGACGGTGGAGTATTAGCACCAACATTTAACCACCCACACATAAACCAAACTCACGCCACAACGTCAGTACTGCTTAAAATGTGCTGCCCCAGCTAGGAGCTAGTTAGCTAGCTAGCAAATGCTAACGGTGGCTAAAAAGCTAAAATTAGCACTCGCATTATTGTTCACGGTACCAAATCATTACAGACCCAACAAACATTACTGACAGCTTCTATTCTACAACAGTTTTGGTACTTAGTGCAAAAATCATTTAAAACTAACAGGCTTCTTGTCGTCCCCAGCCGCCATGTCAAAAGTGCGATGTAGCTTCTGTTACATCACAAAGATGGTGAGTGTTGAGGGTGACAAGTGTCCCTCATTCCACCCTCAGATTTTGGAACATTTTGAGTGCACCAGCAGTACACTACATTTGCCCGTACAAAGCAGTGTAAATGAACGTGTGCACTCAAAATATTAGTGTTAAGTACAAAAATGTGAGATTTGAGACACACTGTCTTCAGGTCTTCCACTCGGGCCCCCAAAGAAGTGTGCTAGACTTTGAAGCAAATTTGAGTGGCCAAACCATGTAATGACTTCAAGGTCTGTCACATGATGCCACAGGTCAGGCTGCTGCTGCTGGTGTCATGGTGTGGGGGAGATTTTCTTAGTACCAACTGAGCATGGTTTAAACACCACAGCCTACCTGAGTATTATTGCTGACCGTGTCCATCCCTTTATGACCACAGTGTACCCATCTTCTGATGGCTACTTCCAGCAGGATAACGCACCATGTCACAAAGCTCAGATCATCTCAAACATGACGATGAGTTCACTGTACTCCAATGGCCTCCACAGTCACCAGATCTCAGTCCAATAGAGCACCTTTGGGATATGGTGGAACGGGAGATTCTCATCACGGATGTGCAGCCGACCAATCTGCAGTAACTGTGTGATGTCATCATGTCAATATGGACCAAAATCTCTGAGGAATGTTTCCAGCACCTTGTTGAATCTGAAGACAAAAGTTTGTAGCAAGGTGTACCTGCTAAAAGGGATTTTTTTTGACAAATAAAAAGAGTATAAAAAAACAGTTTAAAGTTACCAAAGCTTCCCTCCTCGTGTATCACCTTGAGAGCGAAGACGGATCAGCAGTTATACAGAGCAAGACAAAGAATAATGTCTTATTCAATAGTTGGTTGTTTGCTTTCAGGTGGACTGAACCTGCAGCCAACGAGGTGAGTGTTGTTTTTGTTACAGTCACTGATCAGATCTAAAAAGCAGATAAAGACAAAAATCTTTGAGACATACAGGACAGTGTGAGGCCTGGTTATGTGTGTGACTTCATTTGAAGTGTATGCCTGGTACATTGTGTCGGCACGCATACAGTATCTGTGTGCGTTTGTCTGTTAACAGGCGGGTGTGAGCGCTGCTCAGGCTGTGGGAGATAAACAGGACATGCTCCGAGGAGTGGGACGATGGCCAGTGGACACAGCTGAGGAGGCAGCTGTGATGAGATGGAGAGGTGGAAGGAGGGAGGAGGGGAGGAAGGAGAGAGGAAGAGAGAAGGAGGGAGGGATGGGAGGAGAGCAACACACTGTGGAGGGCAGAGTGCCCTGACAGCCACAGGAGTCGCAGAGTGGGACCTCTCCAGGCTTGACAGATGGACAGACAGGGCTACGCCCCGCTGGCAGACTCTGGCTCTTGATGCCAGCGTGAGCGCACACACACACATCGATGTGCTCTAGCAAACACGCACAAGCACCTATATAAGCATCGAGAAACGGCCTCATACTGATGCACATAAACACTGAGAATGCAACATGGCCGACAAACAAACACAGAGCTGAGAACAAAAACAGATCCTTACTTTCCCAGAAAACTAACTCAAAGATACCTCTCTCTTTTGTTTTACGTCAATGCAGACTCAGCCAGAGAAAGAAAGAGGGCTGTCCGAGGCCATTTGTCAGGGGGAATAAAGGCGAATCAAGTCCAAAGATTTTATTCCGTCGATTCAGGACAGTGCCCAAAACCGCAGGGAGCTGCCGGGCATCGACTTGTGTGTAGATCAGCTAGCCTTTGCTTTTACGCCCACGTGGGACACAAAGGACAGTATTGGCCAAGATGTGAGACCTGCAGCGAAGCTCGCAGAGGCAGGAAAGAGATGGGGGGAGAATTCAATCAGAGTTGACCATCTGCCAGATCACTTGTAACGCCAAAGGTGTCAGTCCCCTGTGCAATATATCCAGACTGGTTGAGTGTGGCACACATGGTAAGTCACTGGAAAAGTACCATGACATGCAGTTTCAGGATATCTTATATACAAATCCAGGATTTTTAGGTTTTGTGACCTCGTGTGGCCCGGTTAGAATTCTAGAGTTTACAGAAATTGTGATGTATCACTACTCCTCTACCTACAAATCAAATACTTCATTTGTGTCTCCTGGATGAGTCTCATGGTACTTGGATATTAACCGATATTTCTACTTAAATATAGTTCAGAATCTTGTCTGAAGAGAAGTACAAGACTTAAGGACTGGGCAGTTAGTTTGCAGATATGCTACGTCTTGTTACATGCTTAAGGCCGGAGATGTATTTGCTTTTTTAACTGCACATAGACAACCAGCAGGACGAGTTCTCACAACCTGGTCTCACTGTGAAGTTGTCAAAATCCAGTGGTTGGTCAGTGACTACCTGTGTCAGACACAGACAAAAAAAAAAAGACCGTCCTTTCACGTCAGCATGATGCATGGCTGGTCACCGTTATTGTTCAATGGCACGCAGCAGAATCAGGAGGAAACGCGGTGGGACAACAATGAAAGTTAAGGTTGAGAAAGTCCGAGCAGGGCAGGCGGGAGGGTGGTGGATGGGTCCAACATCCACCGACTTTCACCTGGGAGGCCGGTGTTCACTTCCTGTCAAATTGTACAGCCAAATCCTGTTCTTTTTTCCTAAACCCAACCACACGCATGTGTTGGCTAAATATTACCACGCGTGTTTGGTGTTGGAGGAAAAAGGTCAATTGGTGGTGTTGTACTGATGAAGTACAGTTATTTTGAAAGAGAAGTTGAAGTCCAAACATCAAAATGTGATGAGGTTGGAGTGGGAATGTGTTGGTTGGATACTTTCTCGTGTACTATGCGTGTTACTGGAGGATTCCACCACAGGACTCAGACCATTAAGAACTTCCAGATTTTCATGATGTAAACAGTAAACACTGCAACACTTGAGTAAGTTACTGGATCATTCACTCTGAGATCAGGGCAGAAAAAGTGGCGGGCACCATCTCAGATGGTATAACCATCCATCCTTTTTCAACCACTCGTGGGGTTCAGTTGTGAGGCTGAGCAAGGCACTCCAGACATCCATCTTTGCAGCAATGCTTTCAAGCTCCTTCTGGGGGACCCCAAGGCGTTCCCAGTCCAGATGAGACATGATCCCTTCAGTGTGTTCTGGGTCTGCCCCAGTGCCTCCTACCAGCTCGACGTGCCCGGAATAACTCCAACCTGAGGCGTCCAGGAGGATTGTAATCAGGTGCCTGAACCACCTCAACTGACCCCTTTTGTCGCGAAAAAGCAGCGACTCTTCTCCGAGCTCCCTCTGGATGTTTGAGTTTCAGCTGCTTGTATCTGCTGTCTCATTCTTTCGGTCACTACCCAGAGCCATAGGTGAGAGTTGGGACGTGGATGGACCAGTAAAACTCTTCACCACAATAGTCCGGTGCAATGCCCACATCACTGCAGATGCCATGCCAAACTGTTGATCAATCTCACTCTCCATTCTACCTTCACTTGCGAACAAGACCTACAGATGCTTGAACTCCCTCACTTGGTGCAGCAACTCTCTCCCAACACAGAGGGGATAATCCACCCTCTTCCCGCAGAGAACCATAGCCTTATGGATGCATGGACTTTTGATGGGTGCAAAAATCCCCAAACAAAATTGAGACCTTTTTTGAAAACTTTAATGACCGATGAAAGTTTGAGAGTAGAAGTAGTTTACAAGAATTCTGTCAGTAGTTTTTAAGGTGTCCTGTAATAAAGAAATGTTTTGGAGAAGTAGAACTTCTAATCTTGTGGTGGCAGCAGATAAAATGTCAGTGGATCACCAAAGTCACAATTAATTATCAGGGAATCATTAATTTCTGTACAACACTGCATGCCAGAATGTTATTTGTGAAATGTTTTGTCTGAAACAACAGTATTGGACCGAACAACCCATCAACTAAACAGTAAACACCAGCTGATAGAGAGAACTGATTCAATCCAGGGCTTTATCAAAGTTGAGTTTGGGGTCAATGTACACAAAATAACTCTATTTACTCCCAAAGTATTCGCCTTCCTATCATAAAAAAGGCAGAAAATCATGAATCAGAGAGGAAGAAACGGCAACAACCTCCCTCGCCTATGTGTGCGGCTACCCCTGATGTCTTTCTAAAATATAATTGATGCAGAAAAAGAGCGCTCAGATGTGTAAAGAGCAGTAAATTCACCGTTGAAAGCAAAGCCTTACTCTTTGGTACCATGGCGTATTCTCCTCCTCTCCTGCAGTGCTTTACTAAACAGTGGAATAAGCCGAGCACACAGGCGACGGAGAGAAAAGGCTGTGAGGCTGAAAGAGAGGAAGATGGAAAAAGGAGGTGGAGTAGGAGGAGAAGTAGAAAAAGGAGGAGTGGAGTGATACCATTTAAATTGATTCCACGACCCGCGGGCCTGCATCCTGTCACGCTTTCTTGCAGCTCCAGTCCGCTGCCATTCCCATCCAGGGAGCACATCTGAGGAGACCCACAGCTCTTTTCCACCCGTTTTCTCTCTGGGGTACTGTAGGTATTTCCATCCCAGGGTATTTCACAGCTCTGCCATGACCATCCCCTTCTCCTTCTCTTATCTTTCACACTGTCACAACCATTCGGCTACTGTCGGCTTCAGCAAGGAGCCTGTTTTTTTTAGAGGGAAAACTGAGATTTTTCCCTTCTCTCCCACCATCTTTTCTCTTTCTGCTTCCATCTCTTGCCCTTTTCTAGCCTGTCATCTCAGCACGTATTCCCCTCACATCTCCAATTCCCCCTTTTTCACACTTTCACTTTCTGTTAATAACTTCTCTTCCCCATCTCACATCTCGTCCTCTCTTCAGCCTCTCTTCTCTGTCCCCTTGCTATCTTTGTTCTTCCTCCTTGCCATATGTTCTCTTTCTCTCTCCCTGCCTCTGACTCAAGTGCCATTTGATGAGACCTGGATTGAGAGCGGTGGAGTATCGGCGCCGTGCAGCAGTGCACCCAGGAGAGGATGTCAGGGAAAGAGACAGGCCCTCTTCACATTAAATATCATCTGACACCTAATCTGCTGCACCTTCTGCTGCTGTGATGAGAGGAAGAGGACGGAACTGTTCCCCGTGCTCCAAGAAACAGCCCCCATCTATCCCCCTTTGTTTCATGTTGGTGGAGGAAGAAGTGCAACGTAATTAATACATCAAGACAAAGGCTGTTCTGAGCACGTCGGGCTTTGAGAGGAAGAAAGAGGAGGAAGAAATGGGGACAGACTTTTTAACACCACCCATATTCACCAACAAATAGAATGAAGCAAGGGCACGATTATGTCAGAGACGACAATAAGGAGCCCCTTCCTCCTCCCCTCTGTGTTTTCGGACAGCCTGCTATCTATCGCTAAGTTGTCACAATTCAGCATCGTATCAATACATCACATGGTTGATTTGGCAGCCAGATCATAGGTTTGCAGTCGGGATGCAGGGCAGTGGCCAAGAAAACAGCCTTTTTATGATTCAACAAAGGCTGCGGGCCCGCGCTGATGCAGTTGCAAATTGAAGAATGAATGAGAACTGACAAGTCTCCCAGGGAAATCAATCCGATAGAATAGGTTTCCAATATGGAGATGCTGGGAAGATGATCACCGGGAAACGGTGGCAGCGCATTTCTGATTTTTCATTTTTTGGCCTAATGAATTGGTTTGTCCTGTGGGGTTAAACCTGCATCATTTCAAAGGGAAATTCAACTGAAAGCAGATTGGAATTCCAATTCCATTTATGTTTATTAAAGTTCCTCTCTGGGCGTTTATTAAACCGCTAAAAACTCATCTCTGTTCATCAAAATTACATATTTAGTAGGCCTTTTTTTCCCTGTACCTTTTCACGTGTAGATCCAACACGCTTTTATCCCAACTCATCACATATTTGTCAGTGGACCTCCATGTCTGAATACAACACTCTAGGTAGGCTCTTGTATCTGGTTTGGATGTTCAGGGACAGCAAGTCAATTTATGCTTTTCACAGGAGATGTACAGTTTCTGCTTGTTACATACATACAGTCTAGGGCTGCTTGAACGGTGGTAAATAGCATATTTACCAGGGCTATCAACATAACATGTTTATTTAGATTATTAATGACAGAAAAATAATGCGTAAGAAAAAATCAAATCGTGTTCCTTGGTGCCCTTTGACCCGGTGTGTCAGTGAAGGCCACAGTGGTTTTGTCACATGATGGAGGCAGATGAGACGACGCTGCTCAGCCTCATGAATAGAACATTTACATTTAAAAAACACCCAAATGGAACTGTTGACAGGAGCACTGGAGGAGGAATTATTGGAACATTGGAGAACTTAAAGCCTGAAATATCACCTCAACACTAGGCATTTAACAGGGAACCTGGAGGTCCGAGCTAGCACAGCCTCTGATGCTAATGCTAGCAGCCGGCCTCATCAAACCACACTCAACTAGGTGTTCAGACTGAGTCAGTCTACCTGTGACCGACTCACTAACTCCTTTACAAAATGGATTGCAGTGGAGTGCAGGGGGACAACTGTGTCCACAATCCAGCAGCTTTACTACGACATATCTGCCAAAATTTCTTTGAATTAAAAATGTTGTAAATATTTTCACAGCAAAAACTCATGTATGCAATTAATTTAGATTAATTAATCGCACAGCATGTAATTCATTAAAACAGTTTTTTAATCACAGCCCTGGTATTTCATTTTTTTATTATTCATTTAGCCAGAAAAACCTCTTGAGATTAAAAATCTCTTTTTCAAGAGTGCCCTGGCAGAGACAGGCAGCAACATAGGTTACAGACTGACAACATGGAACAAAAATACAAAGTAAAAATACACAGTTCTAAAACAAGCAATATAAAACACAAAATGAGATTAGAAAAGCTGAAAACTGTGTTCATATAAAAAGTAAAAGGGCAACGACATAGGATTTCAAAGACCAGCAAAAATACACCCTGACATTGTATAGATGATTGCGTACAAAAATCCTGCAACAGGTCTTTGCAGGAACTTTACAACTTTAAGTCCATCTACAGAAGATTTCACATAGGAGCTGCATACATAAATGCTCACCAAGAAGCCATGGGTTGGAGTCGAGCCCGTGGTCGCTGCGGCAAGGACTCAGCTAGTGGGTGACCCACAAACCTCTGCTTGTTAATTAAAGAATAAATAAAATGAGCCCTTAGCTTTGCATGATTATCAAACGGCTTACAATGTACTGCTAATGGAAGACAGCGATGGGCAGTCCAATTTGTTTCACAATTTTGGTTCCTTTGAGTTGATTCATGACTCAAATAAATAAAAAATTTAAGTTTGGAGTAAAGAACAATCCCCAATTAATCTGGAAAGAACATTTGTGGGTGTAGGAACCCACAGAGACCCCTACAGAGGTTCAGACTAAGCCCCCAATGTCCTCAGATCCTAGAAACGCCCCTGTCACATGTTAACACCATTGTCGTTGCAATGTAAAGCTTCAACAGCGACATGTTAAGGTACAAATGTGATGTAACCATGGTTTGCAGAAATGCCAACATTTATTCTGGCAATTGGATTGTAAAAGGAAGAGAGGGGAAATCTATCAAGAGTCCATAGAAGCAAAAAAAGTCAACCGGCAGTTTGAATTTTAATTAAAATTTCACTTTGAGGAGTAATTTTACTTTTTACACTTAACTGAGTTTGATTCCAACGAGCCTGAGCTCAAGACAAATCTGGTATTAAACCAGCAGTCACCCACGGGTTTCAGTCACAGAGGCCACAAAATCATTCTCACTCCATTTTAAACACAGCGCGGTCACTTGAAGCCCTCAGAGAGCAAACTTCAGCCTCTCCTGTTTCTAGTTTCGGGGATCAGCTTGTTCCTGTGTATAAAGATTGGCTCAACTTCCTAAAATCAGAGGACAAACACATGTGAACTCTGTTTTAATATGGATTTTCGCTTTAAGAAAAAACAATAAAACATTCCCCCGCAGTCTCTGCCAGGAAATGGTCTTGATTATGAAGACATCGTTTGCACTTACTACTGGCCGGGTCTGGGCTTCTTCTTTGCTGGGAGGCTTTGATGTGTCTCGACAGGCAGATGTGAGCCTCTCCCAGCACCGACCATCTACTCAGTCAGCCAGGTCTCCCAAATCCCCCAGAGAGGCGACACGACCTGAAAGCCATCAGTGTCTGGGAGTCCATAACAATGCGACCCATGCTCTATCTCAGCCATTTGTTCCTGCCACTTTGGCACTGAGAGAATTGCTCTCAATCTCTTGGAGGGGGTCTGGCATTCCTTCACCCCATCCATCACAAGTCCTCTCTCCAGCGGATGGACCACTTCCTCGGCTGCCTGTCTGCTGCTTTCATCGGCTGGATGCTGCCTCCGTGCACTGCAGTTGTCCCCCTGTGCCTGTTGCAATTACCCTCTGCACAGGCATACATCACCCGGGACACTGGTGGACAATTTTTTCCCCTTTGTTCTGGCACTATAGGAATTGACTGTGATGGCCAGTGGCCAGTAAATGCTCCCTTCGTGCAATGTTCCTCCATAAAGCACCGTGTTTGACCTCCCCAGAACGACGTGTGAAGTGAACTAAGATTTGTGACCAAACTCCGTGAACTCAGTAGACTTTGAAGGAGACCTACTTTTCAGCAAAACATTTTTTTTTTTGCTCGATTCAAACTGCTGGATTTACCAGCAATTTCTTAAAGCTCCAAATGCAAAGCTTGAGAATAATGAAAAATGAATCTTCCTGGAAGTGCCGAGCTTTCCTATTTTAGCTTCAATTTATCAAGGAGAGACTCCCAGGCATGCTAAGAGGTAAGTAACAGCAAATGTAGCGTGTGATAAATGACAGAGTATAGCATCTCAAATGGCACATGAATTCGTCTGAAGGGAAATATCACACGCATTCTTAATGACAAAGCAATCTGTTTGTGAACGTGTCATGTGTCTGGTTGTGTGGGATATTGATTGCTCACATGGGTGAAATGAGCTCTGTTTTGGATTTAATGACATGCTGGAGCAGCGGTGGCCTCGCATAATGTTACAGATAAAGTTCAGATTGTTCAGATTGAGGTGCTTATCCATGGACAGTATATGACATACAGCAGACATCAGTCAGTCAGTACGCCCTAGGTCTGGAGAAGCAGGCTGGAGTCTGACATGGAAGCCAAGCAATCTACTGCTGTGGGCAGGGTCCACAACAAAACATATTTAAGCCACCCAAAAAAATAATTACCAGTTTCATGTACGCTCTATTGAGAGTATTGTCATTGCTGTACCTTACCCAGTGTTTTCTGACAAGAAAATGAAGCTGTTACATTGCTTTCCTCAAAACCAAACTCCATTGAGAAAAATGGTGATTTAACACTGCTAACACAAAAGCTGCTGGTGTACTGCTGCCTCAATCAGTTAGCTAGTTGGTGCTATTGTGTGACTTTGGTGTTTAAAAGGTTTAGTTCAGATTCACCAAAGTTGGTGTCTGATGCCAAAATCATTGACAAGCAGCAGCATTTGACAACTTCAGAATGAGAACAGGCTGACTGTTCCAGACTGGGAGCATGCCCCCTGACTTTGACTGTGGATAAGTACCCAATAAAACCCCACTTCGAAAAATCCGAACTACCCCTTTAAGTAGGAAGACAATGCTTTTATTGGAAATCCCAGGAGCAACAATAATCCCCAACAACAATAATCGCCCGTGACCTCTGACCTCCCCGTGGAGCACTGAATGCAAAGAGAACTTCCACTAAGAGGATAAAAACAAATCCAAAAAGGCCACTCTTTCACTCTCTACACTCACACACAGCTAAAGGTTAAACTCCTGCCTACAGTCACTCATTACAGAGTTCCATATGTGTGTGTATGTGGGTGTGAGATGGAGTGTAGGGGGAGAGGGGGCTCTTGGCGAGTGTCGAAAGCGGTTAAATCATCGCACATAGGACCAAAGTGGCACTTATAGCACATAAACGTCAGTAGGAATGAGTTGGTCCTGGGTAGCCGGCATAATATGCATGCTGATGTGTGTGTGTGTGTGTGTGTGTGTGTGTGTGTGTGTGTGTGTGTGTGTGTGTGTGTGTGTGTGCACTTAAAGTATAAGAAGCAGAGAAGGTTAAAAACAGAAAGATTACTCAGTCAAACATCTGCTCATGTTGACTTCAAATATCAAGCCGTACAGTATCCAAGGAAGACTTTGCTCATTTTTTTCTCTCATAGTAACAAAATGGACGCCTCTCAAGCCGCCAAAATGACAGAACTTCTAATCACTCATCGCAGCTCCAGTTAAAATCTGCTTTTTTTCCACCCCGACAGGCCTCAGCTCGCAGCAGATTGGAGCTTTTCAGCGCTGCGTTGGATCAGCAAGGGCAGTCGCTCACGCTGCACAAGCAGGTGATGATTAAAGGCTGACCTTACGCTTAATTAGTGGCAACTGGGAGATTTCACCGCTTGGCTATGAATCATGGGAGGAAAAAGCAGCCGCCAGGGAAATGTTACCTAAGTGATTAGGTGAGGGGTGTAAATCAATAGTGCCGTTGACCTGCGAATGGAGTGGCAAAGGGAAGTGAGGTGCGAAATGAAGATGGAAAAAAGAATGAAAGGACATGATTAACATGACTGACCTGCTCCTGTCTCACGGACATAAACAGCAATGGTACATTTATTCAGGATGAGTTAAGAAACTGAAGGCATTAATTTTCTTTATTTTTTACATTTAATTTGAAAAGAGCTGAGAATAATAAATATTCTTTTATGAGACTGTGCGCTGCCAGGTGTTTTCATATCGCAGGAATTCCGAGGAAACTGGAATTTAAATCAGCTTTAACAGTGTAATGTGAAAGTATGGAGAGGAAGGGTGTAACAGTCCATCCATCTGGGTCCATTCAATGAGGACTGATCACCAATGCAAAGTAAAAACATACATCCACATCATCATCTTTAATATACGCATGTCTGTCACTGTCAAACAGCGCCACGCAGATAACAACAAGCACCTGAAAAAAGGCGCTGAGGATATTTAGTCCCCTCTTGGAAATAAATCAGCAGAGTGGAAATATTTTGGATTTTGGAGAAAAGATGAGTCAACAGTCAAAGCACATGTGATATGCTATCTAGAACAGGGTTCCAGATTTCTGCTTAGTCGTTAGTTCAAGGTGAGCCCAGTCTCACTCCAAAGTCGTCGAAATCTGGCGCTTGAGCAGTGACTTGTGGCATCAGAAAGCGGTGAAAAAAGGCGTCCTGTAACATCAGCATTATACACGGCCAGTCGCCATTACAGTTTAATGGCAGCCGGCAACATCAGGGGGAAACGCGGCACAAGGACGGAAGTTAAGGCAGCGAAAGTCCAAGTAGGGCAGGCGGGACAAACACTGACTTTCATCCGAAAGAGTGTCTTTGCATCTCGTGAGATTCTAAAGCCAAACCCTGTTCTTTTTTCCTGAACCCAACCACGTTTTGTTGTTCAAGGAAAAAAACATCAAGTCACAGTGTTGTATTGACGTAGTGCTTTTATTTTGAAAGAGACTGTATGCAAACTGTACATTTCCTGTGAAAACAGAAGTGTATTTTGAAATCAGCCAATGCATGTAACAGGCTGAAGTTGATATGGTGTGCCAGAATGTCAACAACCAACACACCCAGGGTACCTTGGACATCATATGTGGACGTGGAAAGTCCATGACCAAACGTCAATATGTGACGAGGTCTGAGTGAGAATGTGTTGACAAGGTTCACAGTTTTATACATTCAGTGTCATACTTGTGTTTGGCCATATTGTCACGCTAGTTTACCATTTCTGTCAAGTAACTATCCGCTAGTCACTGACTCTACAGCAAGAAATTAGCACTTCAAAATAAAAGATCTGTGCCAGAAATTTTCTGTGCTAAAAAACAAAGTGTGTTTTTTACAAACTCAACACATTTGCGTGTCTCTTAAGGTCTGTTAACAATGAGCCACTGACCTAGAAAATGCATTTCCTGCAGGAATTGCGTGTGAATGCTGAAAACTCAAATACTTTCCAGAGCTTTGCTTGAACAGTAATCTTAAAGCACAAATGTACTGAACTGCATCACTGAAAAGCCTGGAGGTTGAAATGTAAAACGCAGGGTACCGAAGAGCTCATTGGTCGCTTAGTCACAGAAAAAAAGGAAAGTAAACAAACAAACAAAAGAAGCGTGAAACTCTATTAGGAGCTGCACCTTGTCAAAATAAATCAAAACCTATACGACTGGACCAAGTGGGAATTTCATTGGAAAGGACAGGAAAGGGATGGCAGCTATTTGTGTTAAATGGCCATATGATATTGTTTCATATCGATCACAGGCCCCTGAATTGAATCAGATCTAAGCAATATCTTATCACTGACTGAAGAATGGATATGATGTTGTACTGTGAGGAAAGTAGTAATTTACACCCCTCGTAGAAAATATGTTTGTAGGGTTAGTTTGCATTTTTTGCTTGAAGTTTGGCCACTTCTAAGGTGATCTTTAGCACACAGATTTGTAACAGAAGCTAGTCCCTGCTGCTGCAGAGTCACAGGGAGGAAAGTTGTAGTCATCTCCAGCGCTCTGGCCGAGATAAAACAATTAATCTTACATTGAGCACTCCACCCGAAAGCTAAGAAAGGGGCTAAATGGCTCATTGAAATCTGGAGCTTTAATCGCTTCTGTGAGGCAGTTTGTGCCAAATCTGTTGTTGATGCTTCATTCCCCCTCTCCACTCTAAATGGGCGAAACTCTTAATATGTAGCCAAGGTCAGGAGACGCATTAGTTATTGAAGAGTGGAAATCAATAGCCAAAGCAGTCCTTGACAACGCACAGCCTGAGAATGGCTAACTACAACTTATCTGGCTGCCGGTGAGCAACTCCGTGAGTGTGTGTGTGTCTGTGTGTGTGTGTGAGACAAAGCAGCATGTTGAAATCAGTAATCGCCACAGTATGTCTGCTACTGGTGCTGCAGGAAAAAAAAAAAAGCCATTTTTGGAAGACAGCATGAATGATTTTTACAGCAAACAATACTCTGAACATATTTCAGTGAAAAACAGTTTTCAGTCTAAAATTGTGTTTAAATGAAGGAAAATTGCGTCGGCTGATATTCTGTCGCTGCCAGGAGTGGAGATTGTGAGGAAACATGACTAAGGTTTTCATAGTTCTCTTCAGGTTAAAGTCCTCATGAAATGAAAAATATATTTCTCCAGTTTTAATCCTGTGTCCCTGTGAGAACTGATCATTGATCTCTAGTTATATGCCAATATACGTCAAAAAATCTGAGTATTTTTACATAAAAATCCCTGTCTGTTTTCTACCTGTAAAACAGTTTGATGACTCATCCTGCACTCAGGGGCACTAACAAAAGTTCACCCAAACAATTGAGACTTCAGGGACTAGCAGCCACACCGGTCATTTAAAACTGCACTTTACCGTTTGTGGGTTGTAGCTAGCAGAGCAATGTGGAAATAAACAGGAAGTGATGGGAAGAGTGGGTAAAACCTTTCTGTGCGTTCCAGTACCCATACTGCCATACTATATAGTACACTAGATAAAGATTTAGTATGTCCCAATACACAGTCTGTCAAATGCAGTGTGCCAGAAATACCAGGATGTTCTTCTGCTACTTGGCTATTCTGACCCACAATCCTCTGCGAACAATACGTCATTGACTGAGACGCAAACAGTTGACAGCTTGACAGATTATTGACGGCTGTTTGACAGTCTTCTGTTCGACGGATGACAGCGCATTTCAGCAACTGATGAACAGTCAAACAGTAAAATAGGAATATTAATTAAACGAACAAAATAATCATAAATATTACAAACAACAAAAGGACATAACTATACAAATAACAATGACAGAGAACTGCAGATGTCATTTCACTGTCACAAATATGTTAGATTCTACAATCTGTTACTAATTACTGTTAGTAGGGAGTCATGAGTAACATAATATTATTATTTTTGAAAAGAGTAACGAGTAATTTATTACATGTTTAGAATAACGACCCCAACACTGCTCGGCACGATGCCTGGTCTAGGCCTCTTCATATCCACACAACATAGACATCACTAGAGTCCAATGGCTACATGTATCTAATGAGAAGAAACTACATTTCCTGTGAAAACGGAAGTGTATCTTAAAGAGACACTATGCACGATACACAGTGTGTCATGTGTAGTGTGAAAGTCCATCCACAAAATGGCCATACTTGATAAGTTTAATAAGAGTGATGGCCTCAATGCAGGTTGCAAATGACTGGAGTTACCTTTTAACTAACCTTTCAGCTGCTTTATTCTGAAAAAAAAAAAAAAAAAATAGTTCTGCTTTAACGGCTCCTACGGTGTACTTATCATTGTTGGGAAACATTACATCAAAGGACAGGTTTGCTCAGTATAAAAGGAATCCAAAATGAATTACTGATAGCGTACAATGCTGGTTTAAAAAGCTCTTTTCTGCTCATCTCGCTCTAAATGCCACATTTGCAGGTCAATTTTAAACAAAATCAATTTACTGAATCTGCTTGCAATTAAATAGCAGTTCCTAATGCCCCATGAAAATATGGCCCGGGCACTGGCTGTGTGATTCAGGTGGAGATGAGTCCCACGTGGCTCATTTCACTCTGACTCTCTCTCTCTCTCACACACACACACACACACACACACACACACACACACACACACACACACACACACCTCTACGTCCAGTTATAATTGACTCTATTGAGCAGGAACAGCATGCTTTCTCATTGCTCCTGCACTAATTGGGTTCTGCGCCCTTACTTTTTACATGAAACACATTTTATGGAGCAATTTAAAATACGTAGCACTGCATAATTAGAAGGAGATGAGGGAATGAGTGGGATCTGTGCCATGACAGCAGCAGGATGAAATGTCTTTTATACACTTTGGGTGCACGCCGCAGAAGAAAATCATTTGTCTGAAAAGAGAGACGGAGTGGGTTTGGACAAAAACGTCAGATCACCTTCCATTACAATGTAAATGTTGGGCGACTGCAGTGAGCCGGGCTGTGAAATGTGTTTGGCGAGCTGATACAAATGGGGTCATCCATAAGTGATTTTGTGGAAAGACGGAGGAAGGAAAGGCACCAAGATAATGATTAGCTCTCAGGAACATATGCTGTTCATAAACTCGCTCCTAATGACTTATTTGGCAGTTGTTGTTTTGACCTGTGTGTACTGTGTAAATGTTCAAACACTGAGGTGAGCCCAGATGTTTGGCAGACACGTGTGCACATTAATAAACAGCATGCGCACACACACTTGTGCACACTCATACAGATGCTCGCACAAACCTGCCTCCACAATAACATCTACACACTGCCTCTCTCGCTCTGCGTCCTGCGGGAGCCGCCGGGGGAAGAGTCATTTTTTTTCCCATGCCTGCTTGTTGATATTTGTCCTGTCAGCTCTCTAAACCGACTGCTGGCTCCCGTACGGACCTGAGCAGAGCACTTCAAACACTGTTGCAAATATTTAACATCTTGAAATGCGATTTACTTGGAACTCACTGCCTGCTAATCCCAGAGACGAAAACATAGACACAAAACTGGTGTGACGAAATCTTAAGAAAGATAATCTGTGAGTGGCTCAGTGCTGTGAGGCAGAGGTGGATCCACATCCAAAAGAAGAGCTGATGTCCCCGCAACTGCCAGATATTTAAACAGTAAGAAAAAGGAAGAAGGATCACAATGATTTAACTTAAAGGGAAACTTTGTTATTTTCCAACCTGGACTCTATTTTCTCATATTTATGTGTCTGACACCTATTTTCCTCCAAATGTGCTCTGGTTCTGGAGCTGGTTACGTTCAGGACTCTTAAATCAGCCACGTTTTTACCAGCTTTCTTCAGAACCATCGTAATCAAATATGTGTCATCGACTGAGGGCGTTGCACATTGCTAGGGTGTCTACAGGTCCTTTAAAGTCTTAAAAGGTGTTTAATTCAATGGTACAACAATAAGGCCTTAAAAGTCATTAAATAGTCTTAAATTTGAATTTGTGAGGTCTTAACTGCTACAGACATTTTATCTAATTTCATCTATCCATTTTCTAAATTTCTTCTTGTGAGAATGAGTTAAGCCTTTCTATGTAAAAGTCCACATTTCTAATATTACGAATCTTTAAAAAACTAGTGGCTTAACTCACTCTATTACCCATGTTCCTACATAACACTTACCTCTGCATGAGATCACATATAAACTACTTGCCTGAAGTGCTTACCTGCAATGCCTAAATAAGAAACAAGATTTGTCCAAAACTCTGTCCTAAATTTGAACAAAATTAAACTGTCTGATACCTGTAGACACCCTGAATGCACCACGGAAGTAAACAGAAGTAGCAAGATGGCAGATTGCATTGGTTAGTCTTATTGCAGAGGGGTTTCTTTTTCTGTTACCACAGATATTTGTTTCTATCAACAGGTAAGCATGGGCCTATATTAATGAGACCACTGCAAGCCAGGGCTGCACCGACTCAGAATTATGTCAGTCAAATCAGATCTGGACGTTTAATTCGAATATTTGACTTTTTTTTTTTTCATTTAAAGTTTTTACGTTTTAGCGGGCTCAGCGTGACGTTCAGTGTGACAGCTGCAGTCATGTAATCGTGTAAACAAGCTAACGGCGCTAACAATGGATCAGAAATGTGCTGCATTATTTTTGCAACACTAGATGTTAAGGAAAAAGCAGAGACTGTGTCGTATCAGGTTGCTGTGAGCTGTAAATTCACTACTTCTGAGGAGAAAAGAAGAGATAATGTTAAAGCACAGCCTTTGGGTGGAAGGTTTTTCCTCCTCTGTGCCGCTGTATTGTGTCTGCAGCTGTCTGCATCAAAGAGTTGCATGAAAGTCAAGAGTGCTCACTCTGCAGCAAAATCTTGGGACCCAAACATCCCTAGAAGTACACTGCACAGCACACTGACTAGTCTCCGACTGACAATTTGAATCTCTGACTTTCAATGGGCAGCCCTACTGCACTCTCTTCTTTTCCAATGATTTTTTTTATTTAATGCCCCTATTTTGCCTTTTTCATCTTCTCTGCCAAACCTGTAGAATACGACATACCCACTGATGTCATCACAGCTCACACTTCAGGTTACCTGACTGTTTTTTGGCTTCAGCTGGAAACCAACTTTCCAGGTTCTGACACATTTTATTTTTGGTCAAAATGCTCCAAATGGTTCAAAATAAGGTGCAGAGACCAGACAGAACCTGTTCCACGAAGGTGGAAAATGGGTCTATGTGACTAAAATGTGTGGAAAAAATCCTTTTGTTTAACCAGAAACAGACCCAAAATTGCCATCGCCAAACCCACCAGGCTCCATTTAAATAAACAGTCATTTAATGTGTTTAAAGCCTGCATATTTTCACATGTAATTAAAACTGAATTAAGGGTTAATTTCAACCAAACCAGAGTTGGTGATTTTTGAAACAGTGGAAAGATAAACCAAGAGGGTTTATGTAAGTTTATTTTGCTTTTGTTGACTTTGAATTAAGTGTCTTTTACGATGATAAAATTACTGTTTATTTGAATGGAGTCTGGTGGGTTTGGCAATGGTGATTTCGGGGCTGTTTCCGGTTAAAGAAAAATGATCTTACTCTTTAAAAGCATGGTGTATCTCTGTAGGGATCCTTTCAGTAATGTTGTCAGACACTAAGAATAATGACCAGAGCCTGTCAGTAACAAAAACAAACACTTTTAGTGGATGTAAATTGATGGTGTGCAATTAGTTATTTTGCAGCCTGACGGCTGCAGCCCTCATGATCATTACTGGACCAATTTAAAAAAAATAGTTGTTCCCATTAGTGACTTAGACACAAAAACCCAAGAAAATAGGGTCGAGGCTGAAAAATATCAAAGTTACCCTTTACATATTCCATGGCACAGTGTACTCTATATTCTTTATTCTGCTCTGCCCTGTGTGAACCATCTCAGTGACCATGGCCATTAGCACTGATAAACTCCAGTACATCATGTTCTAAAAATAACACATCCATGTTTAATAACCTTGTATGACCCTCATGAAGCACTTTAATGTTAGGAGCACTGGTGATTACAGCAGTTATTGAAGCCGTATGGCCAGAAATCTGGGCCTGCTAATACTCCCAGTTATTCATAACTGCTGTGGTTGCATCTGGTTTGTTTCAGGTTTAAATCAATCCGTGTCATGATTCACCCCGAGAAACAGCACGGCGGCTCCGAGGTCCTCAAAGAGCTCGAGTATCAGAGCCTCCTCCTCGTCTTGGCTGGAGGATCACAAGTACAACGTTGTAAAATCCTGCGAGCTTGGAAAGTTTGGTTTAATTGTATCCAGAATGATCCTCTTGACTTGACAATATTTTACATCAGACAGTCAGTTTTAGTGCGAAGACAAAAGTGGGATGAAGCTGGCCTTGTTTTGTGATGGCACGCCCCGAAATAACTGGAATACTTGAAGAGAGAGCTGTATTAACTTTTATATTCTTATTTTATAGCACCATAATTCTCTCCTGTGCATTAAAAACATCAGTTTAAATTGTGTTATAAGAATCCAGATGATGTTCATTTATGTTTTTCAAATCATCATTTTTAAACTTATTCACTACAATATGAGTTACAGTGTTCTGGCTGATGTGATGCAAATGCTTATTGGAAATATGTGCATTTTAAACATTGTGCTAATGCACTGCTGATATTTATTACTGCAATATCAATATGCTTCTTAGCAACATATAAATACAGATTATAAACATACATATGAATTATTACATGAATTAATTTTCACGTTACATCAGTTACAGTTGATAAATAGTTTCTACAGTATGTGAAGTCATCTAATAATCACTTGATTTATTATTTGCAGTGCAGTAAAGGATAAAGTTGATATTTTTTATTATCAGCAAATCCCATGAAAAGACCATGACCATATATATATGGGCAGGGGCGTAACTTTGGTTTGAGTGGTGGGGACACACACAATAAAACATAGGGTCTGTGGGCTCTCCTCGAGGAAAGGAAAAAAAAAATGCATCCTGCATTTCTATATACATTTAGGGATTATGGTAACAAAACAAAATATGGGAAATAATTAGATTGGTCATCGTGCTCAATTCATTTCAGTAGAACTTTATTTATCCCAGAGGAGATCCTCGTGCCAGAGAATGCTTCAATTAGAGTAACACAAGATACAGTCACTAGATTATAGTTTACAAACCAGTAACAATCAGTGGGCTATATACAAGGTATAAAGAGTTTAAGGAGCAAAAACAAAACAAAAAAAACAGTGCCTAACTGAGCCTCTTTTTCAAAGGTACAGTCTTCTGAAGCTTACTGAATGTATCATCTTTAACAGTACTTGTATGATGTTGTATTTAAGCTCCACAACACTCTGTGACCTCATTCCAACTGAGTCTTCGTCTCACACATATGAGACTCAAAAAAAAAACATCTTACAAAGGGCAAAAAACGTGAACTTGAATGTGAACCGAAATGATCTGTGTCTGTTTTCAAAAACAGCCTTTAGCAGCAGTTACTACAAAAATATGTTCAAGCATGAACACCCTAAATGGCTTTGGACTTCTAAACCAGTTACACTCATATCCATTTACATTGTACTGTTATTTCCACTTGCCACGTGTCTCTATTTATGTTGTCTTAACTATCAAACCAGTGTTTAGACTGATTGAATAAATGTCTTGGGACCATTTAGTAGTACTGAGGTTTAGTCTCTAGGTTCTTGGTCAGGAGTTCTGTAGCTTATAAATGTTACTGTATATTATATTCACTTTCTTTTCTTAAATCTTGACATGTTCATAAACATTAAAATACAATTTGCTTCATGTCTGGGCCCCTGTTCTCAAGCTGTTGATAGCTTATCAGGGTGTTCCATTTCACAGCTCCTTTATTTCCTATGAACTGTTGATGTACTTTTTCTTGATCTGTTTTTGTGAATACCTTTGTGAGTTACATTGAATTGAACAGAATAACAATAGAAGTACGATAAGTACTAAAAATGAACCATTATGGTGGAAAATGCTGCCAGAATGGTACTAAACATGCTAAATTGAGACTCTTCTGTGGCATTTTTTGGAGTAAATCAGAGCAAAAATCAGCAACTTAGTTCCAATTCTCAGCAATAATCTGATGGCTGGTTGAACTAGCATATTAAGAGTGATGTTTGTGCTTAGAAAAAAAATAAGTTTAGTTTTCCACACACACTGCTGCTGTAAAATTTGTAAGAGGTCACTAAAACACATTTTATTAGTGCCAGTAAAAATAGTCCCAAATCAGTCGCATTGTTAGACCTGGGCGTCCGAGGCTTCAGCCCTGAATGTTTTAAATAGCCCTGGATCTAAATAGGTTGCGTGTATACAGCATGTTTTTTAAAAATAAGAACTGAATTTGTTTAAATATGACAGTAAAAGCCTGTGAGGTGATGATAATGTAATTTAATGTGAAATATCACAGTTACATATTTTAACTTCCTGGAGATAATTTGCAGTGTGTAACAGCTTCATTAGACAACAACATTCCATGATGTTTCCAAAACTTTCAATGATTTTCACTAATTTCATGACTTTTCCAGGCAGTGAAATTCCATGGCTTTCTCAGTGGGAACGCTGTGTTTGGTAGGGAGAGACGGACTGACGTGGTCAAGGTTTTGGTCTTTTCATGGAATTTGTTTAAAAAAGGAAAATAGAGAATAAATCCACATCCTTTATATAATGATTGTGATTGTGACTTGAGTTTTTCCAGTGACACAATTAGTGAACTTTAAAATTATTCAGACCACTTGGGTGCCAACACACTGTTTTCAATATTATTTTAATATTGTTTTGAGCTCTTTGTACAATAGCAGAGTTCAGGGCGAGCAGCTCTATTGTCCGTATAAAACAAAGACACTTTGGAGCGTCTCCTGAAGCTGTGAATGTGTGAATACATTATTAGCCTTGAAATTTGTTTTGAATGCCTGTCTGGCACCCAGAGTGAGAAGAGAAAGAACATGCGCAGCTCTGAGAGGCAATAACGGGTCAGATTTCCCCAAAGGTTCTGACACTGGCTCTGAAATTAATTGCACTGTTCTGAAGATGAATAAAGGCATTTGTGCTGTGATTAAGGAAGCCCGAGCGCTCCCTCCCTGCAGGCCTGAACCAACATTCAATAAGCCCTCAGCAGTGCCTGCCTGCCTGCCTGATGGACTTTGCTTCCATGGAGCCGCAGAGCCTGACAGGAAACAGAGTGCCATGCACACAAGCACACACGCACACACACACACATTTGTATACTTTGACTGCAGAGAAACACTCCCACAGGCAGAAACCCCCTCCTAAACCACACACACACACACACACACACACACACAACACTCTGTATGCATGCCAGTGTACATATACTCAGTGGGAATGCAGAGTTTGGGAAATGCTGGGCAGATACTGATGTTGAAAATAACAGTTTGGCTGATAGAAAAACTCATTAACCAGGATAACAAAAGTCAGCAGTAAAATCATTGGTACTCAGCAACAAACCCTTTCAGACCTGTACAATAACCAGCTGTTAAAGAAGGCAAAATCCATCATGTCCGACAGCACTCACCCCCTGCATTCAGAATTTAAGTTTCTACCCTCTGGTTCCCGTCTCAGACAACCAATAGCCAAAACAAACCGTTACAAACTCTCCTTTATACCCTCTGCCATCTCGCTGCTCAACTCTGTACAGCACAGGTAGCACCATCACTACCTTACCCCACACTATCTATGTATGTTTTCATTACTTTTTTTTTTTTTTTTTTTTAATCTTGTGTCTTAGTCTTGTTATTAACATTGTTTGTTTGTTTGTTTGTGTGTTGTTGTTCTTATTGCCACTGCGGCACAACCAATTGCCCCATGGGGACAAATAAATGTCTTGAATCTTGAATCTTGAATCTTGATAGCCGATAGCAGTGTTTTGTTGTTGTTGTTGTTGTTGTTGTTGTTTATTTAGTTTATGTTGTTGTTTATTGCCCCTTTTATGCCAGAGAAACAAAGAAGTTTTCATTTTAAAAAGAACACTTTAGTGTTTTTAAGTCATTCAGCCCCTCTAGTGTTCCTGTGGATCCTTAAAAAGTCTGAAAAGACATTGAATTCATTAGTCTAAAAATAAGGCCTTACATGTACGGGTGAGAATCACCAGAGGACCCATGATATCATATTATCATGATACGTCAGTAACAAAACTATGTTTCTGCGACTTTAAATACGCTGCAATATGCTGAGTATCGAGGTAAAATATATTGCAATTTATTACCTTTTTTCAGCTGTAAATTATGTCCCCCAAACTCTGTTGACATCTGTTTTATCTAATAAGATAAAGTTTTCAGGTTTGTACTAACAGGAGTACATGATCTGATACACATTCATAAGCTCATGCTAATAATGTTAGCATGCTGTAATATGTAGAGGAAAACGTGTCTTGCATTAGAGAGTTGTTTTGTCAGGGAACCCATGAGTTATAATGGAATGGAAATACAATTGTTGGATTGCCTTTGTTTAATGTTTGTTAAATGTAGCAGCTAGGCAAAGGGTTATAAGCTTATGCTAATATGTTAGCATGTTATGTCTGTGGGAAAATGTGTCGAGTATATTGTTGTCGGTGAACACTGTTATAATAAAGCTGAATTGTAACGTGACTTGTGTTAAATGTTGCTGTTTCTGGGTTCATATGAGTAGAGGAAAACTCCACCAGCAGCTAAGCCAACTTATGTGATTTAAAATGTCGTAGTCTCATGCTAATAATATTAGCATGTTGTATTTGTAGGGAAAATGTGCTGAGTATATTGTTGTCAGTGAACCTTGTTATAATAAAGCTGAATTTTGTAACATGGCCTTTGTTTAATGTTGCTGTTGTTCCTGGTTTCATATGAGTAGGAGAAAACTCCACTAGCAGCTAGGCTAATTTATGGTATGTAAAATGTCATAGGCTCATGCTAATAATGTTAGCATGCTGTAATATGTAGAGGAAAATGTGTCTTGCATAAGACAGTTGTTTTGTCGGTGAACTTGTGAGTTTTGTGTTTTGGAGGTGTAACTGCAGAGCAACACAGACTCACCACTGCAAAAGTATAAATGCTTACAGTGGTGACGGCTCTGCGTAGCGCCAACACACAACTATAAATCAGCCTTTAGCTGTTAATTCCAGCCACAGGCTCTTAACAGATGACATTAATAAGCTCTCCTTTCAATTTCAAAACAGATTTGTTGTTCACTGAGTAGCATTATCAGGGAAACAACAGGCTGCGTCACGATAGTGATAGTGATAGTGATAGTGAGTTCACTGCCTCCAGCAACAAGTACTATAACGTCCCATACCAGAGTTTGGTCAATTAAGTGGTGCATCCCCAAAACATATATTATATAAGATGCAAAAACAACAGCAGGAGCAGTAACAGAATTCACAGTATGAATGACAAAGTGTGTGTGAAGTGGAGGAGCAGCTGAAGTCGTCTGAATGAGGCTGTCAACGACAACTCCTGATAAGAGAATGTTTATGATAGCGTTGCTGAGATCTGACTGTCTGTCAGAGCCAACGGAGCAGTCATGTCATTTTAATCGTCACCTTGGGTGGCAACAGGGCTGCAGAGTTTTATAGCATCTGGGAGTAATAAACCCAAGGAAAGATAGCAGAGCCGTGATGGAAGTTGTGGGAACTGTTTGAAGATATAGGGGTCGTCAGGCTTTTATGAACACGGACTTTAGATTTATGAGGGAAATATGTTCGGAAATAACATTTACAACAGATTTTTTTTTTTTTTCAGGAGTAGGTCCTCGTAGCTGTTTGAAAATAAAAAATAAAAGCATATAATTAAGAAAAAGGAGACGATAAATGGTCCTGTGCGGTGACTCATCTCTTCCATGAGCTGTCAGGAAGTTGAAGTTTTAACAGTGGTTTTCTTCTTATGTTTCTAAGCTGTTTGGATTGCTGTGTTTTGATAGTTTGGCATCTTCTTACCTGGATCAGTGTCAAATCCTATGAGCCCGAGAGATTTACTTTCTCTGGCCGGCCTTCTCAGCTCCACTGAACGCCGCGTATTTGATCGCTCTGGTCAACTTTACTTTTCAGCGGGCAGCCAAATCGTTTGTGAGCAGCCTCTCGCTCTCACAATTTTCCGTGTTTATGTTAAGCTAATCTCTCTGACAAACATTGTTCCACTTTTCCACTTCTCTCGCAGCATTCTGCGAACGTTTTTGTGCTGCTGTAGAAGTCTTAACAACTGTGTGAAAGTCAGTCAGGAACTGCACAATCATCACACAGACAGTGTTTCAAAGCTCTTCTAACGTTTCCACCCTGATATTTGGCAGCTGAGAGAGAGGATATGTATTATATATATTAAAGCGTACAAAAAGGAGTTAATGTCTGTCTCCTTTTTTCAGCTCGGCTGAAGGAAAGTCTAAAAGCACAGCCTTGGGCCTGAACTGCACTCAGAGGACTGACATTCTCTGACATCCGGTGTAATATTATCTATTTTCTGCTTTTAAGGGTGCTCTCATTTTCCAACAAAAAAAGATATGCAACTGGGTCTGCCCTTGAATTATCCAATTGATCTCCACCCTTGGGTCTCTCCTCACATTTGGCTTTAATAGACGCGCTGTGATTATCTAATACAGTGTTTCTCTTTCAGGCGCTGGGTTGGGACACAGTTCCAGGGACAAAATACATTCCAAAGTTATTCTTAGGAGATTGGTGTCTTAACCTATTAAAATTCAAAGGCTTTCCTGCAATTAAAAGTCGGCAGATTTATTACTCTGTGTTATTAAACTAAATCCTATATTTGCTGAATTTGCTGGCACAATGCAATTTGTAAAACAAGCCTGGTGACAAAACAAAAGCAGCCCAAGAGGAAAAGGTTTAAAAATCACTTGTTTACAAAATGTTACTTCCTTTAAGTCAGCTCAATTAGTTGTTGTGTTGCATGTTTAGCAACGTAAGTGTTGTGGCTCTAGGGACGGAAATGTCTGTCTGGTGATCGCTTCGCCACTTTGGTCCAGTGTTAAATATCAACTGTTGGATTGATTGCCAAGAAATTTGGCAGAGACATTCATGATCCCCAGAGGATGATGCTTAATTCTGCACTCGCATGGATTCAGGCAGACAGTAGACAGCATTGCCATTCAAATGTTTCAACTTTTTGCCATCCTACTCTACAGAAAATTACAACTGGATGACACCCAGAGAACATGAGTGTCTGGACAAATACTGGACATAACGTACGCATTTACAGAAACTTTACACAAAATGGAGCAAAATAAACTAAAATTATTTTGTGTATATTTCATGTACTTTTTCTAGTAAACAATCCTGTACCACCATCGCAACATATTGTCTTGCATGTTTATTTTGTTTTGTTTAGTTTTTTACCATCCTGTCATTCTGTCAGACCACTTGTTTGTTTTTTCTGCACTGTCCAGAAGTTTTGTTCGTCTGTCTGATCCTATGTGAACGCAGCATCAGTAAGGTCATCTCAGCCATCATTGTCATCAAACACCAAAACTACTGTCATTCATGACGTTAGTGTGCCAACAAAAGGCATTTCAGTCAGATGTGACAGTCAGATATGTGGACACAGGGCCTAAGTTAATTGAACTACCCAGCTTTCCTCACAACATATTTTACAACAGCTGACAGCAAAATAATGGCAGCTTCCCCCGTTTAAAATGTACTGATTCAGCTCCCTGTTCATGACCATGTTTAAGTGTCGTGCTGTAGGTTTATAAAAGAAGGACATAACTCTCCCAGACTATACACCCAGTAGAAGAACTCGTCTTCTGCAGCTACAAAAGAGTTGGATTTCAGGGGGAAAAAAAAGTATTTCAGGCCATTTAGTTTGATTATTTGGCAGTTCTTTTAAGGGATATGGACCACAGTCCTATTCAATTCTGTTTATTTACCGTGGCATTCTCTGTCAAGTGACAGCAAGGACTCTGCACAACACATAACACCGTGTTGACATTAGAATCTGAATTCATGAAGAAAAAAAAAGTTTCCCAGCATTTCCAGGCTGTGAGAAAAGGACTGTTTCCCCCCCTCAATTTTCACCCAACTACATCTACACGCAGACTGTATCTATGACAGTAGACTCTTTAATAGAGTGCGCACCACATAGGGTACTAATTTTCATAGTGTACTGTTCGATCAGTGTGTATGCAAAACTATCAACAGACTTTACCGTTGTATTAACAGGACATTATGTGCAGTGTCAGATGTCAGCTGTGACTTTAGAATGTCACTGAAAATCAAACTTTACAAATAAAGAGTAAAACGTTTTTCTCAGGATTTAATATGATTTTTTTGTTTTGTTTTCCAAGATTTTCCTGGAGCTCTATCACCACCCCTCACATTTCATTTTTATTTCTTTCACATGGATGTTTTATATTTTTCCAGCTGTGAGCAGCTCCTCCGTTTCTTTTGCATGTTGCATTTTCAAGCAGTGACGGCACATTAAAAAACCAGCTGTAGTTTGAGCGAGGTTTTATAGTTAACTGAAACTGAACTAAAAAGTAGGTGTGAAAAACATTTTAGTTAACTGAAATACAAATTGAAACTAGATTTAAAAAAAATGAAACTAACCAAAACTATAACGAGTAACTAAAATAAAATAAAAATATACAGGAATTGTCTTAAGTTTTGGTCAAATCTGTCAACACAAGAAGGATGAGGAGGCACCAGTGTTTATGTTCATAGAGACTAAGATGCCGACATGACTGTGAGTCAGCTGCCTTCACAAAGTGTCCTGTGCTGAATTGAAATCTTGCCCCTGACAAATACTCCCTGTATAATAATAACAATAATACTAATAATGATAAAAACTTACACTCACACTGAAACTAATAAAAACTGAACATAAAAAAAACAAAAAAAACTTACTGTGGAAACTAACTGAAATTGACCTAAAAACAAAAATTAATCACACACATCAACTTTTGATGCAAAAGTATTTAAAAAATGTCACCTCAAATGAATTTTGTCAGATGTGTTGCAGTAAAGCTGCTGGATTTTGGACACAAATGTCTTCCTGTCCTCTAACACCCAAACTGGCCTGCAGACCATTGTATAAGGGAGTGAGGCTGGCTGCTAGCGCTAGCATCAGAGGCTGTGTTACCTCGGACCTCTGGGTGCGCTGCTAAATGCTTTGTGTTGAGGTGATATTTCAGGCTTCAAGATCTCAGATGGTACAAAAACTCTTCACTGCAGAAACTGCAGAGAGCAGTGCTCCTATCAACAGTTCCATCTGGGTGTTTTTTAAATGTAAATGTTCTATTCACGGGGCCGAGCAGCGCCGTCTCATCTGCCGCCGTCATGTGACAAAGACACTGTGGCCTTCAAAGGCACACCGGGTTAAAGGCCGCCAAGCAACACAATTAATCAGGGTTAATTTTTTAATGTGTAATTTTTCCATGATTAATTAGTTGAAATGAATGCATTATTGTGACAACCTTCAAAAAAACACAGAACCATAAACACTGCGCTTCATTATATCACTTTTTCAGTGTGAACACCACCGAATATTCAAAACCCGTGTAGGATTTGAACATAGTTTGGATTTAGGACGTGTGTACAGGTCACTGAGAAGTGAGGCACTTACTGACATGAGATCAGTCTCTCATGTTTCCTTGTACAGCACATTCTTTGCAGAGCTGTAGCCATTAAATTGGAAAAAATACCATTATTGAATTTGTAAATGTAACACCGCACGCATACCACGGCGGAGACAGCCTGTTTATCTGTCTGTCCATCTCTCAGCAGTATCTATCTGCCTCAGTATCTGTGTGTAGAACTTGATAAAAAGTGTCGAACGTGCCACTCTGGTGTCTCCTCCTGCCTCCTGGCTCCCAGTCTGCACTTCACTCAGCCATGACCGCAGCCTCGGAGGAAGCTGCCAGGCATTTCTGCTCTCCTCTCCTGATGTCATTCCTTTAAAAAAAGAATACTTCAGTGTCATTTCTGGGGAACCAGAGTAGTGTGGAGAAAATAGTGGGTAAGGAAAAAGAATAAAACATGTAAACAAGGTTTTAAAATGAAAACTAAAACTTCAGAGCGATGCCCCTGCAGCTAAAACCCTCTGCACGGTGACACATGGTGACATTTACCAGGCCTGAACCACTAAGTTATGATGTGCAGCAAGACTTTCTCTTTCAAGCCGCACTGAGATGTTGTGCTAACCACCGACATTATTCTAAAGCCGACTGCATTATGATTGGAAACATAAAGGTGGTCTTCACGAGGTGAGGCATCTGAGAATGTGAAGGCGGAGGAGGAGTGGAGGCACTTCATTCGTCAGCAACCTGTCGGTCTGCCTGGCTGATTCGTGGATTCATGTGTCAAAATCTCACCACAAATCAGTTCGCCATGAAAAGGAGACTGACACTCACTCCCGTCTGGAGACGGTCGACGCAGGAGTTCTCAGATGCGTGTCAGAGATACGGAAAAGACGAGGGAAAATTGAGTTCCAAAGCTGCTTCACAGAAATCACATTAAATGCTTTTCATTTGCTCGACTCGCCAGCTGCTGTTTCCCTGCAGCCCTTTAATAATTCAGAGCTAGGAGGCAGGAGGCAGCCATGTTTGCTGTACTTATCTCCATGTTTGTTACCTTCGCACCTCGCAGTAAAATCGTCACAGCTCCTACTGCTCCTTGATGTCATTTGTTGGGATATCTTTAAAAGCTTCATGTCTCTCAAATCTGCACAACCCAAGCTAAAAGGATATGTAAGTCAATAAAGCATAATAATTGATAGAAACTGTATAATAAAAAAATATAAAAATTAGACATTTGGTCATCAGATTTTACAAAATAAAAACACAAAACATTTTGATCCAAAAGATTTTTAAATGCAGAAACATGAACAAAATATTTCTTAAAACTCCACAAGTTATATGATTTATGTACATTATTTAATTTTTGAGACATGCTCATTTTAATGAGCAGAGTGCACAGATGTTTGATGGTCTCATTGATTTCTCTGGCACCACTGTGCACTTTCGCATGGTTTTGCACCACCTGTATCATAGAATGTGTAACAATGTCATTACGAACATCCAACATGATGACACAGAAGACAGAAGCCTTAGCGAGGATGTTCCAGCTATTATTGTTTTTATTTTAGATCAATATATATGGGATTATGCAAAAAACAATCTCCTGCTGCCATTACAGGGAAACTCTAGCATAATACGACATCTGTATCACATAAGGTAGGGTAACATAAGGTGATGGTGTGATGATGGGTAGATAGATGCCTTAGCTTTGTGCTGCATGAAAGATAAATGTTCTAGGTATTATTGTTATTTATTTATATCAATATATACAGAATTATGCAAACAACAATTTCCCATGGCCATTACAGGGAAATTCTGGCATAATTACAGCAAAATACTACATTTGCAGGGCACACAAGGTACTGACATGATTATGCAGAACACAGAAACCTCAGCTTTGTGAATCAATGCTCTAGCTATTATTATGCTTTTTATTTTAAATCTATATCTATATATCTATATATATATCTATATATATATATATATATATATATATATGACAGGATTATGCAAACAATGTCCTGATATGGCCATTACGGGGAAATTGTGGCATAATTACAGCACAATACTAAAGGTTTCACTGCACCTAAGATAAAGTAAATAAGATAATGACATGATTATGGGGAAGACAGAAGCCTTAGCTTTCTGCTGTACAAAGACTGAATATTCTGGCTGTTATGGTTATATATATATATAGGGTTATGGAAAACAACGATCTTCTGTGGGCATTATTACGAAATTCTGGCTTATTTACAGCAAAATACTAAGGTTGCACTGCACCAAAGGAAAGGTAAGGTAAACAGGGTAATGATGGGATTATGCGGAGGACAGACGCCGTAGCTTTCTGTTCCAAAAAAAGAGAATGTTCTAGTTAGAGTTGAGCCGAATACTTGGATAAAATCAATGTAAAGTTCAACTCTGAGGTTGTCCTGTAAATAGTTTTCTGATGAATAATAAATTTATCAACTTCTGATCACACCATATTAAAATAACAACAAGCGGTTAGGTTCCACCCACTTTTGATTTAACTCAACCCACCTCTGTCTTAAACTCCGCCCATTCCAAGCAAAGATAAAGATCCACATAGTTTAGTTGGTTGAATAACCACAGATACATAATGGTGTTCTCGCTCATCTGTAGTTCAAGCTATTATTGTTTATAATGCTACATTTGTATTGCATGTAAGGAAGGATAACATGAGGCAATGATGTGATGATGGGGAAGACAGAAGACATGTTCTAACTATTATAGTTTGTATTTTAGATCGATGTGTACAGGATTATGCAAACAACAATCTCCTGCAGCCGTTACGGGGAACTTCTGGCCTAGTTACGCCAAAATACTATGTGTGCATTGCACGTTAGCTAAGGCAACACAAGGCTATAAAGTGATGAAACAGAAGCTTTCTGCTGCAAAAAGAATGAAGATTCTTGCTATAATGGTTCTTGTTTTAGATCTATTTAAACAGGATCATGCAAATGATGATCTCCTGCAGCAGTCCACAGGAAGTCCATTTTTAAAAGGTTAAAATGATTTATTAGATTTTTATGAAAAAAAAGAAAGAAAAAACTAAACCTTCCATTGGTCCTGAGTCACAATGCCTCGTCTGTGCCATGACCAAACTAGTACATGAATTATTTCCATTGGAAGTTTTTCCCCCTCGTTTCCCATTTGTTTTTATCACTTCTCAAGTTTTAAAGTGTGCGCCGCCGCCCCGGTTCCTCCCCGTCCTCTCCCCTCTCGTTTGAAATGTAACGTTGGCAGAATAATGGAGAATTACCCTGTCTATAAAAAGCTCCCGAAGTCAGGAGGTGCTCCGCTGCCAAACGACACTGAAAGCAATTACCGTATGTTTCAACACCCTTTTCATAGGAAGGGATCTGTCTCGAGGGCCACTCACCATGCGTATGAGACTCATTTGGTTCACATTACCATATCCTGCCGCAGCACATTCGAGCCCCGGCTGTCACTGCCTCGTCTATTCAACGTCTTCTGTGTGTGATGGCCATGTCCTTGTATGAACAGAGGATAAAGGAACCAAAAAAAAACTTGCATGCAAACACGTCTTTGTTTAAATTTCCCTGGCATCGCGCGAGGAGTGATTCCCTGCTACTCCGGTGACCCTACGTGAGTGAAAAATGAGATTAAATAAAGGAAGGAGGGGGTGGAGGGGGGATTCTTTCTTGCCATTTTGGTGCTGTCAGGGAATTGTGAATTCAGCAGATAAAGGTGAGCCTCGCCACCTTCCCCTTCTCGGAGAACAAAGCTATTGTTGAATGTCACAAAAGGGGCACAAGAATTCTCAATAAAACGAAGGAAAGATGGTGTAATTTGTTTCTCTCCTGCTGTTTCATCTCCCCAGATATCTCCACCACACACACACACACACACACACACACACACACACCCTCCTTCCTCCTCATCTGTCCCCTTCTGGCGCTTGAACTCTGTGTGGGTTTGCTGTTAATTGGATTCAGATTGCAGAGATAATACGGTCTTATGCGGAGCGCTGTTTGGCTCGGCTGCGTTGGGTTTTCCCGAGCCGGCCCTCGACTTAATGCCGTCGATAAAGTAAGTACAGTAGTCGCACAGAGGAGGCCGGGTGAGGAAGCCGTCTGCTATGCATCTGCTCGGCAGGCGGCGTAGCCAGCGGGAGGAGGTCACCCAATCATTAGCGCCCTGGGGATGATGTCATCCCGCTGTGCACTGAACGCCAGTCAGCTCCCCCGCACACATGTGTCCCTGCCTCAGAGAATGCATCATCACCGCAGTCCTGCAGAGTCAGCTGGGTGTGTTTGCATAGAGAAAATGTGCTAACAATATAGATGCACAAACATACTGTAGGTACTTTGGAAGAGGAAGCATTGGAGGCTGTTTTCTGACACGTGACATCCAGTCGTCAATTGACTTGAATAAATTCAAGCTACCTGCTCAGACTGTCACCACGACAGCTCAAGAATGTCAACAATAAAATTACAGGGTAATTCCAATGCTCACGCACATCCAACTCGAACCCAGAGAGGGGGGAGAAAGAGTTTGTCTCCATGGTTATTCTGTTTGTTTGCAGAGTCCGTCTGACTGTCTGAGATGAGAGAAAGTCTTTGTGTACTTGTTTATGGGAAAATGTGTGTTTTGGAGTGGCCTTGTTGCTTCTGGTGGGATGTGAGGAATGCGAGTTTCCATCTTCAAGAGCAGCCAGGAAAGAATCAAGAGCAAGAGGAGCTGAAACAAGCAGAAAGACAGAGAGAAGAGAGAGATCCATGAGGGGTGGCTCATCAAAAGCACCACATTTGTTTTTAATTTCCCGCAACCATCCCTGTAACCGAATCAGAGCGATCGCATTGGAGGACAAAATTGGCACCGAACCCGCTCTTCCCCTCCGACGTCACCCCGTTCTGCCGTTCACTACCATAATATTTTCTTTCACAGGCAAAGAACATGTTTGATCACCCCTTTTATTAGAGACAAGGCTCGCCTCACAAGTGCCTCCCTGCCGCCCTCTCTCACCACCGTTGCTGTCTGTCCGTCTCTGCCGCCCCACGCTGTGCGGCGTGGTGCAGAGAGCCAAAAGGGGGGAAACAGGGCCCACGCTCGAGGGCTCAGATGTGGGATACGATGCCAAAGCGGGCCTCGCTTCTTCCATCCGAAGGGTCATATTATGTTCGGAGATTGGCTTTCCGCAATGAAGCCGCTCTCCTCCTTGATCAATAAGACAAGTCACCCGTTTGCATTAATCCCACAAGCCGCCCACACGCAGGAATGTGCAACACAGGGAAAATCTTACAAGAGGTAATTTCTGCAGCAAAGGGGCTCGGAAAAAAAAGTTCCACAACTTTTACAGTTTCCTCTTTTATAAGTGCAGAAGCTTGGCGAGCGACTTCAGCTTCCCTCCCCTGACTGAGGAGAAGAAAATACCATGGAAGGTCCCCCCTCTTTGTTCTCCACATCAAGTCAAAGCCCCAGATGATTTACAGCAGGGGTTAGGTCAGAGGTATTGTTTGAGAGCGAGCACAGAATTCCAACAGCATTGTGCGTTTTTGAGCATGACTTGCACATCTTGACCGTGAAGAGTAGAAAGTATTTGTGCCACAGATGAACTCCTCAGGGACGAGTGGACAAGAGTCCGTTCCAGACTGCATTGTCCAAAGAGAGTATCCTGTTTATTACAGCTGGATGAGCTGCAGAAGAATGGCTGGAAACTCCGACACTGACGGCCCCGCTCATGCATTGAATTGGGGACTTTTTAAAGCAGATAAGAGGGAGCTCTAAAATTAATAAACAGATGTCCAAAACAAAGCAGTAAGTCTCCCAAACTGGCCAGGCTTCTTTTGTTTTTGTCTGCACAGATGATTTCGGGAGCTTTGCCGGCTTTCCTGTGCAGACTATTTTGTTGAGTTTCAAATATATTTCTCTGTCTCACTTGCATATAAATAAAACCCCTCCTGTGTATTCACTCACAGGCTCTTGAGGAGGCAAATGTTTATTACGCAGCTCTCTTTTTCTTTTGCGTTGATGGATTACTGTGTTGAATTTACAGAAGAACGTATTATAAATCACTGCTGTACTGACCTTTCCTTATAAAATGGGAATCAAAAGCCAGAGCTGATTTGCACACGGAGGTTGGGTGTAAACGATGAGACTGCTTTGGCCGGACGGGGATATTACAGTAAAGCACTGATATAAAGCAGCGGACGGTAAAGAAAGTTGTGAATTATCGCTGTGGACGGAACATATCCTGTTCTCGTCCATATACAGGATTACTGTTATTGACGAGCCCGGCACAGCGTGTTCTCACAGAGCTTTATGTCTTGTTCGGACCAAATGAATGCTGGGACTAAGTGCCTATGAAAGTCAAAGCATCACTCCACAGTAATGAGGAACTGGATTCTTGTTGGCGTGTTACAACACAAGTGACTTTACAACAGTACACATGTGCAAAAAAGCAGTTCTGCTGCTAAACCTGGCAGAAAGGTCGATAAAGTTTTGCTCTCTTGCTGAGAGTTTGATAAGAAGATTGATACCACCCTAATGTCTGTGTGCTGAATATGAATATACAGCCAGTTAGCTTAGCTTAGCACATAGAATAGAAGCAGGGGAAACATCTAGCCTGGCTCTATCAGAAGGACACAAAATCTGTATACCAGCACTTTTAAAGCTCACTGACGAACATGCCTTTTTATATCTCAAAGTGTTAAATCGACACTTTGCTGTTTCTCAGGGATGAACTATTTTTTGACTGGGACGAGTAACTAGGCAACCAGCAGAGACTCCAGAAGGGCCCCAAGTAAAGAAATGTTTTAATTACAGAGCTGTTGGGTTTTATTTCCATTGGACAGAGCCAGGCTAGCTTTTCCAGCCTTTATGCTATGCTAAGCTAACTAGCTGCCAGCTCAAGCTACATATTTACCATACAGACATGAGAGTCTCACCCTGCCAGTGGGCGGCAGCACTATTGCCTTACAGCACGAAGTTTCCTGGTTCAAACCCAGGGTGGGGGAGCCCTTCTGTGCAGAGTTTGCATGTTCTGCCCAGTGTCAGTGTGGGTTTCCTCCAGGTGCTCCAGCTTCCTCCCACAGTCCAAAGACATGCAGGTTAATTGGTGACTCTAAATTGTCCGTAGGTGTGAATGTGAGTGTGAATGGTTGTCTGTCTCTATGTGTCAGCCCTGTGATAGTCTGGTGACCTGTCCAGGGTGAACCTTGCCTCTGTCGCCTACTTTTAGTGGGTTTTGCTTTATTACAAAACAGCATACAAGCACTTATTTTGGTAGAAAAGGGCTAAATGTGTCTCTCTTTTCCCCCACTGACCCCCTGCGCAGTCACTTACCACACTGTGCTCTCTACATTACATTTTGTAAATATCCTGTCTTAGAGGAGGCAGGCAGAAATTGAGGTTGGACATTTTCTGTAATGCTGTGGTTTGAGTCATGAGAATCAGTGTTGGCAGTAACGCATTAGAAAAGTACAAAAGTAATGGGTTACAGTAGCTAATTATGTTTTAGCAGCAACACGGTAATATAACACCTCACCAACAGGCTGTGCGTTCCAACACCCATATTACCATACTATAGAGTACACCAGAAAAAGATTTAGTACGCCCCACGACATAGTATGTCAGATGTACCAGGATGTTCTACTACATCCGGCCCCATTTTTCAGTATGCAAGCCAGCATGCTTTTTTGGCTATTCTGACCCACAGTCATTTGCACAACGGACGATACATCACATTGACTGAGCTGCAAACCAATGACAGCTGATTGGCAGCTGTCAGAAGCTGCAATGACGGATGATGGCGCATTCAAGTAACTGATGACCAGTCGAATAGTAATAATAGGAATATTAATTGTTTCAGTGAACAATATAATCATAAATATTGCACACAACAGAAGAAGATAACTGTGAAACTAGCAATTACAGAGAGATGCAGATTTAATTTCACTGTTGCAAATATCATCAGATAGAATCTACAATCTGTACAGTTAGAACTTCAAAGTTCAACTACATCTCCGACTCTGGCAAACTCGGTACAAGGTGTTTGTTTCATCTCTAACTAACAGTGAGAGGTTCAAAGTTCATGGCATAATGTTATGAGAACAAAGTGTGTGTGTATATTGCATGCAACAGTATATACTTTTTCAGGGCAAGTGCAGGACCTACTAAAAGTAAAGAGAAAAGTATGCAATTTGGAACACATCCAGGATTTTGTGCAATGATATTACATTTAGAACCCAAAAAAACTGTTATTGTTTTAATTTTTCATTCATCCACACTGATCCACTTCTGTCAGTGCACCAACAATAAAAATATCCCCCAAAGCTTGTTGTTGTGTGTTGTCATGTCATTTACGCTACATAATAGGCCAAGAGGGGTGCCAGTCATTGGCACATCTGGGACTTTAGTGATCATGTTCAGTGTGTTTTCATGAATACACCTGCAACGTCTATAATGTTTCCTGTTCTGCTTTTGCGTCCTAAGGCTGCATAAAAGCAGCGAGGATAAGGAGCTGGCCTCTGCTATGATTTTTTCTCGTTCCTGGTGATCTGCACATCTGGGTACACAGTGTTCGGTGCTGTTGTAGATGACCGGCACACGGTGAACCGGCAGGTGGGTCTTTCAGCCCCGGTGTATTAATTTAACCTTGTCATAGTAATTCAATCGTTCGCAATTCTGTGTGTTATGCTAAACTCAATATCTGTTTATTGTGTTTCATATTATTGGCCCATAAATGCTGATCCATATCTCAAAATGATCAGACTTTGATCCTCTGCCTGACCCTCCCTGTGTCCAAGGATATTTATTTATTTTAAAAGGTCTAGGCTATTATTAATGATTATTATTAATATAAGCAGAGAATCTTAATTTTAAGTGGTAACCACTGTATGTAAATGAATGAATGGGTCAGACCTGCAGCGCTGGGTTTGAAATGAATGGGAATAAACTGGAGCTTCTGTGAAACAATGTGATCCTCGTCCATTTACATCAACATCAGTTCTTCTGAACTTATTCTGGTCAAAGTAACACAAAAGTCGTGTAATAAGGAGTAACTTGCCCAACACTGATATAGATCATTATTTATTTATTTATTTATTTTAAAGAGTATTTTAGGTCTTTTCAGCTCAGTAAAATCCTTTATCCCGGGCTAAGTACATTCTTAAACATGTTGCTCTTGATGAGGTTAACTGTTTGACAGAGATTATCCTGAAGAGAGGCTGCCAAGCTCGAGTATTAACAAAGGACAACTTTCCCGCCATGCATTTTTCACGCCAGCAGTGCAAAGTGAAATTGGTTGCTGAGCTCCTAATGCACAGGTCCCCCCCTGTCAATGGTTGATTAGCTGAGAGGGCTTTCATATTATGGCCAAAGTTGCAAGGCTCTTTTCAGACGAGAGTCTCGTAAAAGTTCGGGAGGTTCACTTTTCTCATTAGGTTGGAGTCAGCTTCGATTTCCTGTGTGAGCGTAGAGTGGCAGGCCTTGGGTGACTGTTCTAAATGTAAATCATGGCTGAATGGAATTACACCGACAGTCAGACATCTGTATTTTAATTGGCCCCCGGCCACCGACCCCCCCTTCCTTCACTCCCCCACCCTTTCCAGCCCCTAGCAACAGGCTCCCACAAAAACATTAATTTATAGCCCTGGCGCAAAGAATACACCCCGTTTGTGTGTGCAGAACAAGGGGAAAAAGAGCCTGTAGCCTACATGGCAAAAACAATATTTAGCAGATGAGATCACTGCTACCATCTCCATTGTATCAGCATGACAAGGCGGCCCGAAAATATTTCGCTTGGCGGCTTGCTGTGGGTTTCTGCACCCTTCGCCTGCATGTGTTTGTTTTGACTTGGAGCCGCTTATTTTCACTACAGGCTATCTGGCCGTTGGCTGCTAATTGTGAGGGGATCTGGACAGAATGGTGTGTTTTGAGGAAAGGGATTATTTCAGTCAGCGGATGCCTCCAGTGAAGTGTATGGTGAGGGCCTGCTGTTTAACCAGGGTGGTCGCAGGGCAGCTGAAACGAGAGGCGGAGTGGAAGAAATATGAAGAAAAGGCAAATGATTCATAAGCAGATGAAAGAGATGTGGATGGAAAAAGAGATGATGAGACAAGTTGAGTGCAGTCATTAGGATGTGTGGTAATCCAAACCTCAATGTGTTGTTAGTTAATAGTGACAGAGAACCACAAGAAAGCACAGAAGGCCGTGTTGAGGGGAGGACTCGGGTTGGAGCTGATGGATTTATGGATAATGGGTTTATTGTACACGCTAATTGTTTGAGGATCTGGGCTGCATGGTGCGTTTGGAGAAAACGGATTAGTCCGATCAGTGTGTCCCACCGGTGAAATGTGTGGCAGGAGTCCAAGAGGATGGCATGTTTGGACAGAGGGACAAACAAGAGGTGGGTATGAGAGATAATAAAGAAATGTGAGGAACTCTGTGGTCGTGCTGCTGCAGCGCCATCACACAAGCCCAAATTCTGGACAGAGCAGTGGAGGCCTTAGATTAAAGGAGCAGTGTGTCACATTTAGGGGGAAATAGTGGCGTCTAGTGGTGAAGACTGCAGATTTCAACTAGCTGAAACTTCTCTAGGTTAGAATTCCTCCAGTGTTCACCATTCAGGAAGCCAGTGTTTCTCCTATGATGTCTAACATGTCAAAGATGGGCTGTTAGCCTAGCACCTGCTAAAGTGTGCTCAGATTATTTCTGATCCAGACATTCAGAGGTTTGTACCAGGAGCCGAATTATCCATAGAGGTCTCTCCTCTCCAAAACAAACAAACCAGGTGATTTAAACCAGAAAAACACTGAATAAAGCAGTTCCTTTTTAGGACACTACTTGTCACAGAGGGACTGCTAACTACATTGGCCGAAGTGAACACCCAAATGGCCCTATCTAGAATAGAGGGTGACATGGAAGTGGATTTTCACGCATGTACCATGGCATTCCTGTGGTGTGTTTTTAAGAAGAACAAAGAAAACTGTGTTTAGAACTGCATTTTCATATATAAAAACAAAGCATATTCAGTCAGTATACCATAGAGCTGAAATAACTCCTACCATAACAGCTAAAGCAGCAATATTCCACATATTTTTATTGTAACTTTCTATTCTATATTTAACTGTAGCAGTACTTTGCCTTAAATATTATGTCCTATTGATATTTATTGTATGCAACAAACACCAAGGCAAGTTCTTGTAAGTGAAAACCTACTCGGTAATACACTTAATTCTTATCTCTGGCAAATAAGTAGCGCTTAGTCCATTAGCGTGATGCTAACACATAATGGTAATTACCATTAATGTGCTAATAGACCTTAGCATCATGATCATATTATCTTAAACAATTCATTTCACTTCACATGCCTAACATTAAACGACACATGTTCATACTAACAGGCGTGTTTTTCCTGTGCTCTGTGAAAACAAACTAACAGCTGCTGGCTTTGAACTGTTAACTCAGTATTATTATTGTTATGATTCCTGTTCATTTTCTGTTGACTTTTTTCCATCTCGTCCCAGTCACGTGATGAGTAGGGAAGTTGATTCCCAAAAAATGTCAGTCTCTAGTTTAGAGCCAGTGTTTGGCCACATTGAGATCTCTGTAGACGAGGACCTGCTCCCTTTGCAGAAATAAACAGCTCATTCTAAGGTAACTGAAACATAAATATTCTTATTTTCAGGTTATTATACCTCAAAGAAATCATATTTATCACATAATATTCAATTTCTACAGATATATCCCCCTAAATCTTCCACACTGGACCTTTAAGCAGAAGGCTGCTGAAAACAGCTCAAGCTGAGACCTCAGCTGAATTTACTGCGTGGGAATAATTGTTGTATGGATTTTCTTTTGTTCATGTACTTTCTTTTTTCTTCGCCTTTATTTATTTCCCTTAAGTTTTTCCCCCCCCTCTAATCTGCCATTTGCCACAGGATTTACATCCCAGTATTGAGTACACCCAGAGAACCACTCAGCGGAATAAGTCCATTACTCACTCAATTACTGGAACAGCACGGCCTGCTGGGTCGGGTTTGGGGAGAAGCGGGATGGAAGGTCCTGTGGCTACTGGAGGGTTTTAGTATGTCAACGCTTTTGGCTAAATTCAGCTCTGTGTCTTTCTGCAGCTCTCCTCTCCTAACCAGGAAGCGGTACCCACCATGTATTTAGGCCGCTTTGATTGTAGGCTCATATACGTTATTTGTCATCTTATTCTGTGCTACGTAGCTATGTGGTGATGAATATTAACATAATATGCCCTTCCCTAGGCGTTCTGTTGTTTTTAGCTGTATGTACTTAGATACTTTAATTACAGAATAGAAAAATGTGATTTATTACAGAGTGCAGTGCATGCTCTTTTCCCCGGGGCAACGCAGAACAGCTTGCCATTGTTGCAGTCTTGTGATACTGAGTCACTAACACACTGGGGTCCTTTCTGTACAGTATGTAACCATATATGGAACAATCACGGGTGAAATTATTTGCTTTGCGTGGGAATCTGCTGGGAAAAGGCACATACACTTTCATATTTCAGCCCTCCATCCTCTTGTTTATTTCAGCAGCGCAGCACGAGGGCTATCGAACACCATCTTAGCTTTCATCTTCATATCATGTAGCCGGGACTTCCTCCTGCTTAGTTTGTACAGACATCTGGTATTGTGGACTTTGGGTCAGGGGCCCCGCTAAGGAGAAAAGATGAGATATTAGCATGTGGAGAAAGAGCGAGCGAGAGGTAAAGACAGACAGGAAGGAAAGGGAAGAAGAGAAAGTGTGTGTGAGAGAAAGCGAGGCGAGCACACATGCGGCATAAATCATCACAGACCCAAAGATAATAGAAAATGGCAGTCCCCACAGTCTGCTAAATCAAGCCGCTGCTTCCTCAGACTATTCAGTAATTGCACAGAGTGCTGATCGGGTTGTTTTGCGGCAGCTACACGGAGCAAAACTAAAACAGGCAGGAATGCCTCGCGTCGTCTGAGGCTGAACTTTAAGGGGAAAGGCATCAGTGGCAGCTGTGGTTGTCAGAGGGTGGAGCAGGCTGCGGGAGATTGCTTTGGGATGGGTTTGTAGCTGATGGAGATGGTGTTTGATGGGTGCTGGATGTGGACTTTTGTAGAATCAGCAGAGGTGTCATGACCAGGTCAGGCAAAGGCCTGTTCTTCATCAGATTCAGGAAATAGAAACTGCCCTCTGTCTGTAGCTAAACTGTCCATAATCATTTGTGTCCGTTCACCTATTAGAAGGACAGTGACGTGTCATTAGTGCAGCGACGTCTGTGATAAGTTCTTAAAACTCCTGAATTCTTTTTCTGCTGTCATCTTGTCTTTGAGCCATGCTAGCAGTGAGGCTCTAGGAATGGCAATATCAGTTTATCATTTTAGCAAATGCTAACACGCAAACATGCTAAACTAAGGTGATTAAATATTACCTGCTAAACATGGGCATGCTGGCATCTTCACCATGAACATGCACTGACTGTACAAATCTGAACAAACATATTTATAAGCAACCATACTTTATTTATCATTTATAATGGTAACCTGTTGGTGTCATTGTATATGTTGTATATAATGGTTGCACCCATTTGCACCTTGCTGTGAGCTAGTTTTTGTATTTTGAACCATACTGTTAGCTAGTTTTATATTTTGATTGTACTGTTCACTAGTTTTCCGCTAAGCTAGCGAAAAACAGGCTTAAAACAAAATGTACACCCCCCCCCAAAAAAGAACAGCAGACTCCTTAGAGTGTTTTTTAGCTAAAACTCAATGATTACCATATCACGTTGAGGCGACCAAGATAGCCTGGTTGTATAGCTTTCATTAAGTAACAACACTGTGAAAACGTTGTTCTATGATGAATACACGGACATCAAAAAACAAGTTTAGTTGTTTAATGAAATGTATATAGTGCAATGGATATGTTTGGAGTAGTGCACGAATGAGTCCTAAAATGCAGAAATCAGTTCACATTTCAGCACTCCCAGTTCCCTAGTGTCAAAGTGGATGGGTTTCTTGAATGGATTTTTGGTTAGCATGCCTGAAATCTTTTCACTTTTTGTCCTATGACATAAAATATGTCAGTTAAGTACCCCACCTGAAATTTTTAAGCTTTTAGGTGTCTTAAAAAAGGTGGTTGTTAAAAAGTGGCAAAATGATACAACAGAACATCATCACACCAAACGTTGAGTCATGTGATCGTGGTGCAGTTTGTTTATATCCCAATGTTAGGTTTTTACTTCTGGTGATTGCATTTAAGCTTAAAACATAATAAAGGTAGTGTTCATTTGTTAGATTATCTTGCTAAACAAAAAAAAATGAAATATGAAATGAAAGCATTATTATTGTTTGCCACAGAGCTGATTTTCTGCAGTAAATCAAAATTCAATGGAAATGTCCCATTGACTTTTGTTAAGGGAACCAGGGTTTGTTTTTCCCTTGTCATGCTGATTAACATATCTTGGTGATGCCATCAAATATCCGTTAGCATGTTGGGTGTTTTCCCATCACATCCTTTACAATGGCAGCGCAACACGGACTGTCCCCTTCTTCTACACAACACTCTGTTGTAGCTGACCAGCACATGGACCCACAGGTGGGTCATCCAGCTCCAGTTTATTAATTAATTAATTAATTAATCTACTTGTTGTGCAAACCTCTGCATTTGTTTATTGTGTTTCATATGACGGGCCCACAAATATCGATTCATATCTCATAATTTATCAGACTTTGATCCTTTATATTGTCAGCTAGGTTTTCACACAAGGAGAATTTGCTTTGGTGTATTTTTGCACAACATAAACGCAGTAAGAGAAAATAAAATTAAAAATAAAAGCAAGGATTGGAAAAATCGAAAAATATGAACAATACATCTGAATTATTATAGGAAATTATGGACCTGTAAAATACAGTGCTGCTTCTTGTCTGTGAAAAAAAAGTTGTCTTAAGATATTGGAATCAGCCAACCGTGCAAATCATAAACTTAACCTGGTAGCAAATTTAACATTGGCAACATTATCTTCAGTTTCTAGTAACTACTTCTGTTAATGCCAACACTAACATGAAGGAAATAAACAAGTGAGATAAACAGAATTGGAAACAGAATTCTGGTTTGCTTGCAGCAAATTGTTAACCTTAGTGGGAAAAACAGCAAAAGATCCTCAACTTTAAAGAAGTGATGAACGTCTCATTCAGACGATCAATACGATGCATGATATATATTCGCACCAGGGCAGAAAGGCTTTCCTGGAGGCGATGAGCTCCCTGGTCTTTGTCTGTGGACGTGGGAGAAAATTTATCAATCGAGGAACACCAGTTAGTCATGACAGAAAATAAAACCACACAATTACTCAGCATGCAGCTTATCAGCAAACGACAAGTCCAGGCTTATCTGAGCAATAACTCTTAGCTGATAAAAAATATGACTTGATGTCCCCTGATATGTGCCAAAGTTTAAATTTAAATCAAAATTAACTGATTTATTTTTTGCATGTGTCATCTTGCATCACACAATATTAAAAATATTATTTATGAGGAAGATAAACCACAAAGTGGAGATTTATTAATGTTCTTCCCAGCTGGAAAACATTTTGAGTGTCTGCTCTGTAATGCCAAGAAGATGGTCAACGCTGTGGAGTTTAACTGTGTGAGGTCAGAGATGAGAAATTATCACTTCATTTGGTGATTTCATGGGAATATTTGTGTTAAGATCAAGGACAGTGTTTAAACAATTACTCTTCACTGCAGCAGCTAATTGTAACCCAGTAACTCCACTGAACTACAACTATTGTTATTGATCAAGGAGAAATATTTGATGGACACAGAGAGGACAATACACATTTTCAACCCGTCATTTCAAAGCTTACACAAAAGTCTACAGCCATGCCAGCAGCTCTGTGAGGCTCAGTTAAGTGCTGACACCAGCATGACAATATGTTCACACTGACTGCATTACAAAAAAAGGTCTGATTGTATTGAAGTCAATGAGAATGAGTCTTCGTCTCACTTAATTTATGACCTAAGTAAACAGTTTCCTAATGAGTTTATGGTCTAAACCACTAGTTTAAAGTCTTCTTCAGTACAGCATGATGTTCACTTTGTAAATTATGTTCCCATTTACAGTAAAACAAACAATAAAGCAGGGGTGTGCTTTAGGGCGTGGTTATCTCGTGAGGGACAAAGCTAACATGGACCAACTCATTATCCCTCAGGACGAAAAAACCCAAACGGGACACGTTGTAGGTACAGCATCACCCAGATGTGCCAATCATCAGCATCCTTCTATGATGTAGCCCAAGGGTCTTTAACATTTTTCAGGCCAAGGACCCCTTAGCTCAAAGAGAGATGGAGCAGGGACCCCGTACTGACTATACTGTAATAATCTGATTTGCACTCATTTGCGCTTGTCTGTGGCTGTTCAGTCAGCAGCAGTTGTAGCATGGCTAGGGGCATTAGCCTCACCCTCTGCACATCTGTCGGTGGTTTCTGAGGTGGACAGTGTGCCAATATGTTTCAATGGCATGTAAACGTTAGCTAACTAGTGAACCTCGCCATTATGGATAAGTGGCCCGTAGTTTAGCATCAGCTAGCTCACTTGATTGTACAAGGATTCACAGGTATTAGTTAGCCTATTATCAATATTGTGTACTGTAAATTAAATTTTTTTTGGGAATGCCAAATTATAAGGGATGAGCGAGTACACCATTTTCTTTATCTGTGTCTGTATCAGTTCAACCAACTAACATATCTGAAGAAGTTGTTGTTATTTTAAGCCTGAAATTTATACAAATTAATCAAAATTTGCAATATGTATTACTGTGAGAATTTACAGAGCAGTCTCAGAATTGAGCTTCAGATCATTTTTAATCACAAGAATAGTAGAGTTACACATTACATTGAGACGTTTTACTCATATAATACTCATGCTCGTAAAATGTACATAATCTGTACCGGAATCTTGATCCATCCCTGTATTTAGCTGAACCCCACAACTCATATTTGCTAATAATAAGGAATTCCCCCCGTAGGAATACTAAGGAAGGACTCCCTCACGGACCCCGTGTTGAAGACCCAGGATGCAGCCTCTAATATGATGGATAAGATGTTTTTTCATGGTGCATTCGCTAAAGTGATAAATTAAAAACAAAGGAAAAACATTTTGGGTGGGAACATGTTACGTGACATTCTAAGTGTAATAATTATCAGCTAAGTGGGTTGAGAGTGATAAATTACTATAGAATTAGAGTTTACCCCCGACTGTCACGTTGGTAATAAAACTATCTGCTCCATCATATTGGAAAAGAAATTCATTCTTCACTCTGCTGCTTAACTCCACAATAACAAAGTTCCCCCCAAACATCACTTTCTAATCTGATTATCAATGTGAGCATTAATATTAATAGCAGTCAGAGTGTTTTGGCCCGTACTGCACATAAAATTGAGAGACGCTCAGATTACACGTCGATGGAATGAGGAACAACATGCAGTCACTCAGCAGTCTGTCTCATCTGTTAAGCCACCGGGACTCCAATCGCCCTCGCTTAAGCCCAAAGATTGAGGCTGCTTAGAACATTATTCCTTCATCCGATTGAAAGTTGGGACAAATAGAGCACTGGGCTGGAGTGGGGTTTGTCCCGTTTCCCTTAAGAGCGTGGATGCAAAGACAATTACCGAGTTGTGGGCACTGCGACGGGGAAGAAAACCACTCTAAGTCCGTGTGGGATGTTCTGTCTTTTACTAATCTTCTCTTCCCCAAGTAGGCCAGAGTCTTTTCTGGAGAAAGTCACAAGAATTGCAAAGAACTTTGCCATTTGCAAAGTCTGTCTGGCCTGTTTTCCACCAACAGTCACACAAACTGAGGGTGGCATAAGGCTTTTGTAATCAGGGGAATGTAAACTGCTATTGTGTGTTTGAGACGGCGACTGTGTCTGACATTTCTACCCTCTCCTGATTGTAATGAAGGATTTCACAAATACAGCCTTTCAATGTACATTATCAGCTAAGTCCGTATTTATCTGTGCCTACGTTTGACCTGTGCACCGGAAAACCACAAATAACATTCATTTACGTAATCACAAACTGTTTCAAAAACTGTAAGAATGTGAAGACTATTCATTTCCATGTCAGTGGATCTATTTTTCTTTTATTCACAATAAAGTACATGTTGATTAATGTGGACTGACAAGCTGAGAGACATCAAACGTGGGTTTCAATTTGAGCAATAATCAAGTGGGTTGAGAGTGACCTGATGTCCCTGGCACAGCGGCAGACAGGCTTACAGCTGCCAATGGAGTGTGTCTTTTCTCCCCCTTTTTTAATTACAGGCTCGACTTAATTAAAAGTTTCTGTGACATTTCTTAGTGGCTGGTAATCACATCAATTAAAACATGATTCCTGAGCCACAATCCAAAGTGGAGAGGGACGCCTTCTTTCACGGATATTGGAGAGAAAATGTGTCGCTTCCATTTATTAGTGCTACATAATTTTTTACAACTAGTTAATTTGTCACTTATACGCAGTTTGTTCTCCCTGGAGAGCTGAATGTTCGGACCAAATCAGCCGCGATTGTTTGTGATGTCAAACAGTTCAGCCTTCATGGTTTTAATGCAGGTTGGAGAGCCGTGAGCCGCTTCAAGTTTCATGTACCATCAATCAAGTTTCCATTTCGAGGGTTCCGTGAAAAGTATTTCAACATTTTAAGGTGGAGTCACTGAATAGTATCTTTAGTGGGCTTTCACATACTTAGGGGAGGAAAGTGAAGTCACAGCCTCCATTACTGACTCATTTTAAGATCTCAACTTCAAATACCTCATACCAAGATCTACAAAATGGGCCCTCTCTTATTCCCACACTCCTTAGTCTGAACCTTGGAGCAAATTTCTCATCTCAAGGAGTCAGAGCTATTCTGACAAGGCACTCAGCCCATCACATGTTGGAAATGTGAGCCATCAAAGTAAGTCCTGGATATCTATTTCTGATTTTAGACCCGATGGGAGGCCTTTAAATGGAGTAGCCTGACCATGTATTTGCAAACGTCCATCCATCACAGCACCACCAGCAATGGTCGACAGAAAGTTTGAGGTGCACAACCTAATGGAGTTAGACTACTGATATCATACTTTATATAAAAAAAATATCATAAGGCCTTGTCCTGTGTCTAGTCCATACATTAGAACAGCCTCTCTGAGGCTTTCTTGCTCAAAAACATGAATCTAAATGCAACATTTCAAAGGTTTCTTTTCCCTTCTGTGCTGCTATACTGAGCTTAACATTAGTATTAGTGGAGTGAGTTGCATTTCACATCATCTGGACAAGCACTGCAGTATGTTGTATCACGACCCAGAGAGAGGGAGAAAATGTTGGCATTATACCTTTTCGTAAAGCACAGGATACGTCAATGTTTGTATGTTTCATATGTGTCATATCAACGTTTCTAAAGTGACGTAGTGTATCAACTGACTTTGTCATCTGGACATGGAAGGGATGGTGGATGGCGTGTCACCTCAGCATGTCGGCTGCCAAGCTGCAGACCACTGTTGAAGACCAACAAAAACAAAACCATTTGTTTTTTAGTGAATCATTACTGTTTTCCCAGCGCCATTTTGGGTGTTTTGTAGCAACCTATCACTGCTTTTAAAACCAGGATAGTGTGACCAAAAGCCATTGTTTTTCACCAAGATGTCACTGTGTGCCCCCAAACTGGGGAGTTTATGGCAAAACATGATCTTTTCCTTGTTTGAGACAGACGGACAAAACAATCAGTTGTGATTTAGCAGCAGTCATCAAACAGTGACCCGTTTACCGCTTTTCCAGTCGTAACTGTGTCCCCAAAATGTTTTTTTTTTTTTTTTTCTTCACTTTTTTGCTTTAGGTGCAACATGAACGTTCATGGGAGCACCAGACTCATTAAGATACATCCTGTGGGTGCCATGGATTTTTTTGTTAAATTTCATGGCAATCCATTTGTTATTTGCTGAACAACCAAATCACCAGAAAAAAATGTTGACAGTGTTTGTTTCTGCAAGCCACATATACATTAAATGTGCAAGTCATTATGTAACGGATATGTTGAAACTTTACATTTCAACAACCGGTTTTCATGGCACTATCCCAACAAAAACACAGCGACATTTTAGATTAAAAAAGGTCACTTTGTCTCTGTAAAAAATAACCAGTTTTCTTGACACTATCCGCGGTGGAAAAACAGCTTTGACTTGCCTGGGTTTTGTTGTTTGTTGGTGTCCAACAGTAGTCAGCAGCTTGGCGGGCGTCTTAGTGTCACACAATCCACAATCCTCCATCTTTGATTGACAGTGTCACCTCATATACTATGTCTCATACTACTACGTTAGAAACATCGATATGAATCGTGCAAATTTAATGTAATTGTGGTATGCCGAAACATTCAATGACAACATTTCCTGCGGGTGACTGGGCTGTATTGAGATATTTCAGTCTGAACCAAAGTGGAGGACCAATCAACTGACAGACTAACAGACCAACATGGCCACCCAAAGAGCCATTAATGTGACAACAACATGAACATATGCTGAACTTTGGTCTTTGAATGATGTAGACTTTAAATCCAAATTGTATCTGCTAAAATTAGAATTCACCTGATCTGCCAACACATTCTCACTCTAACTTGTCACAAATTGACTTTACTCTTTTGATTGTTGATGTTCTGGGACGTTGTGTCAGCTTCAGCCTGTTACATGCATTGTCCTTTTTTAAAATACACTTCTGTTTTCACAGGAAATGTACAGTTTTGTTCACAGTCTCTGTCGCACTGTGTCGGTACAACATCGCAAACTGATCTTTCTTTTTCCTTCAACAACAAACACACGTACTGTAGTTGGGTTTAGGAAAAAGAGGAACAGGATTTGGCTTTAAAATCTTACAGGAAGTGAACACCGGCCTCCTGGGTGAAAGTCAGCGGTTGTTGAACTCATCCACAAATGCTCGGACTTCTGCTGCTTTTACTTTCGCTGTTGTCCCGCCGCATTTATCCTGAACTGGCTGCATATCATGCGGACCAGGTTTGGCCTGCAGTGCAGTATCTGAATTAAAGTGCACCACTCTTGTGACTTACAACCAGCAGTCACCGGCCGTTATCAGAATGTAAAAGCAACACATTCTGACACCCTTAAAAAAATATGACACGAGTTAGACCATAGATCAAAATGCATTAGCGTACAGGCAGTATATTACAGCACTCCGGCTGTTGTAATATTATTTCAACAGTTCACAATATGTAATTAGAAAGTTACTGGCCACAAAGGATTCACAGATGAAAGCAAGCGTGGCCTCAGAAGCCTGTGAAGGACTCCAGGGGAAGAAGAAGAAACACAGGGCTTGTGATACGTTTGGCCAAGTGTGTAAACAGTTTCAAACCTCAAGGCCGGCAGCCTTTGGTAATGGATGCGTAACCCAAACTGAAGTGATGTACTCCCCGCCCAGAAACACTGGAACCAGCCGAATTAGCGCGAGGACCTCTGACACACTAATGTAAATAAAGAGAGGAGCAGAATTTACAGAGCACTTCTTTTTTTCTACCTCTGAAACCACTCAGAGATCAAGAGAGGAAATTTATGTCCCCTTCTCGTGAATGGAGCGGTGGGTGGGGGGAGGAAACACTCCAGAAAGTAACAGAGTGTGCTTCATGAGCAGGACACCTTCAAACACAACAAAGAGAGAGGAAGAATGCCTTTTATCCGATCTGAGTCATCGTCTGTAATGAAGCTAATCAAAAGCTTCAAAAGGGGAAACCATTAAGGAATAAAGGAGCTGATGTTGAGTAAGTACATGCTGTGTGGAACACATCCTAATTCTCATGTAATATTTAAGATTCTACCCACACCACCCATTTTACACATGGAGACCAGTTGTGAGTCCTCGTCCTCAGACTGTGAAAACAGGTGTATAATGTCCTCTGACACATCTGTTGAAGTGATGGTTTTTGTTATTCAGACAAAAGCGTCTTCAGCAGTTTTTTGTTTGCCGAACTAAACAGGTGCAAAACAAGATATCACTGGGTTTTTCCACTGATTAACAGTTTCAGTGTGGTCAAAGATCTTTATCGAAACGACTTGAAAACATGTTGCAGTTAAAGGATTTACTATGCAGGATTTTCCTGAAAACAATGTATAGACTCGAGACACAGCCCCCTGCCTAAATTGTCCTCTTACACCACGTCCTAACTCGATGTAACACTAGCGATCATTAGCAACTAAACCTGCTTGATTGTGTTGTTTTCTACTGGAGCGTCCTAACTGGCCGCAGCACAAAGCAGTAGGACACAGCACGCCTTCTTGAGCTGAAATTTTGTTGGAACACCCAGTCTCTATTTTTTTTCCCCATTGTTGGCACTGAAAGCACTGCAATGGACAAGGACCGGCTGATTTACAGGTTGGAAGAGTCCTTGTTTCACTCCAAAAACCTAAATAATGTGGCAGCTGACTGGTGGGAGATCACCATAGAGCTGAACACTAATAACCAACTTCCTCTCGGCTACATTATAGGCTCATGTCCAGTAAATATCACAGTATAAAACTTGTGTTTTTCCTGTTTGAAAAAGGGTAAATGTTCCATATCGAAAGGATTCAATGTGTAAACAGAGCGTCCGATGTAACTTGATGTGGTAACTTGCTTGTGTTATTTTGCGATGTTCAGGATGTTCCTAGGCTCAGTGGGCAGGTGAGATCAGGGGCTGGTTGCACAAAGCACCTTAAGTTGGCCCCTAACGTATGAAGCTTGAGACTTCCATGAAATACCTCGCCAATAACTGCCTGGGAAGATCCTGTTGCATAAAACCGCAGAGCAATCATTAAATGTAATGGGACTGAAAGAGCACAGCTTTGGAAAGTTGAGTGATTCAACCCCAGACGGTCAATCACAAACTAACTTTAGGTCACATGTAGCACAAAATCATTTCCTCATCATTCGTTGTGTCCATCAAGTTATCCTGGTTGCAGAAGACTCTTTTCAGGAAACCTTATTTTTTCTCATTTATTTCCATGAACTCAACCATGTTGTAGTTAAGACGGAGTCAGATGTACGTTATGTTTTTGTCCTTACTTTGGTAACTAAGGTTCAATTGTTCAAACTTTAAGCAATTCCTTAAATACAAGACCAAGATAAGGTGAAAAATTTAAATTTTTAAGTAAACATTTTGAGGAAACTTTAAGGAGAAGACTTCAGAATGTTTTGTGCAACCAGTTCATCCCAAGGAAACCTTAACTCGGACTTTAGGGCGCTTTGTGCAACTGTCCCCAGGATTTTATAAAATGGTAGCCAGGTGCCAGACCATGAGCAGCAAGCATCCAAGAGGAAAGTATGAAAACTGGGGACACAACGCCAAAAAAAAGCAAATATACTTATTATAATACTTATTATTAGCTTTCATTAAAGGCATGTAGCAAAGCAAAGATTTAAAAATAAATAAATAAATAAATGAATAATAATAAACAGAGACCATCTGCATAAAAATAGGCATGAGCAGCACGATGCCAACACGGGTGTGCGTGACTTCTATGGTCAGTTTAGTAGCTTCAGTTGATCATAATGGACACGATCTACTCTGGGCTTGCTGCAGCAGATACGTTGCATCCATGCCCCATGTATTTTGGTGATTAGGAAAGAAGAACTAAGAATCACAAACCAAAATTAATAAAACATAATCCAAAAGAGAAGCAAAACAGTGATGCTGAGTCACTGATTTTGGATGCAAATAACATTTCTTTGCGTGTCACATTGTAGCTCTCTCTGATTTTCTGAAGTGATTATCAGTTTGGGTTACCGTTAATGTTGGATGGTTTGTGTTTCTTGTAAACAATCAAAATTAATCCCATATGTACTTATAGAATCTGTTAATAAGGCATGTTTGCAAAATTAACTTAAAAGATAAGCATATGTATTTAATAATACTTGTTTATGCTGCCACCAAGTGGCCAAAAAAAATCAGTTGTTGCAGGTTTAATGATTCAAGAGATGACATGCAATTAGTCTGCCTCTGTGCGTATTTAACCTTATGCTTTATTTTAATCTAACAGCATTCACTTCAGACTTGTGTGATGCATAAAGTGAAATGTTCCAAGGTCAGAGAGGTTAAAATTCTCCTCGTGACTTTTATGTAAAAGTGACTCGACTGCTTAAACTGCCGTCAGATTTACGTGACGAGGTCCGTGTCTGAAAGGAGCTCGATAAAGTCACCCTAGTGATGCCATCAAGGTTACCTCAGCGTGGGCTTCACATGTTTAATATTCTGTGGTACAAACAGGTGGCGTGAAATCTCAAAGACATGGACATTTAGCAAGCACGAAGAGTATTTGGAAAATGTCTTGGCCTTGCTGCTTTAATTTGGAGCATAATTACTAAAATCTGACACTCACATATTCCCCAGTTTTATGGAAGTGAAATATTAAAATCACTGAAGTACTTTTTAAAGGAGACAGCAGGGTTTGGCCTTCATGAGAGCTCATGGTGAGAGATCAACTGAAGAGAGGAGGCTGAAAAACACAGGTTCTCAGGATGAGTGAAAAAATGTTGAACATATTCAGAGCACACACAGTTGTGAATGATCAGTGTGTGTAGATCCCGTACAGTATGTTCGGATGTGCGGGGGCGTGTGCATGTGGCACAGTGAATTTGGGGGAGCTACGGAGGCAGAATGAGAGATGAGATAAATCGGAGTGCCACACAGTAATGGTGCGTGGGCTTCAGTGAGCATGTTTTAAGTCAAGAGGAGCGTGTGTGTTTCTTTTATCACTCGCTCCTGGCTCCTTTTATTTTAAGGCATGATGACAGGTAGGGAGGATAGGAACTGAGGAGGTGACTCACACTATAGAGGGAAAAGATGTGAGAGGGTGTCTGGTGCATACTCAGGTGTCTCATTCATTACACAGGGATGTGAGGGGGGTAACAAATGTACGTTCAGTAAAAATGAAAATGTGCGCTGCCTGCATGAAAAGTGAAAGTTTGTTTTCCCGGGTGGTTGTCTTCAGGCTGGAACACTACGGTGGAAATTAATGGTGCCCTGGGGGAGCATCGTGGACAACTCCAGCTCTCAAGCCCAGAGGACAAAATTTTGTCAGTCAGGTTTCCAAGTTCTTAGCAGAAACTTTTCCTACCTTAAATCAGTTTGAGCCGTCTAACTAAAAACCGAACCACCATTGTTCCACTGTGCCACTTAAAGGATCATTCCAACACATTCTCACGTCACATATTGAGGTTTGGTCATGGACTTCCCACATTGACACATGCAAGCTACCCTGGGTGTGTTGGGTGTTGACGCTCTGGGACGCCGTGTCAACTTCAGCCTGTTACATGTATTGTCTGATTTCAAAATACACTTCTGTCTTCGCAGGAAATGTACAGTTTGTATACAGTCTTTTTCAAAATAAAAGCACTACATTGGCACAACACCACGAACTGATGTTTTTTTTTCTCCTCAACAACAAACGCACGTGGTTGGGTTTAGAAAAAAAGAACAAGGTTTGGCTTTACAATAAAACCAGAAATGAACACCAGCCTCCCAGGTGAAAATCAGAGGCTGTTGAACCCATCCATCACCCCTCCCACCCGCTGTACTCAGACTTCCGCCCCCTAAACTTACACTTTTGTCCCGCCGCATTTCCCCTTGATGTTGCCAGGTGACCTCACACAAATATAGCGACTAGCCATGTATCATAGATTGTAGGAAACCCAAATTAGCTGTTAGCTAACCTTTGTAGGTGACAATCAAGAGTAATGCAGTGATTGCAAGAAGAAGGGATGGCTTCTCAGTTAGAGGATGCTCAGCTGCTGTTGAAGCATGAAGTACTCTCCACTTGTCATGAAATTTGGTGCTGATATACATGACGCCCAGAGAATGAATCTTAGTGACTTTAGTCATCGTCTGACTTTTCATCCAGCGCCACCAGCAGGCGGAAGTGTTTGGGCAACTACTGGACAGATTGCCATGAAATTCGGAAGACATTCATGTTCCCCTTAGAATTGTCTACAATACTGTGGTTTCTGAACAAACCATTTCCATCAGCCTCAGCTGTATTTTGTGTTTCATGCCTACTATCAAATGTTAAACTAAGACATGAATAAGGTCATTATACTTGCCAAACATGAGTATGATATAATTGCCATTATGAGCATCTAAGCATGCATATATTAGCGTTTCTCTTTGTGTGGTGTAAGCAGTGAAATGTGAAATGTATCACTGATGACAAATGATTCTGAATTGGCCCTTGGCAAAATGTCACAACAGTATAAACTAATAATGTTCACTATTAAACTTTAATAATGCTGCATTTCCAGCAGGTTCTTACACTGTCTGCTAGATATGGTGAGTCTGGTATCGTATGTGTATGTACCATAGTGGACGAGGCGAGTACAACAATAGGATCAAACAAAAACCACCCATCTGCTTCATAAACATACAGCAGTCATATCAATGTATAACCAAAAAAAAAAAAACTTGTGTGAGATATCCTCAGATGATCTAATATCTTTACACAGTGGAACTCCACAAAATATGAATTTTCAGACTCTGTACTTGTTTCACAACAATGCACCTGTGGCACTGACAAAAACCTGCTTTGACTAGAACTGAAGCTGATACTCGTCTCTTAAATGAAAATGCTACGTGTTCCTTCCTGGATACGACCTGTAGCAGGCAGAATATAAATGCAGTGAAGAGGTGTTTTTGATGTTGGAAATATCAGACACACTCTTCAGTCTGATGATAGCAGATGTCTACTCAACCATCTGCTTCAGACAGACACTGCGACAGTGTCCGCCTCTTAAAAAGGAAAAGTACTTCTGAGCACCCCGCACTTACCTACTGAATACTCTCAAACAATCTGACTTGCCTGGAATATCGTATTAGATTTGTTTTCTGATCCATGCGGTGCAGTAGATTGGCTATTGATTTAGTCTTGATGCAGCGACGCTGTCAATAAGAGCCAATACTAATATGGCTCAGAATATAGACCGCCGGGCCGGAGCTGCAGAGTTATTAATATCATTGCTATTGAGCTCTCAGGGTCCTCAGATGTGCTTGTTAGCATTTCGACCGGTGATAACCCCCGACAAGCACTGCTGTCTCAACACCTGAGGGGGTCTGACACGAGGCCTGCTGCCGTATCCTTCAGACCCAATCAACATCGGCCCAGTTTCTCTACATCAAAACAGCCCTTGATGTTTATAACCAGCTGTGTGCATCAAGAAATCAGTGAAATAAGAACAATTAAGAAGGAGATAATCTATTAAAAAGTGTAATGTAATCAGTGAAGGAGGAAAAGAGTGAAAGGTCCTTTTAATGTTTAATCAGCAGCAGTTATCGCAATTACGAAAATCCACATGCTCTTTTCGACTATGTAGAATTCCAACATATCTGTTACATCATTTTGACTGGCAGTAATGCAAATTAGAGATATTTACGGTTCATTTTTCACCAGTCAAAAGATTAATTCTCCATCAAAAATAATGTCTTACTAATGTATATGTTCATTGTGGATATCTGTCTCTTTATTACAAGCAGTCAACTTGTACAACTGACTTCTATTCAAACTCAGTTCCAGATATCTGTAATTCAACTTTGGTTTTGCTTAGTTGATATATCCATCATTTTGACAACCCAGACTTTTGGATATCTAGAATTTTATTTATATCTGTGATGTAATGTCTGTAATCATAGATATCTAAAATGAACATTTACACTAGTGAGGATTAAATTTGTTGATTTCAATAATTAACATTTTGACTAGTGAGTAGTGCGTTGAAAGAAAAAAGTCTTACTAGTGTACGTGTTCATTGTAGATATCTTATATTTAATACCAATTAGTCATTTTTACCATTGACTTCTATTAAAACTCAATTACAGATATCTGTATTTCAGTTTTAACGTGTTATAAGTTTTGACTGTAATTGTCAGTGGTTGTCGATATCTACATATCCAAAATGATTATGTTAATTTAAAAGTCGACCAATGTCTTTTTGGTACTTTAATGGCATGACGCCTGCATATCTAAGACAGTGTGTGGACATGTTGGATATATCGGAACCTGTTGATATCTGAAATGGGAAATTACATTTCCAATAGTTACAATCCTTTTTTCAAAGTGGAAATTCCATTGCGGACATCTTTAATTATCAGATTGTTGGACTTGCTGATATCTATAATTAATAATAATAATAACAATATATTTATAACATGTCAAAACTGATCTACTGATATCTTAAATTAACATTTTAACTCACAAAATAACATTTTGACACTTCCACTGGTGAAAACTAAATTGCCACTAGTCAGGAAAATGGGAGACTTAATGGAATAAATTGGGGAGTGTTCGCCTCAGAAGCTATCCGATAGCGATGACACTTTGCTGTCCTCTGCTGAGTTATGGCTGGATAAGAGCCGCTCTTTGGGTTGCAACACGATTCCCAGGCCCCGGTCCTCCTCCCTACAGGATGTAGAGGTTAACAACGAGTTCATAACACGACCTTTTGAACGGCTTAGTCAGCACACACTCCCCCACCCTGACCTCTGCCTCCCCCTCCGTCTCCTTCCCTCTTTTCTTTCGCTCAGGCAGGAGGTTTTCAGGGGCCATCTCTGATCTCAGATGAAAAGATGTTGCCACATCCTCCGCCATCACTTCCTCTTTGTACTCTTCTTTCAGCTCTCTGCAGCTTTGACTGTCCTGTCCTCTGGCCTGTTTGGCAAATCCCTAATCCCTGCTCCACGGAGGAGACAGGAGCAGGATTAAAGAATTCCCTTCACTTTTCCAGCTCTCATCTTCTTTCTCTCTCTTCTCCAAAAGCAACAGCACCCTGACCTGACCAAATTTCCACCTTTCCCTCTCTGTCTCTCTTCCTCCGTCATCCACCCTGAGTGTCTCTGTAAAACTTGTATCCATCAGCGACCTGTGGCCAAGCGGACAAGGCCTGCCAAGTCCAGCTGGGTGAGCAGAGCTTCCCGTGGAGTACATTAAAGACACGCAGAGGTCAGCTTTCTTGAACTCTGACCTCAGTGAACCACAATATCTGTTTCTAGTTACTTTGAACTTGCAATATGCCAGAAGATCGTAATTGTTTTTTCATCTTGTTGCGGTATGATGAGTTTTGAACCTGCTGTTTGCTTTGACTTTAGACCATGTGCTTTAAAAAATGTCTCCTTCTGACTGCTGCAGATATATTGATTATGACATAACTAATCAACTCCATCAGGTTTCTATCAACAGGCTTTGTTCTTTCATGTTCTCTTGCCATTAAAACAATACCAGCAACATCTCCTTTTAAAAAGTAGCTTGAGTGAAACCCATCACATCTGGCCCCAAGCTGGCCCCGTGAGAGCCGTTAGAGGTTATCGCCCCTGAAAACTACCCTCCACATGTGCTCGTACGATGGCCACACTGTAAAGATCTCTGTATTCGAGAGTCCATAGAGGAAAGAGACAGCATTGTTCCAGCCTTCACCCCAGGGGAGGCAGACGGATCTTTTACACGGTTGTGGTTTTACTGTAAAACATCTCTCTTTCTGTGCTGACTGTGTGTCAGACAGCAGGAAAAGCTTGTCTGGGATTTATTGGCAGTTGTGGATCTACAGATGATGGACGAACGCCCCTCCGGAGCGGAGGTCTTGTAAAAGGCAAAGGGTGCAATACCCTGTTAAAATGGTGTTTATTTCTTTTGCATGTCTTGTAGGATGTCTCTTTTTCTCTCTCTATTCACATCACTTTTTTTTCCTGTGGCGGCCTTTGTGCTCTCTAAATGCTCTCGGTCTCCTTTTTATAGCCCGTTGCTTTGCTTTTTCTGAATAAATATTCACAGGCAGTCAAGGATTTCCCCTTGACATTGGCTTTACCTGTACATAAACTGTGCCTTCAGTTATAGTGTTTATATGTCTGCAAAGGTTTCTTAAAAATGACAATGGCTCTCTTTGTCATAGCCTCATGCTGGAAGCTAAAACCCCACAAACAATTATTATCTGAAAGAAATGTTATGCTGCACATAAACCATAACATACAGACACAGATTAAGGTCTAAACCAACAAAATGTGTCTTTCTAAAAAGTGCCACAGTGACAAACATGTTTTGATGATGATGATGATGCTGATGATGATGATGATGCTGTGGCTCGAGATGGAAAGACAGAACAAAATAGTGAAAAGATTAGAGAGAAGAAAAGAACATCATCTTGCGTGCATCCGTAAAAAATCCGTAAAGGCCCTGAGTATGTAAAGTGAAAAGAAGTCCAAGTTGACTTTTTGCTTCACGTGGGACACAAACAGTGTTATCCTGTGTCAAAGTCCTGTTTATGTTGACCCGTCCAACACTCTGACCTCCTTTATACTGCCTATGGGGTCATAATATTAACCACTACCTATAGACCCTTTTAGGGCTGATGTCACAATGACGTCATTTTGCAAGCTGGATGCAAAACCTGCCTCTCCCCCACAGGGCTGTAGGCTACATAGGAGTCTTCAAATGTGGTCTTGTTGTGTTATTGGGAGCCAGAATAGAAGGAGTCATGGCTCAGAACCAGCCGCCACTGCCCGTCAATAAAAACAAAGACAACTATGGTTAAATGTGATCAGACCAAAGGACTGGACGGAGGCCATCATCAAAAATGCTCACATGTGCAGCGCACACTTCGTATCAGGTTAGGGACAAAGTATTTCCTGTTGTAGGGATGAAGAACGTTATGTGTATTAAGGGTTATCATGTCCACCTCATCAGAAACTGGGGAGCTATTAAGAGGAAGATTGGATTTCTCTGGAACGCTAACTTTTTAGCACATTAGCTAACGTTAGCTTACATAGCAAAACAAACAAGACTGGCTTCGCGGCCCTGGAAAGTGACCAATGGGACATTTTTTAGACTATTTGGGCTACGGAATAATGAGCCTTCAAAAGAATGGCATGGCACCATTTGAATTAGTCATTATACTGCAGGTGATTTATTCAGATACTGGTATCTGTACTCATATCCACAGGTCACACCTTGGTCAAACCCATGATGAATCAGGTTATGATCAATAGAGGATTGTAACAGCTGACACCTGCTGAGTTAAGGTCAGGTAAAAATATGTAAATGCTGCATTAGGAAGGGCAACATGTCAGACTGCTGTCTGGATGTATGACACCTCCGTATCTGTCTTTTAGGTAGATATTTGCCAAAGTTTTCACATATCTCTGAAATTTCTGCCTCTATCCCAGTACAGTGGTGTTGAATGAAACGTCATCCATGGTGTCGACAGCACAAAAACAAGACCTTAAAAAATTCACTGAGCAACAAACTTGAATTTAAATAAGTGACCATCAAGGTTGTTGTTGTGACTGTTCAGTTTGAAGCAAAAGAAGCTAAGCAGCAGTGTTTCTGCTGTTTCAGGCCTTTCTGTTTCTTTTAAATCTCTGTTGACTGATGCTAATAATAACCTCAGTTTGAAATATTATGTGTTTTTTGACTATTTTTGTTTAAAAGGTGATGACAGACTTAAACTTTGATCATTCAAAGTGTGTTTTTACAGAATGTAAGAGGGCTGCCAGACAGAACAAAGAGTTAAGGACTTTTTTTATTAAGCAGACATGCTAATGTATCATTTTCTTTCCCTCAAGAAACACTCCTGTGACAGTGACACAAATCTGTAGAAATCTCAGTGGGGCCGCTCGGTAGTGTTCAGGCGTGGGACTAATCACCCAGCAGGGGTGATAATTCTGCCAAGTAAACTCAAAGGTGACACAATTGGAACTTTTGAAGATGGATCATGACTGTGGGTAAAATGCACAGAGGCAGCAGTCATGATTTACAGGTTTGAAAGTCATAATGAGAAATTAACTCAGTTTTAGAAGGTTTTCCTGCGAGCCCTCCGAGCTGCAAGAGAAGTAGAGTTAAACGGGAAAAAAAGGATATGTCAAAGAAGTACTTGATGAGCTAATAGAAAAGATTTGTGGGCAAAAATTCATCCCCTGTATTTTTCATCTCAAAGACATATGCTGTAACTACTGCTGTATTTACCATATTTATTGTATTACACAAATGGCCTAATTTACTAATGTGTGCATAGAAATGTTCTTTCATTGTGCACAAAATATAAGTTAAAAAAAAAAAAAAATAATATAATATAATAATACATGCAAATTTACTGTCGGATTCATGACGTGCACATTGGAGATACAACATACAACAGAAGATAAAAAAAAAATTAAAGCATGGGAAATCAGTTAACAGTAAATTTTATCGACCCTTTGTGGAATGAGGCAGCCGAGGTGTTAGCAAGAGGAAACAAGTTATCTTGTAAAGATGACTTTAAGATAGATCTACTTGTTCTTCTTAAACTTTTGGGAATGATTTCCAATATCAAACCTCAGTGACAAAACATCCAATCCTGTGTCCACATTTGTGTGACACCTTTCTTGTTCTGACAGAGATGTTAGCATGCTAGGTATCAGCCCAGTGAGCGCAGCTGTGGTAGGAGTGTGTCGCTGTCTGTCGTTGTGTGAAGGGGACTAAATCTTTGAACAGAGTTTACAGTGAAAACTAGACACTGCAGGAAAATGATTTGTACTTTGACTGTGAAAGGAAAAATGGTGTTTTCCAGCCAGGACTGGCTTCATTTGAACTGACCGTGGTTCCATAAATATCACAGATTTGTTTGTAACATTTGAAGCAGCGGAGCATGTCAAGACAATGTCAGTGCAAAAAAGGAAGTCTAAAGAAGCCGTCGCCTTTTGATCCTGAACAGATGACACTACATTATGTTTACTGCTGTTTTAGATAGCTGAAACATTTTCGAGTGTCGCTTTGATGGATTGTAGCTGTCAACATTTTACTGCAATTTTGCCTCGTCTACATTTGACTGTTATCACCATGAATATAAAAGCAAACCATTAATCATAGAATGCGAGGGACAGAAGCAAAGCACATACTGTAAGGTGTTTGTGTGCCTCAGCACAGATTCTTCATCTTCATTTGAATATATTCGAAATTAGATTGAAAGTTTATTCTTGACCTTGGAAACAATAGTTGACAAAAACAATCTTATTTTAAGGTGCACTTACATAAAACAGTCTTTTACTTAACATTTTGATCATATTTAATAGAATTAGAATTTCTTATTTACCTTAATATTTAAGGTCAATTTTTGTGTTGAACTTTTATACACAACCCTTTTTTAGACAAACAAATGGATTACATTTACAGTAACACTAAATTTTCTTGTCTGCAGGTTGGGGTGAAACAGAACATAGCATGTAATCAGTGTTGATGAGGAACTGGTTACATCACCACCTTAGAATTATAAGGTTCTATTTGTGTTCGTAGCAGTTTTGAGATATTGAACTTCGAAGTTTTGCAAAATTCCAAATAGCACAAGTCATATAAAAATCCAAAGGAAGGCAATCCGTCTCTTTCCAGGCACCTTCGTCAGGGCTTTCTAAACCCTGGTTTTTAAAGCCCTGATGAAGACTTGCAGTGATGGAAACATGTCAGATCTTTTAATGTTTTAGCCACCACAATAAAGACTTTTTAACATTTCCGTCCTCATTTTTTCTACATATTTTTGGAGTGCCTTGATTACCTTCCTGTCGATCCTGCTGTTTCCCGTTCTCAAAGAGTACCCGACACAAACTTTTGATCTAGGTTTGTATATACAGAGCAACCAGTCATCTCTTTCTTTGTCTAATAACATGAAAATGTTTGTTTGCTAAATAAAAAGTCCAAAAATGCATATAACTTAAAAACTCGTTACACTATGTTAGTAACTCGTCTCTTGAGTAAGAAAATATGAATAACTAAATTTTGGCAAAAATGTCAGATGAAGCCTGATAGTTCCAAAGTGACGGCATGTAACAGAAATTACAAAATAAATGTAACTGAAATCAGTTATTTACTTGGAAAAAAAAATTACAGTTACTGAATACAGTACAAATGGTGATTTCAAAGGGGCTGCATATGAATATATTCTTTTCAGTAAAAAGCTGATATATGTGCAACTCTATATGTAGAGTATAACATTCACTCTGTTGCTTTGCCTCTTTGGCTATATAGGAATGCCTTCTATTGGCATATTTACGGTCTTAAAAAATTATAAATAAATCCAGTGAATGCCTCTGGAATATGTCAAACACATTTTGAAATTCAGTAGAATTGTACTGTTTCTTTGGGTATATTACATTTTGTCACTTTACTCAATACAGAGACTAGAAAGTGTCTCCTCACATGTCATTTTAGTTTACGATGTCACAGAAATTCAACACAACAAAGCCTGTAATACACACTATCATTTACCTTGTACTGTATCTCTGACCCAGAACACCTTTGACTGCAGCAGGATTTCAGCTGTTGCCTCTGTAGCAATAATGTGCCGGCCTCCTCTTACGGGGATTACTCTTACAGTCCCATCTATAACCCCGATGGCGATGGATTGAAACCATCCCCCGTGAAGAGCACATGTTCCCCAGTGTCACGGTTCTTTCATGTCCACCACTCCAACATCATTCTGCAGTAATCCCCCCTTTATCAGGGGGAGCTTTCTCACCTTGGTGCTGCAGCGTGCAGCATGGTGGCCCCTCCGGCTGAACCGAGACAGACTCTTACTGTGACTCTGAGTTAGATCTGAGTTAGATGGCAGACAAGAGCGAAAACACAGGAGCCAGAGGGAAGTGAGGGCCTGAGCTTTGACTGGTGTGAGGACCCTTTTTTAATCTAAGGAATTATTATTATTTATGCAGATGAATCACACATTTGACGGGCTAAAAGTGCTTGAAAACTCACAAAACTTTACAGATGTATCAGAAGTGGTGAAATTTTTTTTTTATTTTATGACTGTGACAGAATGGCTCAGTAGCGCCCCCCATAGCATTTCTATGAAGTAGCCCTCATGGTGTGTTTCGCCTAGATGTATGAAATTTGGTAGACACACGACTTCAAAAAGCCTAAACCCAACAGGAAGTCAGCCATTTTTAATCCAATAGCAGTGTATTTTTGGCCATTTCCAGGCACTGCACTCAAACAAAGTCCTTCCAGACACTTAATTACATCAACTTCCAATTTGGTCGGTACAATCTTAAAGTCTTAACGATGAAAACATTTGGAGTTTCCGTAGATTGCCCTTTTTTATGGCTCAGCAGCCATTTTGCATATTTTAACTTATAACAGGGAGTCTTTCTAAACTGACTACACATCGTCCAGTATGCCCCCATTTTTTCATGCTTATAAAGAGTCTCAGCCTGAAAGCATTTCGTCACAGTGCCACCTACTGACAATAGAAAATTTCATGTTTTATGCTTTCACGAACTCCTCCTAGAGAATTAATCAGATCAAGTCAAAATTCAGTCTGTGCAATCTTGAGAACTTAACAGTTGACCAACTTCCCATTGATGAATTTTTGTTGAATACTATTGTTGTGGCATGATGGCCATTGTGCACATATCAACACGAAACAGGTAGTTGTTGTAACTTGTACATTGTCCAGTCTGTCCCAAGTTTCTCATGCTTGATAAGACTCCAGGTCTGAGGATGATGTCTACATGCCCACATTGGGTAATCGCCCTACTGACAGGTAACAGGAAATAGGTCTTGTATGACAAACATCATTCGATTTACATGAAATTCACATGATGTGGCCCACACTTGATATACTGCAACATGATGGTGGTTTAGTGTGTGTTCTCTAGCGCCACATGATGGACACAGAATGAGGTACAAAATTTGCAATATGTCATTTCATCAAGTTCATACCTGGAGTGTCCAACAGTGACGAAAATGCACGGCCAAGTCAAATGACATCCTGCCAGTACCAGCAGCAAACGGGAAAATGCTAAGATAGTTTATTCCTTGCTTGTAGGTTTATTTAGTAAGTTAAGTCAATTGATACTGAATTACAGCCTCATAGAAGAATCTATAATTCAGTTTTCTGTAGACTTAAAAATGATTTACTGTTTTGACGTGAATATAGGGCAACCCCTTTTTCAGTTCAACATTTCCATACATAACAAACACAGGTGTACGTGTAAACAAACCTGAAAACAAAAATATATCAGGGGTTGAAAAGAGCCATTTTTAAACCAACATTAAAACAAAACAAAACAAAAAAAAGTCTTAAGCTGCAAAACACATTTAAGCCTTATCATTAAGGTAACACAGCGTATTAGGTCTAAATCATCAGCCCTAACACTAGGTCTGAATGAGCTATGCTGCGGTGGGCTATTGATGATTATTTGGTACTTCAGTTTCCCAGTGTTGCGGTAATAGTTAACACATCTGTACGGGCACGACTGAATTCTCTATTATCCTCCGAGACATTTCCTTTTTTGGATTTGGAATCTATACCTGGCCTCTACGGAAACTCAAAACTAGCCACTGCTATTGAGGCTCGGCAAAATTTAGAGTAAAAGGTGCGGCCAGACTGTAGACGCATGACTCTTTATTAGTTGATGAAAAGTTAAAACATTTTTGATTCAGTGTGGCTACATATTTATACATTTGAAGAATCTAAGAATTTCTGTAGGCCTACAACAATAATTGAGAAGTGAAATGTCAAAGATAACCAAGCCACAGAGAGTGACAGGAGAGGGGCAAAAGAGCTGCATGTGAATACCCTGATGTATACAGGAAGGCAGAACGTTGTGTTTAAAAGTTACATTTTTCGTAGTCTATCCATTCTCTTGGTTACATCAACTAAATCAACTGTCCTTCCCATAGTCTTAGTCAGTGTTTTGGGTCCTGAATAATGTCCAGTTCTCCCACTTTTCCTCCATCTGTGCTTCCTGCCATCCCTAACAATGTGTCAGTTTTTCCATCTCTATACGTTGCAGAGGAATCTACTGTAACCCATTTATTTCTGATACATTTTTACTATAGCCATCATCAATATTTTGATCAGATGTCTATCACTTATAAGTACAATTTCTGTATACCATTTTCCAAAACATGAATACTTTGTGGAATTTCCAAAACATTTTGTGTAAACCTGTTTTAGATCAAAGACTTTCTGAAAACAAGAGTTTAGGACAGTCCTGTTGGAAAAGTTTCTGAGTCATAACTGTTGTTTGAAGATGAGAAAAATCCCACGTTTGTGTCACTTGTCAAAGTATGATTTCAAGTGTGGCTGACGTCAACTCCTCAGCTTATTTATCAGTCACATTTTCACACTCTCCTGTCAAACTTGAAGTGGCCAGAATGACTTTCACTGGCAGGTAGCACTTTTCATTCTTTTTGAGCTCGTCATTATGAAACTGTGTCACAGTGGTAATTCTTGGCTGCTAGACGCCGGTCGGCAGATGCCTTTGGCTCATTATTAATTGTCAGGAATATGTTTCCTTCCATGGCAACAAAACCCCCACACACAATCCTTCAGAAACCAGGTTTCCAAAGCCTTTCAGAGCTGATTTGCTCCAAAAGACACAATTTAAAGAAACTTGCTGCCCTAGCAACAGTAAGGAAACTCTCCTCATGTAATGTACACTGTAAAATCTCACAAGTTGATCTTACTTAAAAAACAATCAATTGAACTGATTGCCTTTAAAAGGGTAAGTAAATACAACTGTTAGTCTTAATAGCCTATAAGTTATCAATCTAATTGTTAATTTTACTTAAAATATAATTGTATTCACTAAATTTTGTTAAACTGTTGCAATTTCAAAATGACAAGTTAATTGTTCTTTCTATGTGTTAGCGACATGAGTAAACTAAGCAAACTAACTATATTTGTGTCATGAGAGCATTTTGCATGTCTGGATATCTCTAAGTTCTGTTTTGTTAAATTAAGTAATTACAAACTAAATTTAACAACTAGATCAGAAATGACTAATACTTGGATTTACTTAAATTTTTCCATAGATTCAATTCCATCATGTGATGCACACTGACCTAAAAAGACTGTTTCCATACACAGTCATTACAAAAGGAGAAGCTGTGAAATGCTGAATACATTTTTCTGACTTTACAAAAGTACAAACATACGAAAATGATTGAATTAAATTGGAAAAAGTCTTGAGAATGAAAAAGTCATTAGAATAAAAGAGGCTTGATGCAACACCCAGATTTTTAAGGGTAATATCCAGAAAGAAATATCATCTTGGCCAGTATGAGAAGACGAGAAATAAGCGCAGAACTAATCTTTTGCCTGGGATACTGGTTAATGAGAATACTGTGTACATTGGGGGTCAGATCATTGGACAAGTGGAAGACAGTGACCTCTTCAGGGTGTGTTCAGATTTAATGCAAAGTAAGAGTTGGCTTGATTCCACATATAAAGGCATTGCAAAGACCTGAGTGGGTGTAAGTTTTTCCTAACCCTAAAATGTTTAACCATTATTTTCTCCTTTTTCAGTATATGTTTGTCCTCTTTTTTATTTTGTTAATTGTTTGACAGATTCTCATTTTAAATTTAGGGCTGAAATGTGTTTGGGAGTTGGTCTCCATACAAACACAGTAACTACTGGGGTGCTCTGATGGCTCACCGGATAAAGCATGTGCAATTAAGGCCGAGTCCAGTATAATTTCATGACTCACAGAGTCTAAATTATAGTCCCCAAACCCTGACTCTAGCCCACGTCATATTAAAGGTCCAGTGTGTAGGATTAGAGAAATGGAATACAATATGATAAAAGTATGTTTTCTTTAGTGCATAATCAAATAAAAATCCTTGTGTTTTCATTAATCAAGAATGAGCTGTTTACATTTACACAAAAAGCCGGTACTCAGTCATTGAGATCGGCATGTTGCACCACCATGTTTCTACAGTAGCCCAGCATGGACAAATCAAACACTGGCTATAGATAGGGTGATTTGCATTTTGGCATTGATCACGGTAGTTCGCAGCCCCTCAATGACAAGAGTTGGGAAAACACGCCCTTTTTTAATGTGAAATCACCAGGTCTATTTATTCAGATTGAGACTGAGTAAACATTAGCAGGTAGAAAGCTAACGGCCCGTCTGTGACATGTCAAACAGCATCAGAGAACTGATTTGTAACTTAAAACTGCTTTATTCAGTGTTTTTACTGGTTTAAATCTCACTTTTGGAGTAGAGGAGACCTCTGGAGATAACTTGGCCTGGTAAAAACTTCATGAACAATGTACACTTTAAGAATTCTAACCAGGAGAAGTTTCAGCTGGTTGCAATCTCCGATCCTCACCACTAGATGCCACTAAATCTTACACATTGACCCTTTCAGCAAATACAAAGCTGGGGAACAGAGGAATAACCCTGAAAACATGTCTGCAACTAAAAATACTTCACCAGATTGTACAATCAAAACACTCCAGTGATCAAAGATTTGCTTCATGTTGTCTGAACACATATAGAAGTGTTGCCATAAAACCCGGCCAACTCTAACCCAGTTTTACAATTTGGACACTTGTGTCTGTTTCCTGAAAGCACCTCAGATCAAAACAACCATCTTCCTTTCAGTATCTGTTTCTGTGGTATCTCTCTGTCTTTTGTCTGCTGTGATCTGATCATTGTGACCCTGAAAATAATTAAAAGGGCAGAGTAAATGAATGAATAATTGGGTGAGCCTGTAAGGTCACTGCTGTTGGGAGCGTGCGTGTAACAAGACAAAGAAGCCGCTGCCTTTTACAAAGTTTCCAGCTGTTCGCTGCCAAGCGGTGAGAAGATGTACATTTCACCTCTTTCACTGTAAATTTCACAGCCTGACCTCACAAATTCAGATAGATGTTCAGCGGTCGCTCTCTATTAAACTTGGAGAAGAAGCAGCGTGTGGTGTGGTCTGGCTGAAGGGAATCTGGAGTTCAGACAGTTTTGTTAATTAACTGCCTTTTCCTCAGAGTGGAGACTTTGGTGCCCTGCCCCTTGCTGTGGAGGCTGGGGAGCTTTGGCTGGGAGGCTGGCCAGAGCCGGCCTCCATTAATGGGCTACCTTTAATCCTAGTCCAAGAAGGAGAAGTCAAAAGTCTCATAATGCTGCACGTCACCACCGGGCCAGTGCCAAAACTGACTTCAGAATACACCCCGGTTTAATCCCATTTCATTAAGTATACTTACTCCAACAGCTCCCTCCTGCAGACAGTGAGTCACATGTGGTGACTTTGTACACAGGGCATGTACACCAGTTCAAAAGGTTCAGTTAATGATTATTAGAAGGAACAGAACTTGTGATCAAAGTGCCTCAAATTATGATTACTGGTGTCAGACGAGTTTAGCATCTCAGCACTTCATGTAGCATCAGTCCTATTGATAAAAACGTCTCCTTGATGAGAGGTCACAGAGGAACAGAGGAGAAGAGATGAACAGGGCTTCCATTAAACAGCTGGATATCAAAGGAACACGTCACGTTCTCCTCACATTCAGCAGCCATGATCTACGCCTCCTCCTCTCAGCTGACACAGAGGGAGTCATCATGACTCAAATGTTCATCGGATTTGTTTTCTCAGGGTTCAGGTTATCTCATTTCTTTCCTCCTGTTTGTGCTGAATATTTAATGTCAAGCCGCGGAGCTTCATTTCCTAATGTCAACACCCACACAAACTGTCATAACAGTTGCTCAGCCGGGACAATACCATGACTCAAATACACAGCACAGAGACAGCGTTTCCCAACACTGCATATCAACAGTTTCACTTCACATTTGTACGTCATGTTCGGAAAGCCATTACAGCGTGTTTGTCCTCATAATGCTTGGAGAAATTGCAGCTCTCGGTCTGTGAGTGTTAGTACTTACAAAGGGTAATACTCTTCTCCACCATCAGTGGAGTTATTAAAGCATTTATGAAGTCAAACAGAAATTTGAATTCCCTTTACATTTTGTGTGAGAAACAAAACCTCTAATACTGCAGCTGTTGTGCATATTTTTGCATTTTTCAAAAGACGAAAAAATGTTTGTGGAAACACGTCGAAGCTTTGAGCCTCTTCATCACTGTTAAGTCCCATTTATACAAAGGTTGAGCAAAACACTTGGATGAAACTAACACATTCTCACTCTGGCCTCGTCACATTTCAACATTTGGTCATCGACTTTCGACATCGAGATACAATGTGCAAGGTACCCTGGGTGTGTTGGTTGTTGACGTCCTGTCAGCTTCAGCCTGTTACATGTATTGTCTGTTTTCAAAATACACTTTTGTTTTCACAGGAAATATACAGTTTGCATACTCTTTCAAACAGCATTATGTCAGCACTATACCGGAAATTTATGTTTTGTTTTTTTTTCCTTCAACAAAAAACGCACGTGGTTGGTTTTAGAAAAAAAGAACAGGGTTTGGCTTAACAATCACATGGGAAGTGAATGCAGGCCTCTAACGTGAAAGTTGGTGGTTGGTAGAGCCACCCACCACCCCTCTGGCCCACGCTACTCAGACTTATGCTGCCTTAACTTTTGTTGTTGTCCTGATGTGTTTCCCCCTGACGCCACCAGGTGCTGTTACACAATAATGGCGACTGGCAGCATATCATGCAGGTATGAATGGATGGCTTTTTTCGTCAGTGTCTGATGACAGAAGTCACCGACCATGTGCTGGTATTTGACAGCTTCAGAGTGAGATCGGGCTGACTTTGAAGCAAATTTGACATCGTGGTCAACAGTGGCTTACAAGTTCTTGGTCCGTCACTCAATGCCATTGGGCCCAAAAAGACTTTTTCCCATAAACTTAAATTTTGAAAGAGAGGTCTGCAAATTATTGCACGGTGAATGTCGCAATCCCCGGCGAAATGACTGGCTTTACTGTCAGAATTTGAACAAATAGGTCTGACAACATTGGAAAGTCTAGAAGAGCCACACAATTAGGTCAGTTTTTTCCCTTTCAAGTTAGCAGAGCGCTAAACCGAAAGTTTGCTGCTCAGTCTGGCGGAAGTTTCTGGGCCCATTACTGTGTAAGGCCGCCAGCAGTATCAGGAGAAACATGGATGGACAACAATACAAGCTAAGGTGGCAAAAAGAGCGAGCAGAGCAGGCGGGAGGGGTAGATGGGTCCAGCAGCCATCAACTTTCACCCGGGAGGCCGGTGTTCAGTTCTTTGTGTTTGTAAAGCCAAACCTTGTTCTTTTTTTTCCAAACCCAACCACGTAAGAGTGTTAGCAAAATGTAACCATGTGTGTTTTGTTGGTGAAGAAAGAAAACATCAGTTTGCGTGTTGTACGGATGTAGTGCTTTTATTTTGCAAGAGACTGTATGCAAACTGAACACTTCCTGTAAAAACAGAAGTGTATTTTGAAAACAGACAATGCATGTAACAGGCTGAAGTTGACACGGCGTTCCTGAACGTCAACAACCAACACACCCAGGGTACCTTGGACGTCATATGTGGACGTGGAAAGTCCATGACCAAACGTCATGACATGTGACGAGGTCACAGTGAGGATGTGTTGTCAAAGCCCGGCCTGGTTCTGGGGGCTCGGTGGATAAAACAAACTATATTTATTTCCGGCCCTTGGAGAACGTTAATATCAGGGACACATAGTTTTTAAATAGATAAAACGCCTGTTTAAAAATGCCTTAAATTAATTTTAGCACCGTGTTTTTTTAACCTGTATTATTTGATTATTATTACTATTAATGTTTTTATCCTACATTGTCATTTAATATTTTAATATTTTTTATTATACTACTTTGGTATTATTTGCCTATTTAGGGAGGTTGGGGTTATTTTTCTTTTTGTGTTTGTTAAAGTTGCCTTTTATTTGCCTATATCCTGCATTGTTTTAAACCCAGGTTCAACCATAAAAAGTACTCTATGACTTTGTTTTAAAAAGCGCTTTATGAATACATTTTATTATTAGTAGATAAATAAAACTTTTATCAAACAAGTCAAAGCAAACAGTAAAGATACTTGACTGAGCAAAATTTAGTTTTAATTTGGTTTAACTTTAAATCTAAAACCACCTCTGAAGTCACAGACTAGTTAAATTTTATGTGCGTGCAGAGCCATTATAAAGTGATCCTTACAGTTAATTTGGAGCTAAAACACAAGAAGTTTCCAACATATGCTGTTAATAGAATATTATTTTTGCACATCTGCAGAAGCAATTGAGCCGATCATTAGCCTGCCCAGGTTGAAAATTGTGGTTTGGACAAATGAGATTTTGCTGTATTCCCCAAAATCTGGATTTGTGTTCTACACTTAATTTATAGTGAAATATGTGGAGCCTGAACACACGGCTGTCTGCTGTTGACCAACACTGGGGAGAGATAACGACCTGGGAGTGTATTTAGCTTTCACCTTGTGTCTATGTGCGTGTTAGTCAGTCGGTACCAGTCTGACGCCAGCACGGCAGGGTGTCTGGTCTCAGCTCAGCCCCCACCAGTCTCCACCCTCCGTCCTCCCCTCCACCTAAAACACAGACGCACACAACAACACTCTCACGCACATGTTTCTGCTGCTGTGTTAATCCCATTGCTATGTAAGAGGCAGTACCACAGGGACTCTCATCAGCCTACCTGTCAGCCCCCTCCACATCAGCTCCCAAGCGGCTAAACGCAAACACGTAGGAGGCCCAGCGGGGAGCCAATACATCCAAAAGAGGCCGACGGCTCAGACCCGTCTCTGCTCTGTGGCGTCATTCTGGATCCAAAACTAATGCGGGCATTCCACACACATGTAAGTGCAGCAGGGTTCATAAGCTTTAGATACATTCCAGTGCAGATAGTAACCTTCAAAATCACCTTTAAAAACCACTGACGTGTCATTTCTGTGTTTGTTCAACATCTCATACATTATGTCAGCGATAAAAAACGTTGCCCTTATCTGGAGGAGCAAAAAATTTCATCGATTGCGTTATCAAGAGCGGAGAAACAATCTGCAGTCACTCTATTTGTAATGAATTGGAATCTGACTCTGGCAAGTCAATTCTGATACAGTAGATTGTTTTAAATAAAATTTATATGCAACAGCTGCGTATTAAAAAACTGTTCCCATGTCCCAATGAAAGAAAACAAATACAAGATCTGTCATTCAATATCAGCAAAACAGCCACAGGATTTTGTTTATCTTGTCTTAGCTTCCATTCCAATGAAGAGAAAGTGAAGGCAGCCAATGCATGAGTGCAAAACAAATACAGTGTTTTCCCTCCCATTGCAGCTAGTGACAGGGAGAACAAATGGCAGGGATTTCTAAATGCTCCCCCTCTCTCTCTCTCTCCGACTCCCACTCCCCTCCTCCCCACTTCCCCTCTCCCCACTCGTCTGCAGATGGCAAATGCCATATTAGATGTTTTCTTTTTGCACATCAAACCAGAGGTCACAGCTGCACCGCTCCTAAACCAGCCGCAGATGTGTCGGCACAGTTACCTGACAACCAGTGCAGATGGAGCACTTTCTGAGGCTGGAAGAGAAAAACTCAGAAAAAAAAAACAAGTGTTGTTTAGGCAGAAACTACTTTGGCTCCCCCGGGAGAGCCACTGAGATCAGAGAAGCAGAATAAAGACAAATTTGCTAAGTTTTTGTACAGAGTTTTGCCACCTATAGCGGCTGGAGCGCTGACAGAATCGAAATGAGACAGTAAGAGGGACGGGGGGTGGGACGCAGATTTGTAACTGTTTAGACAGTGTTGTTAAAAAAAAAAAAAAAAGACAAGACATGATCTGGCTTGAATATTAATGAATTATATGATTTATTTATGTTTCATCTTTGACAGTGCAAAGCGTGCATGCTACCAGGCTTGGCCTACAGAGCACCGAGGGGAGAAGGCCTTGTCAGCATTATGTTTGGTCTGTCAGATAGATTAACATGTTAAAATATGTACATAATAAAAAACACTCAGCGATTTACATGATCAGGCCGTCCCAGGGTGCTGCTGCGAGCGTGATTTCTGCAACAGGAAAAGGAAGACTGATACGTTCTCCAATACACTCCAATAATGAGATTTACATCCCAATTTTAGCAACCACCTATTATAATCTGTGGTATGCAAAGGCTGTACGTGACTGAGACTCCATAATGAAGTCATTTGAATATGGACCGGACTTTTAATCAAATATGTCTGTTCCCACTTAGAGGATTTGTGAATATGACTTTTTTTTCACTTGTTTTTTAATTTAATTCTTTTAATGAAATTTCATTGGAGTCGCCTTTTGATAACTGAAATGTTAATTATCAAGTCAATTCTTGGATGTGTGATGACACGTACACCTTGTGGGATTTACAGTGACATTATTATTTCTGGTTAAGTCATTAAAAATGCATAGATATGCGGTGCGTTAGTCGTGATGGAAAACAGCCCTTTTTATGAGGCTCTTCCCGAGGCTCTCTTCATCCACATCGGAGCGCACAGGGATGTCAATAAATCTCAATGCACTGATTTCATTGGGTGTTGGTGGTGCATTTTTCAGTATTAAATATAAAAATATAATGACAGCTGAAAATATAATGACAGCAGAGGCTGGTGAAAGATCAGAATAAAGAAGATGAGCTGACAAATGGAGATACTGCAGGGCAATAAAACTGGTCTGTTCTCAGTAACAGAGCCTTCGACCACATATGTTGCTCATAAAGCACCGGGTGAGTGCCATAAGAGAGACATGAGTGTGCTGCACTGTCTGACCACTGTTACACCACGATGTTCATGATGAATTATAATCAGAGCTGCCAAAAAATCTCATCTTTTATGCCTTCATGCCAGCCGCAGCCATGGCATCACTGACCTCACGTCCAGCCCGTTCTCAGAAATGCCTGGAGGAAGTTTTATTACATCTGGCACAAACGTCCACTCGGACTCAACAATGAACTGATTAGAATTTGGTGGTCAAAGGTCACCGTGACCTCACAGAACATGTTTTTATGCCTCTGTGCTGGTGATAGCTGTGGCCGGAAGCATTATGTTTTTTGGTTGTCGAGCTGTTCATCTGTCCACTCATCCATCCTGGTCTCATGAATGCAATATCTCAAGAACACCTTGAGGAAACTTCCTCAAATTTGGCACAGAGGTCGATGAACTTATTAGAATCTGATGGTGAAAGGTCAAAGTCACTGTGACCTGGTTCATCTCATTTTCATGAATGCAATATCTTAAGAACACCTTAAGAGAATTTCTTCAAATTTGGCACCAAATTCGACTCTGACTCAACAATGAACTGATTAGAATTTGGTGGTCAAAGGTCACCGTGACCTCACAAAACATGTGTCTGTGCCTCTGCGCTGGTAACAGCTGTGGCCAGAGGCATTAGATTTTTGGGTTTTCTGTCCATCCATCCCATTCTCATGAATACAATACCTCAGCCTTGAGGGAATTTCTTATACTTGAACTCAATAAAGAATTGATTAGATTTTGGTGGTCAAAGGTCAAGGTCACTGTGATCTGGTCTGTCTCAGTCTTATGAACATGATATCTCAGGAAGGTCTTTCAGGAATTTCCTCAAATTTGTTACCTTGCATCAGTCTCATTGCTGTGAAGGAGGTATTTAAAAAAAGGCCTTGAGGGAAATTTGGCACAAACATGCACTTGGAGTAAACAAGGAACTGATTAGAATTTGGTGGTCAAAGGTCAAAGGTCAAAGTTCCTCTTCACATCTTGCTAGTTTAGACAGGAAACAAGATAGATATGTAGAGACACATACATTGCAAGAACAGTGAACAGTTTATACTGCAGTACTAACTATAGGACAAACTGTGCTGTATTTATAAAGCCAGGGTGAGTTACATTGAGTTACCTTACCAAAAAAGACAACAGGAGGGTTTCAGCAGTTCAGCAGTAGAAAATGCTGCAGTAATACACTGTTAATTGGCACCTCTAATTGTGTGCTGCTTTATTCCTACCTTATTAAAAGGCTGTTTGTAATGTTTTTCATGATGATGAAGGCCACAAGTCAAAACATGTTGGTGTTGCAGTGAAGTTGTTCTTAGTACTGCAAATGTTACTGGGAATTTTACCCCTTTTGATTTATTTCTCAAGGATGAACTGAGGAGATTTTGGTGGTCAAAGGTCACCCTGACCTCACAACATATTTTTTTAATGCCTCCACACCAGGGAATAACTGTGGCCACAGGCAATATGTTTTTCCGATCGTCTGTCGTCCATCCATCTGTCCCATTTTCATGAATACAATGTCTCAAGAACGGCTTGGGGGAATTTCTTAAAATTTGGCATAAATGTCCACTCAGACTGAAGGATGGACTGTATCAATTATTTTTGTCATTGTGACTTAACATCAATCTAATTGCCATGAGCAGGATCTCCAAAAGGCTTTAATGGAATTTTCTCAAATTTGACTTGTTGGGAACCAGGAAGTAAGACATGAGTCCTTAGGATAAAGCTAACCACTTTTATGCCTGATTAAATGATTTAAATGATGTTTCTGTAGAAATGTCAGAGTTGACAAAGAGTACAGCGTGAGTACAGCGGTAAATTTTTACACTGATGCTGTCTGTATGTACTATAAGTTTTAGATTTTAAAGGCTTTTAACACATTTTGTTATTTGTTTGAAATTGTGAAGTTTTATCTGGTGCAAGGGTGGTTTGTGGTACAGGGCAAGTTAGGAAAATGAAAGCAGATCTGAACATTTCAAAAATCATATTTGTTTGATATTTATAAAACCCTTAAAAATTTGTGAATGTATGATTGGTTGTTTTTTTTTTTTTTTCCTGCCTCACTCAGATCTTATTTAATGTTTGTAATGTGTGTCATGATGACCCTGATGAAAGCTTAATGCCGAAACATGTTGGTGTTGCAATAAAATTGTTCTACATACAACAAGTGTTGCTGCAGTTTGATTTATTTCCCTTCTCTGTGCACCTTGGGGATAGGTCGCTCCAGAAACCCTCCGCCTGCCTCTCCAGCAGCAAGAGAAAGAGAGGTGGAAGGTTCTTTTTTCTTTTTGTCTGAGGGACACTTCAAGTCCAGTCCATCAAATCCTCAGTGGTTGACAGAGGTGAGAAGTGCTTCTTTAAACTCTGACAATCAGGAGTTACACCCTACAGATGGCCTGGTGGACGTAAAATAAATCAGCACTGCAGAGGTGAAGTGTTGACAACCTGTTATTCCTTTTTATCTTTTATTTTTTGTAACCTGTGTGTTTGTTTCTGGCCAATTTACATGGATGACTTCAAAGGTTAAGTGAAATTAACTTGCAGTTGTATTTCACAGTACTGATATGTTTGTTTAGCAGATGCTATTAGACCATAGAATCTGTTTGGATACACTTGTTCTCTGGTGACTGTGAATTATTTCACTGCTTTAATTACAACGCATGTCAAAATGCATCAACACACTATTTACTGATGTTAAAGTGGTGAAAATGATTTAATATTTATGACTCATTTTCAAGTCTCGTAATACACTTTGAGACACATGATACATGAGCTCAGAGCGTGTCGACAGCGTGCGTTCATTGATGTCCAATGGAGCCAGACTAGATGTAGTCCTTGACCCCAACAATCCCTGAGGGGTGAAGGTTGGAGCCTGGCCTATTGGTGTTTCCAGACTGCCAGTCAACCCCGCCTCAGCTGCCAGGAATACCGCTCCCACTTGATCTCTGACCCCCGGCGCTGCTCTGCGGCCAGCCGAGCAGCCAGTCGGAGCGGCCTGAGGCCAGGCCTCTGGAGGATCCAGGTCTGTGTGGTCTGGGGTGGAGACCTCGGTGGAGGAGAGGCTCTCTGATTTTCACTCAAGTGCGTCAGTGAGAGAATAATAAAACAAGCATGCATATATTTGTGTCTTTATATATGTCTGCGGTCACATGGAAACTGAGCTCCAGCCAGGATCATATCTTTTCCCCCGTTCAGCTCTCGCTCTGTTCTCTTTATCCTCAGGCTCACATCTTAATTACAACCAGTTTGGTTAACTGGGAATTTGAACCCAGGAAGCAACACAGTGCCAAGAAGGTTTGTGCTTTGATCGGCTCACCGGCTGAGCGGCTGGTGGTCTGCAGTACAGCAGGTCACTGTACTCTCCCCTGTCATGGTTTAACCCAAGAAATTAGTTCAGTAAGGAGTCCAGACACTGGTGGAATAATCTGAAGATCATGGCGGTGATAAAGAGGGCGTGGGTTGATTTAAAGAGCGGCAATAAACCAGCGATCAGAAGGGATGGTTGGCCTTATTTGATGAGGTAGGAATTTGTGAACAGGAGGAACTCTGACTCCATGGGACAGCCGGCGTGATGCAGAAGATTTGAGTAGGCGGAAAAATCAGATATTTTACCACAGGATTAAACTAAAAACTAAATAATCAAGTTTTGGCTTCTAACTGTAAAACATACAGTAAAGACCATCTACACAAGGGGTCAGAATCTTTAGGCACCTTGTGATTTGACTAAGATTCAGAGGGCTACAATTCCATCAAATGATTATTGATGCATCAAAATTTTGATGTCTATAGAAGATTTATTTTTCCAATTGTGCGACTACTGGCTGCTTTTAAAACATAGCTTATAGACCCTTTTTACTGTTAGTAAAAAGTATGACTTTTTTTGGTGGAGCCGACCCGTATGCTCTCACTCAGTGGATGGATGATGTCGCAGGAAGCCGATCTTACAAAGGACGACACTTGAACGGTTTTCTTCCAGTTTGTTTTGCTATCAAAGCTAACATTAGCTAATGTGCTAAAAAGTTAGCATTCCAGAGAAATCCAATCTTCCTCTTAATAGCTCCCCAGTTTCTGATGAGGTGGACATGATAACCCTTAATACACATAACGTTCTTCACCCCTACAACAGGAAATACTTTGTTCCTAACCTGATATGAAGTGTGCGCTGCACATGTGAGCATTTTTGATGATGGCCTCTGTCCAGTCCTTTGGTCTGATCACATTTAACCATCTTTGTTTTTGTTGACGGGCAGTGGCGGCTGGTTTTGAGCCATGACTCCTTCTATTCTGGCTCCCAGTAACACAACAAGACCACATTTGAAGACTCCTATGTAGCCTACAGCCCTGTGCTGGCTAGCTGTGTTTTGCCTCCAGCTAACAAAATGACGTCACTGTGACGGCGGCCCAACAGAGCCTATTTGTAACAATCTATAATTAAATAAACACATGAATTTACTTGCGTACAGTGTGGCCCTTGTACAGGTCGCTTTTCCATTAAACTTCATAGAAGCTAACATGCTTTCAAACCCTCGATTTTAAACCAGGGGGTGGCAGCCGGATTGTATCCATCTGCAGTAGCACATGCTAAGCCAGGGTAGAGAACCGAAAAAAATGACTTCGTAGAGGCAAGGTTGAAACAACTCAAACTGATGGCCATGACCTAACCTTATAGTATTAGTAAATTATTCATAGGGTTTCTGATGATATCATGGACAGAAAACTTTCAAACCTAAGTTTCCAGAAGCAGCAACTCCTCCGAATTTACGACCTTGTTTCTGTGGTGACGAGGAAGCTGTTTTATAATCCGTCTTGTTTAGTCACGTCTTGTTTTGTATGTATATTTGTCAGATTTCCACAGAATACAACATGACAACTTTAGTCAAAAGGCCATAATACTGTGGATATTGTTCATTTAGAGGAAGTTCAGTGCTGCTAATGATGGCTATTGTCTCACTGGTTTATTCATAATCTCTGTATTCACTGAGTGTATTAGCATTAAAAATGTCAATGTATTCATCACATCCAGTATGTGAAGCAGGAAAGATTCAAATCTGCTCAAAGTGGCAGTGATGTAAGGACTCAGCAAATTTGCCATCTGTATTAGTCAGAAGTGAATGGTGTTATCTGAGCGCTCGGTCTACTCCACATGTGTAATGAGGGCTGCTGGAAGCCTTTCAGACTGCTGAGAGCGGAGCGGGCACACGTCTCCATCCAGCTAACTTCCAACTGACAAGACTTCCCACCAACCCCACCCCCTTTCCACCAATTAGCTCCAGTATTAGCATATGCACTCTATTTGCATGAGCAACGACTAATTCCTGGTGTCATCGCACAGCTGTCGAAGCAGATTAGCCAGACTAGCAGTCAGAGAGATCCCCGTCTTATCTTCCGTCTCAATGTTGGATCAGGGCTTCATCGGAAAATGAAATAAAATAAATGTACATCATCATCGTCTTGTTGTAATCATCCACGACGAGATCCGCTGCCGCTCTTGACAAGATTTCAAGCCTCTTTGGATGGCAGGATTTTTCCCACGTGTGTGGACTCAAGTGTGTGTTTCCTTTGTCATCGCTGTAAAATGAACGGCGTTGTGCTGATGTTGAGATAGAGGTCGAGCACGCCCGAAGTATTTCCTGTTTGCTTGTGTGATGAACAACACTGTTCTGGACCTCTGCCAGGGTAAATATGAATGAAGAAATATTTGTGATAATGTTTCAAGTGTTTGTGCAGGGAGTTAGCTCGTAGCGTGCTTGTTTGGGTCCACTGACTCAGAGTGTTGACAGTATCAGAGTGTGTTCTGACATTCTGCTTTTAAGTGAAAATGTTGGAGATTTATATCAGCAAGATTTTTCTTCAAGTGTCTCTCCAACACACGTTATGTAAAATCCCTTTGCGTGCAACCTTTAGGCTTTGTGGCTGTAAATTCTTTTTAAACTTTGGGGAAAAAAATACATATCCACCATCATCATGCTGGAAATATCTGCAGCTCACAAGTCCCTATAGGTGATTGTAATGTATACAGATATTAAAGGTAACCTTAATACCTCTTCTATGGAAGCCCATGTCTGTCAAAAACATAAAAACATGAACATGATGGTTAGGGATGGTAAAAGAAAAAAAATTAGAAAAAGAAAATTATTTTATAATTCTAAACTGATGAATAAAGCTTTTGACTCACTACTGTTGATTTAGTCTCATTAGAACAATCCAATTTAATAAAGAATATATCTTAGTAAAGGAGGCCCATTTCTACCAACTAAAAAATATATAAAATAGAAAGTCAGTGATGATTAAAAAAAAAAAAAAGGAAATTTATCCCATAATATTGTGCTGAAATTAAGCTTACAGCACACCTTTATGTTGTGGGAGCCCATTTCTAACAGCAACAAAATAATAATATTAACAAGGAATTACATGAAAAGCCAGGAGTGTGAAAGAAGTAAGGCACATTAAAACATCTTAATCTCATAAATTACAGAAATCTCTCAGTCATGGAAGAGCTATTCTACCCAGACAATAAAAAAACTGAAAGTTAGGAATGATAAAAAAAAAAAAAAAAAAATCGAAATTTTATCTCATGTATATATATAGAATTTTGAAATAAGAAATCAAGCTTTCATTTAGATTTAATAAGTCTCATTAAAACAGTCAAGTTAATAACAAAATATCTCTGAGTTATGGAAGGCCATTTCTACCAACAAAATTAAAAAAAAAAAATAGACAAAAAAATACATCTGATAAAAATCTAAATAAATTGACATGAGAGGCTGTACAGGATAAAAATATGTTTTTTAAGCTCCCTATTTTGATTTAGTTTCAATATCTCATAATTTAATTTGTATCTCACAATTGTTGCTTGAAATCTCAAAATGTTGAGATTTGACTTAATGTCTCATAATTTTGACTCTCTTGTAATCATTACATCTTAAATCTAATGTATTAATCTTCTTAGTTTGACAACATCTCTCAGTTCTGGTGGCTTCATTTCTGCCATACAAAAACAAAATTAAACATGAAAGATTGGGATATGAATACAAGTACTACATACTTTGGATTTTACTTTGTGTCATGTAATAATAATAATAATAACAACAACATGATTTTGTTGTGCATGATTCTTTATTCTTTTCTTTTCTTTCCTGGCAGATATGGGCCTCCACAGGCTGTCATCCTCTCTGCCATTGTGTCAAACACACCCACACACATACATAAAAATCTATATGTTTTCACTGCTGCTGTCAAACCAATAAGGCTTTAAATAAACGACTACAGTTATTAATGTGAAGGGATTACTAAATGCTGCCATGACTGATGATGTTCATGGTAAGAACAACAGCTCGTAGGCCAGAGGACACACTTATCACATGAAAGAAAAACACAGATAAACAGTAATATCAAGGGTGAGGCCCCCTGGCAGCAACCGTTAACTTATTTCCTGTGTTAGTGTGTGTCTCAGTGAAAATGAAATATTGTGTTTAATTTAGGTTTGCTCATGCATCCATTTTTTTTCTTCTCTATTCATGCTGTGTTTTAAAACTTCTTTGGTGCGATGTGTGTTATGGTCCATACTGAGAACCAGTAGCCCCACACCAATGGGGCTTTGACCCTGCAAGAGGTCACAGTGAGATGATAAACAAGACAGCAAGAACAAAAGCATATTTCTGCTCCATAAAACTTACATTTTTAGACATTTCTGTAACCTTTGCTCCACTAGTTTCTTTTCCTAAATGCTACAAATGTAACGTGTGTAACAAAAGAGCTGCTGTACGCACTGTGACTGGCGTTCCATACAGACCTTAACTAGCATGCTTGAGATGTGAAAACTTTGCTAACTGATGAAGACATGCAGACAAATGTTAGCTCCACAACATTCAAACGCACATTTATATTCGTCCCAGCATGTTAATGTTTGTTTAGTGTATGTAAAACTGGTTTACTGCTTGCTTTCGCAAGATGGTGTACGTCAGTCATTTTGATTTTTAGCAGCTCTTCCAAGCATCACATGTAAAAAAGAGCCAGAGTGATGTGATGTTAGCTGATGTTGGTGGGACCCTGAGTGACTAGCTCACTGTTGGCTGGGACAGTGGTTCCCAACAGGTCCAGTCATGGGGTCCACATTTCTCCTCAGTCATCAGATCAAGGTCCACACAGCTTAATACATTCAGCACCATACTTGTGTTTGGCCATGTCCTTAAGCTAGATCGCAGTCTCTGTTAAGCAGCTGTCCCTTATTCATTCACTCTACAGCAGGAAATGGCACTTCAAAATAAAAGCTCTGTGCTGGAGATTCAATGTACACGTGTGCATGTCACTTGCAGGCCATTCAAAATGGACCCACGGCCCACTTCTGGACCGCGATCCACAAGTTGGGAACCACTGAGCTGGGACACTGAGGTGATTCTCAAAGCCAACAAAAACATTAAATACAAACTGTAACTGCTATTAACAACATGCACAAAGCTAACTATGGAACGTGAAAGTTACTGAAAGCACTGTGATCATTAAGGGTTCGTACACATCCATTGTTTTTAATATACACACACTGCAGGCATGCTAAAATGACTGAGCAATGCCGTCGCAACACACACATGTTCCTGAGTGCCTATTTTTTTGGGCACGACAGCTGCCCCCTGGGATAAACTGAGTTCAACTTTTGGAACACAACAGTGCGCACCACATGTTAAGTGACAAGGAACAACCAATCACAGCTGACTGATATCTTTCCCTTTTTCAGTAAATATCAGTCTGGAGGAAATATGAAGGAGAAGTTGATCATTTAATGCAGGGATACCATCAGCTTTACATCTGTCTCACGGACAAGAAGATGATCAATTCTGCACTCAGGATATCATGTCAGTAGGGTGGTGCTTGTTACGGTTGCTTAGCAACTTCAGACGCAACCTGCCTCTGTGCTTTGAAAGTTGGCACAGAATAGGCACAAGAGTCGCGCACAGTGTCCAACCTTGTGTTTTCCAGGTGGTTAAGAACGTGACATGTGTACGGCCTCCAAGGCTGGAGGTGAAGGTAGCTTTACAGGAGAGAATTCAAAGGAAGTAAATGTGCGGTTTGTAAAACATATGTACGTCACACTACATCGTCTAAGTGGAGAGTTGGCTGTTTCTCTGTGGCACAGAGGGGTAATGACTTCTACAGCCCACAGATGACCAAACCAGAGTCCTATTAGTTCACTTACTGCAACAGTGCATGCGGATTTCACAGAAATTGTGCATTTCTTGGGCATCATAATTTTCTATGGTTAGAGAGATGCCAAAAAGACAGAATCCAATCTTAACTAGATTATAAACAAATATGCAGTTTAGTAGCAGTAACTGGTTGGTGCACAGATTCCCAGAAAAGCCTCCCAACTTGCCCAGAGCAGAAAGAAAGGTTGAAATATTTGTGCCAAAGCCTGGTGAGCGCCTTGGCAGGAGTAATGTAATATTACAGGAAAAAGTCCTCTCTCATTAACGTAACTAGAGAAGGAATGACACAATCCTCAGTGCTTGTTAGTTTTATTTTAACTTGGATCTCAGTGTCAACACCACAGAGGATTATTACAAGGCACAGTAGTGTCTCTCCCTGTCTCCCTGGTTGCCATCACACTGTAATGTCTGACAATTAAGATCTAATCTTTTCCACCGGCTCTCACAGCTAGCATGCCAGCCCACCGCTGATCAAGATAAGGAACAATCACTTTGATTCCTGAATTAGAGCGCAAGAACCGCCGTCCACATCTACTCACATTACTGAGTACACTGCAACAATCTTCCATCCAACCAATATTACACTTGGCATGAGCTTCAGCTTGACGGGCAAAATAACGAAGGCAGGAAGAAAAAGCATTCCTTCTCTCTGCTTTTGGAATGTTTCAGTGTTTTTTAGCCCGACCTCAGCTTTTGTTCTGGGCTTTGCCTTTTCAATAATAAATAATGCATCTGGTTCATTAGTTTGTTCACTCTGAGGTGGACTGGAGAACTCTGTTTCACCTCAGGGTCATTAATCAAGGCGAAACAAGCTGTCAGGAATAGGAACTCAGAGTCACAACATGCCTTCACTGGCTCAGGATTGCCAAATGTCAGATCCTATAGCTTTTTTGGTACCCGCATGTCCGCAAAGGCACGGCGCTCTCCGCTAATGATCAAACCCGTGACAAATGTGTGTGTGAGATATTTGGCAAAGAGGAGTTGTGTTTGAAATACAGCTTTCAAAGCCGACCAAATCAACCTCCGAAAGGCTGGCAAGTCCAGTTCGATGAGAAAACATCGAAGTTTTCCGTGCAGTGCTCGCTAATGATGACGGGAAACGGCCCGGTGACGGAGCAGCTGGACAGAATAGCTCCTCCTCTCATTAGCGGTTTATTCCTCTGATTATTAACCCTTTGAACTCTGCAGTAGAAAATGTCTGCCAGTGCTTATATTGATATTTTTGCTTATTGTGATGTCATTTCTTGGAGCGTCTTCAAGTGCTTCATATCCCTAAAATAAGTACAACCTAAGCTGAAAGGTTATACAAGTCAATAAACCATGATATTCAATAAAAGTATTGAAATTGTGTCATAACAAAAATAATACAAAAATTGATTGAGTTTTTTTCATCAGATTTTACAAAATAAAAGAACAAAAGATATTGATCAATAATTTTTAAATGCTGGAACATAAATAAAATATTTTTTAACAATAATTGCCTTATTTGAACTATGTACATTTTTTTCTTTCCTTTTTTTTTAACCCAACCACCACCCCAATAGTGGGGACATTTTTTCTGTTGTTTTTCTTTTAGTTTTTTTCTTTTTATTTTTTGTTATCCCATTATCAATGCTAATTATTCAGCATTCAGCAGAACAATCTCAGCCATAACAAGGAAATTCCCAGGAAAATTCTGCCATAGTTATGGCAAAGTACTACATTTACATGGCATGTAAAGTAAGGCAAAGAACGATCTGCCATGGCCGTCTGCAGGTAATCGGTTTTAAAAGGGTTAAAGGCACATTACGCACGATATAATGCAGCCCTATGTGTGGGATTTAGAGATACATGTTATTATAACACCCCACTTCCCTACATTTGCACAGCACATAAGGGCCGGTTAGGTAATGACATGATGGCAGGGATGACAGGAGCCTTTTTTCTATTGCAAATGAATGAATATTGTAGCTAGTATGGTTTTTATTTTAGATCGACATGAATAGGATTATGCAAAGAACACTCTTCCTTGGCCATTACTGGAAAACACCTGGCATTATGACTGTGAAATACGTTTGCACGGCACTTTAAGGTAAATTAAGGTCATGACTTGATGATGGGAAGGACAGAGGCCTTAGCTTTCTGCTGCAACATGAATAAATGTTCTAGCTATTATTGTTCTCATTTTAGATCTATTTAAACAGGATCATGTAAACAACGATCTGCCACAGCTGTCCACAGGAAGTCCATTTTAAAAGGGTTAAAGGAACATTACACATTACGTCATGCAACCCCATGTGTTGGATTTAGAGATACATGATATGATAACACCCCTCTTCCCTCGGATACACGGATTCATTGCCCCGTGACGATCATTTTGTCCATTCTGTACCCAGCCCTCCATCTGGTCCCTGCAGTCACTCGGCCACATCGCCGTGCTGTCTCTACTTTATATTAGGACCAATGGAATGATGCCACTCTTTCCACGGGCAAACCCAAGCTGTGCTCTCACTCTGGCTCATTGTTGGCCAGGTTTCCCAGTGACAGCGTGTACTGCATGCCTCTATTTGTGTCTATGTTATGTATTAATTTGAGGAGTTGCCTTTTTTTAAAAATCATTCTGTCATAGATGTTTAAAATCAAAATATTGTTTTCCCAAATGCATGGGCAAGGCATGGCCGACACCCAGCAACCAATGCATCATATAGGATGCATTTCATTTAATAAAGCCTTTATATAATCTCCATTCATTCAGTGAGAGTGACTCTGTGGCATGACCAACTGAAACAGTCCGGTCACATTGCTCTCCGTGATTAGATCTTACCGCAAACGTCACGATTGTCAGGATGAATGTGTGTACAGTATTGTGTGTATTTGCATCAGTATGTGTGAGTTGGCTGCTGTTTCTATGGGTCCGTTTGGGTGGCAGCAGCCCGGGGAGTTTTGCTCTCATTAGGAGCGCCACAGGCCAACTCTGCATTACTCCATCCATGACAAAAAAAATCTACATGAGAAATGGCGAGAGTGCTCGAGAGAAAGAGCCAGCTGGTGGGAACTGCACGCTCCCTGCAGCCTGAGCTCCACAGTGTCGGGTTAGAAGCATGAAATGGGAGCTTTGTGTTTGACCAAGTAATCGTTTCCCGAACTACTTTTCATAATCTACCGTGAGTTATTATCCCTGTGCACAGTGCCTAATATATTAACAGAATTAGTACTAGTCATGTAAATTCACAAGTACTAAAATTAAATACCATATATATTATAATGCATGAGTATTGGCGTTGCCTGATCCTACCCAACAGGAGGGATCTCCCCTGTTTCTGAGCATTCAAAGGTCATGCAATAGGATTGCTGTCATAGCCTCCACCTGGCTCCATCACACTGCCTTTCTGATCTCCTGTAGTCTGCACAATGAATCCTACAAAAAGGGATAATGTACAGGATCTTCTTAGAATACCGAAAGTGATGCTACTGCAAGTGTAAGCAGGACATACGCTGCTGCAAGTAGTTACATGCTAACATCAGGAAAACATGTAGATTTTTTTTTGCAGATGTGAAATTCTCCCTGATTTTGGATTCTATTCCTGCTGGAACATGTACCGCTGGGTTTAGAAGCTTTTATTGGTGATTTTTCACAGTAGAAAATGCCACTATTCTCACCACCAGAATCTTGACATTCATATTTGGTTGAAGTTATGTTGTATGTTGAGTGACCAAAATTCAATGTCAGAAAAAAAATCTAACACCAACGTGAACTAATGTAGAATACTGATGACAGATCTGATCTTCCATCCATTTTCAAAAAACTTATCCAAAGCCGGTTTGCAGGGGCAGCAGGCTGAGCAAAGTATTCAAGACGCCCCCATACACAGCAATGCTTTCCAGCTCCTCCTGGGGATCCCGCTGAGCCCTCTGTTTTCGAGGACAGACACACACATTCTCACTGACTGATTAATTGGTGCTGGTTACTGATATTTCTGTGGTGTATTGATGAATACAGTTTATCTGATGCTGGTTTTGTTTTTCGCCGTTTCATCACTACTAGAAATGCAAATATAGCCTAGTATCTCACTATCACTATCCTCATTCAGATTTTAAGAAGCTACAAAATATATTCAACCACAAAATAAACCTGAAAGTTAAAAATCAGAGCGGAAGTACAGAGAGTTGTTGACTAGAGATGATACACCGTCTCATGGTGTTGACTTGGTGTGAACCAGCAGGTTTTTACAACATTGCAAGTAGTTGCCCGTTTCAGCTCGTCTTGTCATGACTCTTTGGTCTGCACTGGGCATAATAGGTCCCTTTAAGGAAAACTTTACATGTCAAACTAAGCAAAGGGGATTTAAAAGGTCTTATGATCATTATGGGAAGTGTAGGATCGGGTGGTTTTGGGTCTTGTTGTGGGATTCTGACCAGCCTCATTTAACCTGTCCCTCGTGAAGCCCTAAAACCTCATTGAATCGCAGTGTTAAACTGCTGGCAGTACCACTTTATGGGAGATGGTGTTCCATTACATGTAGGTAGTTAATTTATAGTCTTTTTGAAAATAAGAGGATAAAACAAACACACACACAACCCACCCTGCAGTTAGGCTCAATCAGAGGGAAGGAGTGAGACAGAGACAGAAACAGAGTTACGATGAGAGACGTGTGGGACTCCTCAGAGACTCAGTGCAGCTTGTAAACATTTTGTACAAACTGGATCAATGAAACTACAATTAATTCTTCCCCCTCACATCGCTTGTTCACATTAATAATTTGTGCTAACAGCGACGGGGGCATCTGCTCTTCATACTCTCTCAAACGCAGGACCAGGACGTGTGTCTGGAAGAAAGAATAGGAGGTCGAGACACCTGTTGAAGCCAAGCTCAACACCTGAGTTACCTGAAGAAAGAGCCGGTGTGCCTAACATGAAGATCTTGATAGAATTTGATCTGAGCCAGGCCCATCTGTGTGATCCATGAATTATGGAGCAGACGACTGCAGAGGGAGATGTGAGCAATGACTAATCAGCCTGCTGATTGGATAAGGTGGCGGGAGTGTGTACAGCATGTGTGTGTGTGTGTGTGTGTGTGTGACTGCGAGTTTGTATGCGTGCACACGTCCATCGCTGTGCAAATGTCTGGAAACACTACAGCGACTGGGCAAGCACTCGCACACAGACAGGGAGCAGCGTGTGAGTGGCTCGCCTGTGCAGCTGCCTCCCGTCGCCGCCGTGACCTCGTGCGCCTGCCGACAGCAGGGAAAACAGAATTTGTCAAATCAGAGACGCCGCTGATGAGGAAAAACACAGATCCATATCCCCACACAGCGTCCAGCCAATCAGAAAACAGGCCTGCCCTGGGAACAAAGACAGCAACAGAGCAGTGAGGCGGCGTTGAACACGCGTGCGCACACACACACACACACACACAGTGCACAGTCCAGGGGCGAACTCACGCCCACGCTCACTCCCAAGCTAAAGGCAGGCGGAGTGTCGGGTTGCGTCTGGCTGGCGTGTGTGTGCACATGTGCGTGTTTTCCTCTGACCGGCTCTCGGCTTTCACCCAGGTCGGCCCGCTCGCCATGTGTGCATCTGTGCATTTGAGCCCCCGGCGGGTCAGGTTCCCTTCTCACCATAAGACACAGAATGCAACGACAAATAAGAGTCTGATTAGTTCCTTCCTTCCTCAACGGCACAAAGCCCGGCCTAATCCCTGAGCAAACACACCGTCCGCAGGGGAGAGAGAGGACGAGATGGAGGGAACCTGTGGAGTGTTGGTCTTCAGGAGAGATGGAGGAAGAAGAAGAGTGAGGGGTGGATGGATTGATGGAGGGAGTGAATTGAGAGGGAGGGATCGATGAAGTGAAGGTAAGAAGAGGAAGTGGAGAGGCAGGGAGGATGAGGTTTAGAGAGATGTTGGAGGAAACACTAACAATGCAAGAGGGAGGTGAAAGACGGAGGTGTGCAAGAGGAGACGTGGGGATGGAAAGCAGGGGATTAAACATGCAGGAGCTCAGGTGAAATGCTATCACTCCTGCTGACCTGTGCTGAGGCTCAAAACCTGACGGGGGAAATGAAACAGGACTGCAGCTTGATGAATGCACACTCCTGTTTGCCAAGGCTAATACTCTCTGTTCAAACACCCAGTGGTATGCAGGGTGTGTGTCTTTGTGTGTGTGCAAGTGTTTAAGGTGTCCGTGCGTGTCTGTGGGCAAACAAAAAGGAAACTGGCCTTGTGACGTCTGTTTCCAACCACCTAACCAATCCCTGATGTCCTGCACAAGTCCATCTGTGGTTTTCAGAATAATATAACCCGCAGTCTATATGTTCTTTAACTTTAGCAGCAGCATAGAAACTCATGACACTTGTACTTTCAAGTGGAGCAGGTCAGTGCCCTCGTTCACTGCAGCGTTTCAAGGCAGCAAATGTGTCCCCGATATCTGATTTGTCGGTGTGGAGTTAAGCGACTGCAAAGGTCAACAGATATTTTGAGAATGGCTCTCTCAAGTCAAACTCTTTTTAACAGGAAAAAGGAAAAGCTCATGGATAAGTGGAAAAATCATCATGTTTTTTATGAGCAAGGTTAACGGTGGTGAATATTATATTATGTAAAATATTTCAAATAATACTTAAAGTTTTTCTCAGAAAAACAGAGCTGTGTCCACTGCTGTGTAGTATGAGCCCCTTTTAGACTGCCTCTCCAAGGTGGGAATTTTACGCCATTATTCCACCTCGCCATTCTGTGTAAAGGGCACAATTGTAGAATGCTGGGACGGTTGTCTTTTAGGCGACATCGGAGGTAGTAACAGTGCCAAAATGATGTCTGTATAAAAGGGACACCTGGAGGGATGGGATCATGGGCGGCACAGGTGTGACATTTTGATGATGAGTTATGCTTGCAGGAAATTTAAAAAGTAGTTGATAGCAGTTAGCAGCTAACTCACAGAACAGTGGCTGGAAATGTCCACAAACTGTAAAAATAATGAGGTTCAGGAACACGTAAACACAAATTTCATTTTGTTAAAACATGAGCTCAGCAAAATAAAGTACATTTGTTGTTGTATTGAAACATTGTTTAGTAATTGTTTTCACACTTTGGGTAGGTGTCTCAGTGTGTTTGTGTTCAATGTGTCTTCCTTCGCACACGACAGCATTCTCGCACTATGCCCTGGTGTCAGACTGATAAGTTGTAGGGACGCATTTTGGAGGAGAGAGGAAGGCAAGATGTCATCAGGGCAGTGCCACATCCCCTTGTTATTACAGATCAGATCAACACAAATAAAAAACTTTGCTAACAAACTATAACAAGAAAAAATAAATAAAAGACTACAGTTTGAGCAAACAGTTTAACCCTGTGAACTACTGCCAGTGCCTACATTGGTATTTTTGCTTATTGTGATGTCATATCTTGGAGTATCTTCAAATGCTTCATATCCCTAAAATCTGTACAACCTAGCTGAAAAGACTATGTTTGTCAATAAACCAAAATAATTGATAAAAATATTGAAATTGTGTCATAAAAAGCGTTTTCTCATCAGAATTCTTCAAACTAAAAACACAAAAAAGATATTTAAATGAAGAACTATGAAGTATTTTTAATATTCCATAACTTATTTGATCTGTGTACAATTTAGTTTTTAACATAAGCTCATTATTATGAGCAGAGTGCAAAGGTGTTGTGATAGACTCATTGGTCATTCCTCTGGTGTCACTGCACCTTTTCACATGTAACATAATGCAGTGACATCACTAACGAGCAGACAGGGTGATGACACAGAAGACAGAAACCTTAAAAGATTGAATGTTCTAACTATTATGGTTTTTATTAAAGAGCAATATATACAGGATTATGCAAAGAACAAGCTCCCGTGGCCATTATGGGGAAACACCAGCATATCCAAGTTTGCATAGCATGTAGGGTAACGTAATGTATGGTCATGACATGACGACTGGGAAGACAAAGGTCTTAGCTCTCTGCTGGAAAAAGAAGTTATGGGTTTTATTTTCAATCGATTTAAACAGAATCATGCAAACAACATTCTCCTGCTGCCGTCCATGGGATGTTCATAAACATGTTGACTTTGCTGTGACATAAAGCCTGGTATACACTGTGTGATTTTGGGCGGTCCCAGACGAAAGATGACCAGCGTGAGAGAAACGTGGTGACATCTTTGGTCGTGGTTCAATAACGATGGTCTTACGTCGCACAGGGAGAGAAGTTAAAGGATCATGGTTTTGTGATTAAAAACAGCCTGGGACAAAACTCTGACAGTGTCAGAAATTTAGGATGATCCACACTGATCTCACTGTGTGACTGCTGTTACCACCTGCTTCTACTAACCAACCAATAGAAATGCAGCATGAAGGGACGCACTGATCAGCATGACAATGCTAAATGTTAGTAGATGCTAATAAATGCACTTTTAGCTCTTGCTCAAAAAATGGCATACAAAGTTGGCCTCTTTTCCCAACCATGACTGACTTTTTTGACACACATAATTGCCGCTACAACAAGGGCTCGATTCATGTTCGTTTTCATTTATGTCTTACCGCTACAGCAACGTAGATGGATGACGCACTCTGCTGATGTTTTGCTCTTGTGTATTGATGACGATGGACATATGTCACAGCCTGGTATTCAGTAGGCTTTTTACATTGTACAGTCTGCATAACGTAAGACTGCAATTAATTGCCAGCGCTATTATCAACACAGAAATCAACAGGCCTATATTTGGGACAGGCCTTTAATTCCTCTCACACAAAACTGTTTGTCAGCATCCTCACAACTTGGATTCATTATTATGAAAAAAAAAACCTTCAATTCTTCTGATCTGAGGACCCTTATAGACTAAAGGAACATAAATAACTTACAGTGTGATTGAGGAAGGGACACAAAGTTTAAGGTAGCCAACAACCTGGTTTTATACATCCAAAGAAGTTCTATAACAAATGAACTGCTTGGCAACCAGACCAGGTGTCTGATTGAGACAGGTCTTTATTTGTCAGAATGTGTAGCCGCAACGGGCTAGTGAAGAGACTGGGTGTTTAACTGAAGCTCTACAGAACATCGAACTGGATGTCGTAGCCAAGTTTTTAGATCCATGTCGCACAGTGTAGCTGCATTATACTTATAAGACTGCTGAAATCTCACAGTCTGTAGGAGGCTTAAGAGAGAGTAGAGCTTCATGTTTGAGGCTTGAGCCAGCAGATATTTGGTGTTTTTCCTTCTTAATGACTTGATAAACAGCGATTCATTTTCGGTCCATCATTATGTTGAATAATCAAACAGTTGTTGTCAGTAGTAACTGCGGATGCTGCATAAACGTTCAGTTAATGTGGGACCAAGCTTGTGTTTGAACCTGATAAGCTTTGTTGGGTGCCATGTCATAACTTGTTCCTTTAGTACACATCTCACACACCAGTAATAAAGGCCTTCATTTTAAAAATTCAGTTGTGTTTTTTTTTTTTTTTTTTTTAAACAAATTGTAAATTAATAGAGTAATTTATTTTCTCAATAAAACCCATGTTATTAATTTAAGCTGTAAAATATACTTTGTGGCATTGTGGGTCCCCAGGCAGCTCTTACTTCCTTAATTTCCCCCTCTCTCCATCTCTCTGCCGCCCATTAAAGGAAGAATTATAATCTTGAACAGCATCACACTGTGCTTCAATGTGTCCTCTGTGCTTTGACATGTTTGTATGTTTCTACCAGCTCATGCTATAAGTGTGTCTGTATTTATGTGCACACGTCTGTGTGTGTGTGTGTGTGTGTGTGTGTGTGTGGAGGCCGGTGGTCGTTAGCAGAGGGAATGAATAGCTGCCACCATCGTTCATAGTTCCCTAATGAGGCGGCTGGGCCCTCGCCTCTCCTCACGTCTCCTTGTTTTATACGTTCTGTGTGGCCAGGTCTCCTTCTCATCTCATGTCCTCAGAACACCCAGGGGCCTCATTACCCTACCGCCATTGTTTATTTGGAGGGAAGAAGAAAGGAGGAGAAGAAAGATGAAAGAAAGGTTTGTGTTCGCCTGCTTCCTGTCGCACAACCTTTCACAAGGCCAGGTTTGCTCTCGGGGTCTGCATTTTAAAAACACGCCGCAAGTCTTCGAGTGTGTGTGTGTGTGTGTGTGTGAGACCATGGTTGCAAACTTTTGATGGAATTCACTTGATCAGCGCCAGATTGCTTCTTGGTGTCATCTAATCCTTTCTGAGGGTTATTGTTTGGCTATTTTGGGGAGACCCAGCTCCACTCCTCTGTGAAGTCTTCAGAGCGCACTTTGAAGAAAGATGATGTCATGGCTCGAACCAGAGCCCTCGTAAGTTGTAATTAAAAATGAACTGCCTCTGATCACATTACAGGATTATATTGTTACAGAGGAACATAGCTCAAACCCTGACAGGGAGGATGAGAGGGAGGAAGAGGGGAGGAAGGATAGAGTTTTAGTGCAAGGGGGAGGAGAATCCTCAAGGAAATTGATTTTTTTTTTTTTTGTCAGTGAAGTTTATAAAGACAAATTCATGTATGTTAGCTTTCAGTTTAGTGTTTGTCCTGTTACCACTAACAGCTCGCCGAGCGATGTGACAGACAGTATGTTTAAATGTACACTTCAGCTATGGTTACAGCTTGACTGGGCCATTAAATTCAACTACTGTCCCAGTATACAAACATGGAAGGGGAATCCATTTGTTGACTGGAGTATGTCCAACTCCACTACGATAGGTGGAGATGTGCCCCCATCAGGCCTTTTCTGGTTGACCTATTATGTCACAGACCAAACAACTGACACACAAGTTAGCTACAGTTAGCCAGCAACCTTTTAATTCCAGCATCATCCAGCTGTTGTGCCACTTTTTTGAACAGGTTGACGCAGCATGAACTGTGTCTCCTCCCCTGGATGTAGATTTCTCCATGTTGTTACCAGCTTCTTCTTCTGTTACGCATTTAATGCTATTGGACTTCTGGGTCAAAGCTTAAGGTGGAAACTGTGGAGCATGCTCAGAGCGCCTCGGCCAGTTTGGGTTGGATTGACTGTATACATTGCAGGAAGAATTCAACTCCCAGTCACATTATCTGGGTGTGTTAGTTTGGTACCATTTCAGTCAGACTAACATGTTAACATGGATTTTAAAAGTCCAGTTTTACTCAAACTAACACAATAAATCAATTTTCTCTGCTGAGAGTGTTCCTCTAAAGAAAAAGGACATTCCTAGAATGGAGTATGGAGCCAGTTACGAAAAAAATTACAATACTTTCAATTTTACTTTTGCACAGCCCATGTCCTGGAACTGAACAGCTTTGAACAGTCTTAGACTGAAACAGTGACCACTAACACACAGAGTTATAAAACACTGAACAAACGTTGCACTGAGAAATATTTTACTGTCTAAATCCTGAATATCCTTTACCTTCAATCCTTTCATAGTGATAATGACCATAACAATACGAGGCATGCAGCGAGAGGTTGTCCTTCACTTCCTGTTTCAAAAACAAATGCAAGGCAATGTACTGTAATGTTCACATGAATGAAATTATGTAATGGTTAACCATCGGACAATTACACATGTAACAAGTACAGCTGTTTTCAAAAAGAGGTTAAAGAACTACCTGATGGCTCAAAAAAGAACTTCCTGTTCAAAGACACTGCTCAGTTTTTTTATACTTATCATGTCCCACTAATCCCACATAGCAGAATACCAAACAAAAGCATGAGTCTCAGGAGGCTACAACAAACTCAATATGAGAAACTGATGACATCTGACAGTGTAATAGTGTCCAAGGCTGAATTCTCTTCCTTCATTTCATTTTCTAAACTCTTTGTAATATATTGTTATTTATGGCTGTGTTGACACGTTGTGACAAAGGTCGAAAAGGGGCTGTTAGATCAGAAGTGCTGTGGTGTACATTAGCAGTATTATTAGATGAAATAGCGAGCATATTGTCCACCGTCTCCATTCAGAGGTCACCTTGGAGAAACAGTGGGACTGATTATAATGATCACCTTTAGAGAGCGGCTGAAAGGAGCTGACAGGAACGGCTCATAATGTGCTGCTTTGCTGTCGTGTTTGCAGAGAGACAAGAAATCAAGTAATCTTATTCAGCGAGTTTTGTTGTGGTGTGATCTATTGTGTGAAGTCTATTAAATGCAAAAACCCACAGGACACTCATTACGGGGAATGTTCACAAAGTGAGAATCGACAATAGCGACCAAAGGCACATTATCAGAGTCAGATATCGATTTTTATGAATCTTTTCTCCCTTTTTTCTCAGATGAAAGCCTCACATGTCCCTGGGAATGCAGTTACGCACTGTACAAGATTAGCATTTCAATGGCTATTCAGGACACACACACACGCACACACGCACGCACGCACGCACACACACACACACACACACACACACAGTTAAAATATTTTCAATGAATAATGAGCCATTTACATACACAGAGCCGAGGTGATAGAAAATATCGCACCGCTACAGTCACTTCAGGTTTTAATTTGGTCGATTTAAGGAGTCTAAACTGTTTTTAAAACTCTAAACTGTTTGTGTTTACAATACTACTGTAAGAAAATTGAAAATGTTTTTGGGAAAAAAAAAAAATCATAAAACAGACTAAAAATAATCATGTGTTAATACAAGTGAAGCTTTTTCTAGAGAATACCTGTGATGTGCATTGTTGCATCCTTTTGAAGATGTGGTAGTCGTACAATGCAAAACAACATTAATAATCCCACTAGGAGCACTAAGTATTGAAAACACAACATACAAACAAACTAAAACACCAAGGATAATATTGCTAAATATATTTGCCCTTACAAAGCACTCACATGTAAAAACCAAAAGGCAACACAGTCCAAACTGCTGTGAGCACTAACCATGTGTCAGCTCCATCACTGACATCTATCTACAACTAATGCATGTCTATAGGTCCTAGGCATGTGTGTATTTAAGGCCTATTTGTGTGTGTAATGCATAACAACAACTGAGCAGATAGATGATGGATGGTCATGGCACGGCAGCCATGATGGATCAAAACAGAGACGGAGATCATACAGATAAAAAGGTAAATAGAGAGATGAGAGAATGAAATAAAAAGATAGAAAGATAAGGGATAGTCATAGAGTCACAGCACGGTGGGCAACTGAAAACACAACATGCTGCTAAATAATTTTGCCCTCAAAAAAAAGTCACAAAACCAAAAGGCACCAAAGCCCCAACTGCAACTTGACTCTGACATCTGTGTACAACTAATGCATGTCTATAGGTCCTGTGTGTGTGTGTGTGTGTGTGTGTGTGTGTGTGTGTGTGTGTGTGTGTGTGTGTGTGTGTGAGAGAGATGGATAGAAACTTAAGGGATAGAAAAAAGGATAGAAAGAGGGACAGACATGGCACGGCGGCCAACCAAAAAAACAACACAGACTTTAAGAAAATGAAAATGTCACTTACTTTTTGTAGATTGTTGGAGCTCAGTCTGTAGGGACTTGGAGTGGGAACCTGAAGGTGGTGGGTTCAATTCCAGAAGTCCAGGTGCCAGCTGCCGAAGCGCCCTTGAGCAAGGCACTGAAGCTCCAACAGCTTGGAGCGCTGACTATGTGTCAGCTCCATCACTCTGACATCGCTCTACAACTAATGCATGTCTATAGGTCCTGTGTGTGTGCGTGTGTGTGTGTGTGTGTGAGAGTAATGAATATTAACAATGGAGTCATGGCACGGCGGCCATGATAGATAAAGAGAAAAAAAGAAATGGATAGAAACTTAAAAAAGGATAGAAAGAGGGACAGACATGGCACGGCGGCCATGACAGATAATCAAACAAACAGGGCGGCATGGAGGCCAACCAAAAACACAACACAGACTTTAAGAAAATAAAAATGTCACTTACTTTTTGTAGATCTTGCTGGGCGGTGGGAGCTCAGTCTGTAGGGACTTGGAGTGGGAACCTGAAGGTGGTGGGTTCAATTCCAGAAGTCTAGGTGCCAGCTGCCAAAGCGCCCTTGAGCAAGGCACTGAAGCTCCAACAGCTTGGAGCGCTGACTATGTGTCAGCTCCATCACTCTGACATCGCTCTACAACTAATGCATGTCAACAGGTCCTGTGTGTGTGTGTGTATGTGTGCATTTCAGGCCTAATTGTGTGTGTAATGGATAATAACAGAATATAAAAGTTGAATTTCCCCAGTGAGGGTTTAATAAAGTAAAAACTAATTGATTGCACCAATATTAATCCAAGCTTATTAGATGAAGGCACATAGATGATGGATAGTCATGGCACAGCGGCCAACCAAACAACACAGACATTAAGAAAACAAAAACACGCATCTCTCACACTGAGATCAGGGATTGATGGAGAGATTACAGATAGAGATATAGGGAAAGAGATGAGTGAAAGAAAAAGAGGTAAGAGAAAGGTAAAGAGAGACAGTCACGGCACGGCGGCCAACCAACAACACAGCACAGACTTAAAGAAAATAAAAATGTCACTTACTTTTTGTAGATCTCGCTGGGCGGTGGGAGCTCAGTCTGTAGGGACTTGGAGTGGGAACCTGAAGGTGGTGGGTTCAATATCAGAAGTCCAGCATGGACCACATTACAGAGTGTGGAATGGAAGCAGGAGAGGTGCCCTTGAGCAAGGCACTGAGGCCTTAACAGTTTAGAGCGCTGACTATGTGTCAGCTCCATCAGTCTGACATCCCTCCACACATGTGTGTGTGTGTGTGTGTTTCAGGCTTGTGTGTGTGTGTGAATGAATAACAACAGAGTATAAAATATGAAGTTTCCCAATGAGGGATTAATAAAGTAAAAAAGGTTATTGGACCAATATTGATCCAATAAAATTGGATAAAAGCAGAGAGATGATAGATATTCAAGGCACAGTGGCCATGATGAATACAAACAGAGATAGATAGAGAGATGAAAGATAGATGGGAAGATAAGAGGGATAGAAAGATAAATAGAGAGGAGGGATCATTGGAAAGATGGGGGATAGATAAAGAGATATCCATGGTACGGTGGCCAACCAAGACCACAAGACAGACTCAAAGAAAAACAAAGAGATACTTATATCTCACACTGGAGATGTAGATACAGAGATAAGGAACAGAAAGAAAAGTGACAGAGATAAAGAGACAAGAGAGATAGAGATGAGGTACAGACAGATTGCAATGGCACGGAGGCCATGATAGATAATCAAACACACAGGTCGGCATGGCGGCCGACCAAATGCACAACACAGACTGAAAGAAAATAAAAATGTCACTCTTCGTAGGTGTAGCCGGGTGCTGTGAGCTCAGTCTGTAGGGACGTGGAGTGGGAACTGCCAGCTCACTTTTCATCATCATGTTTAGGTGATTGAGGAAAAAGCATTTTAACTAAGATGGGCATTTTTAAAATGTAGAAATAATGATTGATTTTAACTGATCATATATTTTATATTTAAAATAGATTTTAAGAGTAACTTATAACTCTGTCTGTGAGATGTAATGTAGTAGTGAAAGTACAATATTTCACTCTGACTCTCGCTGTCAGGGAGAATTAAGGAAGGAGACATTGTTTATTTACTTTCCAGCATGGCGTCTCACCAACCAGGTAACAACGTAGCATGAAGTCGACACTCAACAGACTCAAACTACATCAGATGCTCTGATGCTTTGCTTTCAATCTGCTACATGACTGTACTGACAAACTGTTAGCTGGCTATCTGCCTCGCTAACATAGCAAACACATGTGATAACTGACAAACACGTTTGACATGGCGGTTGACAGGGACAAACCATCTGATCAGCTGTGAGTGTGACATCATGTGCTGGTTCCACAGTGTTGAGAACATTGTAAACAATGAAGTTGGAGCACGTTCTTTCAAATCCGCACATATCGGTAAATGTGTACCGCGATACCGATACAGTTATCATAGGCCTATATCGGCTAATATTATATCAGCTGACTGGAAAATTGGTCGAGCACTCATAGATAGAGAGGCAGTGATGGCACGGCGGCCAAACAAAAGCACAACACATGATTTAAGAACGATAAAAAAGGCACTCGCCTGTTATATGGATAGATTGAAAGAGACAGACAGAAAAAAAAGATAGACAGACAGATAGACAGACATGGCACAGCGGCCATGATACATAATCAAACAAACAGGGCGGCACGGCAGCCAACCGAAAACACAACGCAGACTTAAAGAAAATAAAAATGTCACTTACTTTTTGTAGATCTCGATGGGCGGTGGGAGCTCAGTCTGTAGATGGAGTGGGAACCTGAAGGTGGCAGGTACAAGTCCCGAAGTCCAGCATGGACCACGTAGTGGAGCACTGACTCTGTGTCAGCTCCATCACTCTGACATCTCTCTACAATTAATGCATGTCTATAGGTCCTGTGTGTGTGCGTTTGTGTGTGAGAGTAATGAATATTAACAATGGAGTCATGGCACGGCGGCCATGATAGATAAATAGAAAAAAAGAAATGGATAGAAACTTAAAAAAGGATAGAAAGAGGGACAGACATGGCACGGCGGCCATGATAGATAATCAAACAAACAGGGCGGCACGGCAGCCAACCAAAAACACAACACAGACTTTAAGAAAATAAAAATGTCACTTACTTTTTGTAGATCTCGCTGGGCGGTGGGAGCTCAGTCTGTAGGGACTTGGAGTGGGAACCTGAAGGTGGCAGGTACAAGTCCCGAAGTCCAGCATGGACCACGTAGTGGAGCACTGACTCTGTGTCAGCTCCATCACTCTGACATCTCTCTACAATTAATGCATGTCTATAGGTCCTGTGTGTGCATGTGTGTATTTCAGAAACAGCCAGATGACAGGTTGGTCATGGCACGGCAGCCATGATGGATAGAAATAGAGATGATAGAGAGATAAAACAGAAATCGAAAGATGGAAAGATAAGGGATAGTCCTATAGATGGAGTCACGGCATGGCAGCCAACCAAAAACACAACATGCTGCTAAATAACTTTGCCCTCACCAAAAAGTCACAAAACCAAAAGGCACCAAAGCCCCAACTGCAACTTGACTCTGACATCTGTGTACAACTAATGCATGTCTGTGTGTGCATTAGTGTATTTCAGGCCTGTGTGTGTAGCTGCAGAGCAGCCAACCAACAACACAACAAAGACATAAGGATAATAAAAATGACACTTATCTGTCACACTGAATGAACAGATAGATAGAAGGATGAAGGATAGATGGAGAGATGAGAGATAGTGAGATAGTCATGGCACGGCGACCATGACAGATAAACACAGGTTGGCTCGGCGGCCAAACAAGAAACACAACACAGACTTAAAGATATAAAAATGACACTTACTTTTTGTAGATCTTGCTGGAAAAAAAGACAAAAAGAAAAGAGTATGAATCAGCTGTATTGGCCAAGTTTGTGAACACATACATGGAATCTGCCTCATCATGGTAAGGCAGCAACACACACAAACATCACTCACAAAAAGCTGTGCTTCTTAATAAGACCAAATATAAACACTAAAACTTTCATAGGTTTCAACATGAAAACAAGCACATGCTGCCATCATGACACAAACAACACACCATGCAAGCTACAAATATAAACTGCAAAAATGACTACTTACCGTTTGTTATCACAAAACAAAAACTCGTCCTCCATCTTGGCCTCCAGCTTCACCAGAAACTTGACGACCAGCTCCAACTGTGCGTTTGTATCAGCTTAAAAATGTTTTCAGCTTTAAAGGTTAGTTCTAATGACAGTCTGTTGCTGGTGGAAAACATGGAGAGCTGTCTTTCTGTCTTTGTGGCAGGTTCAGGAACAAGTGAGTGTGGGCCTCCACATTTGCAAAACTTCTTCATTCCCTTTGACATTCAGCGCAGAGAGGACATGGCTTATGAAGTAATTCAGAATCAGACTGCTCCCTTGCGCGGCCTCTGAGGGGGAATCAGTTTGGAAATTGTGACAGTGAAAGCACATTTTCACCCAAATGTTTGTCATGTGGGATCTGAATTACCTGGCAAAAGGTGCTTCCTGGAAAATGTAAAACACTGCTCAAGTGGGCGGGACTAAAGACTCCAGCCAATAAAACGACACAAACATTTTGAGCAGTCTCTCACTGCTACCTCATTTGTTGATTCAAATTTGAACCCTGATACAACAGGGGAACATTCAATGTAAAACTATGTGCTCTGTTTTGTTACATTTTTGGACATATTTTGTCAGAACAGTGTGAAACAGTGTGCAACAAGCTTTTAGGTACATTTGGTGGGTGTGTTAGAGGAGTTACCCAATCAGCAGTGACGTGCATATTCACCAAGTTTTAGTAGATATTTACTTATTTTACAGACCAGTTGGGGACCATTTTGTCAGGGCTGCGTTCAGCTCTGACAAAAAGTTGCAGAATGTTTATTTGAACAAAAATGATAGTGTGTTGAACACCTTGTGTTACACAGTCTTTTAACACAGAAGATTTATTTCTGTTATACTCCAATTGGCTTTATTGGCATGGGAAACACACGTTGACATCGCCAAAGCATGTGTGAAATAATAACAAAAATTGTATGTACAGTGAATAAAAATCTAATAGAATCTGTTTGTACACACGTCGCTGCTGATTTGGTAACACTCTGACACACTCATCAAACAAAAGAAAACGCACCTAAAAGCCTGTTGCACACTCTTTCCAGGAAACGTGTTGTTCAACACTGTTTTCATATTGAACAGGTCCCAGGACTTTGAAGAGCACTTGTTTGGGTGCCCTGGTGACCTCAGGGTTTAAAGGTCCAGTGTGTAGGATTTAGGGGGGATATGATAGGCTTGTTCAAGATGAACTGTGACTCGCCTGGAAAGTGGACGAGATCAGGCGGCTGCAGCAGGAGACGGTGACAAAAAGCTGTGGTTAAGTCGGACAGGTTTCCTGACAGTTTCCAGCAGCCTTCAGTTCATACAGGAAGTCACTGAAACACTCACATTCTGTCAGATCTGATGCCCAGTTTATAAAAAATGTTAGTCTCAAATTGTTTCACTAGACGGAGTCACCTATTAAAAGGCTTTATAGGTGATCTGTAATTTATGTTCATGGTCCAACCTCCATTTCACATAAATTCTCATGTATATCAGCATCATATCAGTTTGCTGCTGCAGAGCTAAATTGAAAACAGCCCAATAGTCAAACACAGAGGACAGAAATACAAGACAACAGCTTTCATTACAGATCATTCAGATACAGTCAGGGCTTCACATCTGAACAGATGTTATTTGAAGAATCCTCACATCCCCTTGACCACAAGTCTCTGTGATGTTAAATACTTCAATAACTGAAATAGGTCAATAAGTGGACTGACAGCCTGTTTACGACAGGCCAAACAGCGTCAGAGAAACACAGATTTTTAACGTGAAACTTTTATTCAGTGTTTTTTCAAGCTATAATCACTCGATCCATTTGTTTTGGAGAGGAAGAGACCTCTGTGGATAACTCAGCTCCTGGTAAAAACCTCCTGAACTATAACCACTGAAGGAACTCTAACCAGAAGTTTCAACTGGCTGCAATCTGTAATGCTCACCACTAGATGCCACTAAATTCCCCTAAATCTGACACACTGAACCTTTAAAGTGCTGCTCCTGGCTTACCTTTGAAACAAATGGAAAGAAAAGCAGAGCTATGGTGTCACACTTGATTTCATAAGAATAAATATTTTACAATAAATGTCAGAGTTATTATAACGGAGGTGGTGAACTTTAGCAGCTCTCACCCCTGCAGAGCGTCACAAGATGAGTCACTTTGTTTTTTACTTCCTCCCCTCCAGAGATGCTCTCTCTGCCGCAGCGATCGCAGTCAGCTGATGAACAATAATCAGTTATTCAGCTCTTTATTTTCATCTCGGGCTCTGAGACGTAAAGAGAGAGCTGCTGTGTTGTGTTTAACTTTAACATAAAGGAGCACCTTGTTAAAACAAAAGAAGTGAAAACAAGAGTCTGTGTGTGTTGGTTGCAGTTCTATGTTTCAGTGGTTTGTCTTTTAAAGCAAAAGTGAAATATAATACAATAATCTTCATAACTTGTAAGGAGGAATCTGACCTGCTGTTGGTGCGGATTGAAAAACTTTACACACTCAGAGCGTACCCAGTGTTTTGTTAGGACCGTTTCCAGAGACCCTCTGCTCTCTGTCAGTCACAGTCCAACATCCATAATACAAACTACATCAGCGTATTAATCTTATTGTATTTGCTGAGTTATAGATGCTGTGGGAGCTTCAGCACTGCGCTGTAATGCATTATGATTTGTGTCATTGTGATGAGCTTAGTCACAGTTAATCAGCATGCTGTAATGAGCGCTATGAAATATGGATCAGTTTGTACTGTATACAGGTGCTGAGATTTAAATGTGAGCCTGAATGGGCTCCATGGACTTTAATGCAATATGTAATACATATAATGCTCATGTCATCCCAGGGACCTTGTGCACAGTGTAGCAGTGTTAAGTAGTGAGCTTCTATAAAATGTTATCACAGGTTGTGCCGTACAGGTGTTAGCTATGACAGACAGTAGGACAGAGGAGACACTTTTAGGACAGACGTTATAGTGACGTCAGTTTGTTAGCTGGAGGCAAAGCTTGTCTCTCCCCCACAGGGCTGTAGGCTACAGAGGAGTCTTAAAACGTCTTGCTGTGTTATTGGGAGCCAGAATAGAAGGAGTCATGGCTCAAAACCAGCCGCCACTGCCCTGTCAACAAAAACAAAGACAACTATGGTTAAATGCCATAGGACAAGAAGACTGGATGGAGGTGATCATCAAAAATCCTCACATGTGAATAAACTTACATTGTTCGGTAAAACACCTTGTATTTACATTTTTTGGGCAACAAAAGCAAGTTTATAAAAGAACATGATGGTTTGGCTTTAAATAATTATGTTTATTGCTAACGTCATGAAACGTCACGACATACATCACTACTGCAGCATGCTAAACGTACTGGCACACTACTTTGTAATAAAAATAACTCCACTGACTTTTGGTTTTACAGCAGGAACAAACAGGGACTGTCTCGTCATCTTCTGCAAAACAAGATGATGTGGTTTAGAAAAAACATTTTTACGTGAAGTAAACATCGGCCTCCTGGTGAAAGTCCGGTGTCAGTCTTCCCTCCTGCCCACCCTATAGGAATTTCCCAGCTTCTTTTATTACGCCGTTACAGGCAGTATTTCAAACCGATGCCGTCCAGTGGCATATCATACTGCCATGACAGGTGCCACCCGGCCACGCTATGAACTGAGGCCACCTGTCCACAGATCATACTGCCGTGACAGGTGCCATCCTGCCAACTGGTGGCGTTTCATAACACTGTGAAAGGTTACGTCAAACCACTTCACAATCTGACTCTGCTTGCAACGTATCATACTTCCACAAAAGGTGGCTTTGGGGATCGGATTTATGACGCTGAAATCACTGACAAAGCGGTGGTATTTCACGACTTCACAATGAGAACGGGCTGGGCTTGCACTGGCTGGTTGTTTCAGCTGTTGACTGGGAGTCCATCTCCAAAGCTGCTGCCCACTCTGCCAGGTGCTGTCTGGCCTACCGGCAGACTATAATACTGCAGCAAAAAGTGGCTTTTGGCATCGGTGCCCGACACCGAAATCGTTGACAAAGCGGTGGTATTTGACGAAATCTGATTAAGAACAGGCTGGCTATTCACTTTGCTACGATCCCTCCATGGCCTCGTATCATAACTGGTGAGGCAGAGAGAAGGATGTTGTGTTGTTACCACCATCTACTCCTTCCTCCTCCTCCTTTTCCTCCACTGTCTGATATTCTGTGCATGCTCTCTTTGTTGCTGTTCTGCTGTGTTTGGCAGGGGGCCGTGTGGACTCCCGAGGCTGTGTTCTGCATGTGTGTGTATGTAGGCATTGAACACATGTATCTGCCCCCCATGCCTGCATGATGACAACGAGTGCTGGGCAGTAAAACCGTCGCCTGTAAATCAAGCAGAGTGCCAGGTGACTGGCGGTGCCACACTCCTGATTTAAAGCTGCTACATGATTCAAACGACGTGTTGTTTGGAACGTCACACAGTGTTAGAAAGCTGCTTTCCAGTGGACACACTCAAGGTGGTGTGTCCGAACAGCTCTGTAAATTCCCCAAACCCAACAATCTGAAGGTCTGCGTCGACTCTTTAAATGGTTTGGCCATGTGTACCGAGGTGTGAAAAGGGAGGCGACTGGTCTGCAAAGTACATTGAAACCATCTTGCATTGTGTTCACCACTCAGCCGCTCACCAGGAACAGATTTCAAACAAAGGACTCACTGTCATTCAGAGTTTTGTTCCACTCCCACAGTCCTGCTCTTATTGTTCATCAAACAGTTATGAAGCCTCACTGTTTCCCACTACAGTCCTCCTCCTCCTCCTCGCTGTGCTTCAGCCACAAACATCCTCATCACTTCATGACGCTGCTTCACAGTACACACTCTCAAACTGTTTAGAGTTTCTATCAACTCACCGGAGATGAATAACATCTATTTCAAGGCTGAAGACTTTTCTGTTTGCTGCTGCCTTTTATTAAATCAAATAAATATTTATTTTCTACACTGCACTGAAACTTTTATTCTCATATTTTATACCTGTCTTCTTCAAGTTTGGCTTCTTTTATTTTCTTCTGCACTTTCATGACTGTTTTTAATTGTATTAGAATTTCATAGTAAGTTTCTTTTGCGCTTGGTCTTGATGTTTTTTGATGTGCTTTGAATGGACTTGTTGCTAAAATGTGCTTTATACATGAACTTGTCTTGCCATATTGTCTGATCAAATCCAGTAGTGGAAGTACGCAGATCAAATACTCAGCAGTATTTCACATAGTGTGGTGGTAAAACCTGACTTAAAAATATTCTGTTACAAGTCCTGTATTGTAAAAGTCCAGTACTGTTAGGTCTATAGGCAGTTTCATTTTGGCGTCAATGGGCCACATTCCCATACTAAACTTCGAGCATATTATAATTCAAGTGTTCTGAGAGAGCTAGATTTCTGCACCTCCTCTTGGCTCTGTCACAGCAAGACAGACCTCCTGTTTACCTTTGTAAACTGAAAACCATTTTCCTTCTGTAAACAAATCTTTTTATTAATTTTATTTCTAGTTTATGGTTATACAATAAATTGTGAAGACAATAAAGCCCCCACAAAAAAGCATCTTAAGTCCTGTGTGTGATTTATCCTGCCCTCATATGAGTAGAGACAAACTATGTTAGGTACTAGGCTAATTTATACAATGTAAAATGTCATAGGCTTGTGCTATTAACATTAGCATGTTGTATTTGTGGGGAAAACATGTCCAAGTTACCTTTGTTAAATGTTGCTGTTGTCCCTGGCTATATACGAGTAGAGGAAAACTCTACTAGCCCCTAGGGCTAATTTATACAAAGTTAAATGCCATAACTTTTTGGTAATACTGTTATCATGTTGTATTTGTTTGGAAAATATATCTAGAATAAGACACTTGTTTCGTTGGTGAACCTCATGAGTTGAGGAAATATCCACTAGCCTCTAAGCTAATGTATACAATGTTAAATGCAATAGGCTTGTGCTAATAATGTTAGCATGTTGCATATGTGAGGAAAATGTTTTAGTATAATGTTGTGTTTACACCGTGCGATAATAACACAACTTGCGTGAGTTAATTACATGTAAAGTCATGTAAAGACCCAAATAAACGTGCTGCCCTGCCAGGTGGAATGACGGAAGTAGCGCAATTTCATGTCATACATACAACTGTGAATGTAGCTATTGTTCATGGTGTCATATGAGTAGGGGAAAACTCCACTAGCTGAAAGGCTAATTTAGCATGTTGTATTTGTGGGGAAAATGTGTTCAGCAAAAGACTGGTGTGTGTGTCAATCCTGTGAGTTATAGTGAAGCTGATTTGTGTACTTGTGTGTCTATTAAGCCATGTTTAATTAGCATTTTAATCAACTAAACTTTACAGAGACCCAGTGTTTTAGAGGTGTAACTGCAGAGTGCTCACAACGGCATTGCCCGTGTGTAGGCTATGGCATAGGCTCTGCGTAGAGTCGAAACACAAGCATTAATCCGCTTGAATATTCAGCAACATGATGTATAATGACTGTGTGTTCTCTAGTGCCACATAGTGGACACAGGAAGTGGGACACATTTGTAATATTTTGTAATATTTGTAATGTTGTAGCAGAGCGAGATGTGGCTAAACTGTGCTACTGCTTACTGTGAGCTGCTTTAACTTTTCGCACTGCATCATTTTATGAGTTCGTTTTATGTTCTGTAAACAACCTTAATCTGAAAATGAACTACAACTGTCAGATGAAACAGACTTTTTACAAGTGTTCGGTTTTCTGTTTCCCTCACTGCCAAAATCCCTCCCTAACAGCAAAAATCCAATGTGTCCAATCAGAACAGGAAACTACAGAAATCATCAGCATGAAGCACTGAGGGTTTAACTGTGAAGCAGCTGCAGGAAATGGGTTAGCCATTGAGATCTACTTTGTTTCTGTATAATAGTTGTCTAAGCTGAATTTGGGGCATTTTTTTTTTTTTTTTGGTGCAGACACTGAATCATTTCAAAGGAATTTATTGTAGTTCTGACACAACAGAGGGGAGCAGAAAAACATCAAGTGTCCCATCTGTTAGGTGAGCAGTAAGACCAGTAGGTGTGTAACAGATCTCCAAATGACAAAAAGTCCATTATCACACAGGTGCTGCACATTTTTATGAGCCACTCTAGTTTATAACCCCACCCATCCCTGTAACGGACAGCCTTTATCCTTAACTTTGTTTTGAAAGGGCATGAAAGCATTGGCTCTGTGTTACAGTTGGACAAAGTGACTTGTGAACATGTTTTCCTGTGGCCTTAATTCCTGTCCCTGATCAACGAGGCACATGACAACACATTTTCCTAATTAACTGCTTTATTTCGATGGATTAAAGCCCAAAATTGGCCTGAAAATTCAAGTTCTACCTACGTGAGACCAACAAATGTCTGTTCAGCTCTCCTCCACACCTGAGGCCAGCGGGCCCAGCAGGCCCTGCACCAAACCCAGGCAAGAAAAGTGGGAAATTTATCCCAGCCTGACTCCGCTCATCAGTTCCTGTCAGGTCCTGTCAGATTTGGAAGTAAATGTCAAACTCCAGTGTGGATGGCTGCTGAATATTTTCGGTGAGTGTTTCTGGAGGGGTTCAGGGAAGAGTGCTGTCCTGCTGGAAGGGCTGGAAACATGTTCTCTTTCTCTCACTGTGCTCCTTCGCATTGGGAGGAGGAGGAGGATGGAGGCAATTACCAGCGCCAGCAGCTGAGAGAGGGCCAAGCCTCTGCACATCAATCAGCATTACTCTGCTGCCACTGTGCATGAGCAGGAGGAGTGTGTGAAAGAGCGCCTCCCGGTGGTGACATGCTTCATAACACCCAGAATACCATCACAACCACAATCTGCTCCAGGGTCTTAAATCTGAATGGAGGAGCTTTTTTTCCTCTAAATTAATTTTCACCACCTAATTGCTATGTTCATTACGAGGGTACAATAATGTCAAAAAAACCACTGTCCTGATTTAATTTCCACGGCTGAATGTTAAATGAGTTGGAAAAAGAGGCAAAGCGCTGCGTGTGCTGCTTGTCATTTGGTTCATGTTGAACTGCAAAGCGGAGGCAATTTGGGTTAATGTGGAATGAGGAGGAGGAGGAGGAGGAGGGGAGAGGTTACAAAAGAGCAGGGGTAATTTGGTGTGGCAAACTGATGAGTCATCTTTTGTTCAGAGTCTTTGATTGACAAAAGAGCCGGGCAGCATGAGCGCCAGAGGAGCCGGAAACGGTCTCGGCGTGAATTTGTCATTCTGTCACTCTTTTTTGTTTCACCCCACATTGCATCACACTCCTTCTCTCCCGAGCTTTATGTCGCTCCTCTGTGGTGTAGTCCTGCTTGCGTTTAGGCTAATTACAGTTCGGCTAAGCCTGAGTGTGTCAACTGTGACATTTCCACTGTTGGCGTAGCAACATTAGCGCTGCTCTGCCATTATGTCCGCATTACGGACATCACACATTAGCCAAACTCTCCTCTGGCTGCACTTAAAACAGGAAACAGGGGTTAAAAAAAGCTGCTTTCAGTCCAAATGCTTCGTATTATCTCCTCTGCATTCTGCATTGGCGCTTCATTTAATGTCCCTAAAATTGCACTGCCGAAAGGTGAGTGGGAACAATCATCCTCTCCGGATTCGTCGACTGTTCTTGGAGCGCGGTTAGCCAAGCTCCATCACCTCGTGCATACTAAACCGAAGGGAAGCACAACAGCCAAATGTTTATGCTTTGTGTCTCTGAGGTAGAATGAGTTAAAATAAAAGCCTTTTTGTTGTGCGTTTTGTCTACGGAGGATTGGAGCGAGGCGAGGGTGTGCGCGCATCACATGCAGGTCGTACTTCAAGGCCAAACTGGAGCGAGATGAAAGGCAGAGACAGGGCGCTGTGTCCTGTGACGAATGATTGTTAGATATAACTCAGCCCTGGAGGTAAACAAACGAGGCTGATTTTCCACGGGGTAAAAGGATTTGAGGGCCTGGATGTGTTATCCGTGATGAGAGACAGCAGAGCGTCGCAGCATCAAGGCCGGCGCTCTCTAAACTCACAGGGACATGGACATTTATATAATGCTCCATGTGGCCATTGATTGAGCTTTATTATATTATTAACTGATACTGAAAGCTGATACAAAATTGCACCTTTCAACCCTGCAGCTCCATGACGAGGACATCCATTTCTTGTTGCTGTGGCGCAGCCGGGCTCCTCATCCATAACAGCGCTGTCACAGAGAGGAGCACTCGGCTTTTAGGGGGAATGAGACGAGCTGATGTGATTGGTCCTGACTGGCGCCAGCCCACACCGCACCTACCGATAATTGATTCTTCCTTTTTCAGCCTCTTTTACAACTGTGTATGCTCTGCACCACAACCGGCTGAATAATAGAGAAAAAATTCTGCATGTGACGTGATGTTCAGCATCATGTTTACATTCAGAATGACATCACTGAGAATACAAACAGGCATCAGATTGGATGAGTGTCTGTTTTCCAAGAGAAAATCAGTTTTATTTCTAAAGCAGATTTATTTGAACAGCACCTTGAACCCTCCTTTGTGAATGAAGTTAAAACAACGCAATACAAAAGAACAATTCAGTTTGAAGTTAAAAGAGAACCACAGTGGCCAACATAAAAACACTAAAGGCCTATCCAGAGCCAGTGTGAGTCATCAGTGACATATGAACTGTTTGTAAAATTATTTGCATCTAGTTAAGACTATTCCAGTGTGAAAAATGTATTTGGAATTATCTAACTGGACTGCTGTATGACTGGGACAGTGAGACCCGATATGAATTATTCCTTTCCATTTAAAGACATGGATGGTGATGAATTTGGATCGTCAGACTGTGTGAGCAGTCTCATGTACACGAGAACTACCAATACCTGACTTCACAGAACACCAGGGCTGCCTCAGACTAAGATTTTTCCTAGTCGACCAACAGTCGTCATCAGGGTCCATCAGTGGACTAGTGTCCCTCATGTTTGTGATATGAATGTAATGATGAAATGATATATTTTGGTGGTTTGAGTTGAAGGTGTGAGAAAGAATAGTCTCAGTAACATTGTTAACACTGTGCTACATTACAGAGAAATACAAACCGTACTAATGAACCTTCATTAATATAGGCCTATATTTTATCTCCAAGTGCACGTCACACACTGAGCGAGCCGCCTGTTAATGACGCTGTGGGCTAATGGGCATGTAGCTACTTCCATGTTTCACATGATACGTCATGTTTGTAGTGGACCAATGAAGATGAGTTTACATATCACCTTGGGTTGGTCCTTCACCTTCACACAAATGAATGAAAATGATCACTTTGGATTTCCTGCCCCACATGTTATTAACTAGCCTGTGAAATAACCACAGGTACCAGCCCTGGAAATTAGGGGCCGCACACATGCTGTGTCTTCAACTACCTGGAAAACGCAATTTTGACCTAAGTTTATTCTGAAAAATACTTTATGCATCTAAAGAGCATCTAGCCTCAATAGGCTCATTTGAGATGAACTGTGCCTCACCTGGAAAGTGGACGAGATCAGGCGGCTGCAGCAGGAGGCGGTGACAAAAAGCTGCGGTCAAGTCTGATAGTTTCCTGATAGTTTCCAGCAGTCACTGAAACACACACATCCTGTTACTGTAGATCTGATGCTAATTTATTAAAATATTATCAGACACATATATCTGTTTGTTCTCAGTCTCCAATTGTTTTAATTATGATAGATCAATTTATTAAAATGTTCTACCTCAATTTCTGTTCATGATTCAGCCACCATGTTACATGAATTCTCATGTAAATGAGCACCATACTGACGCTGCAGAGCAGACCTGTCCCCTCCAGTACATAAATACATTAAAAACATCAGTGTAACAGTCAAACACGGAAATGAAAAGTAGGGGTGCACAATATTGCATTTTTTTGTCAATATCCAATATGCTAACACATAACAACTAATTTGGCCGATAACTGATACTGATAACTGATATATTCACTTTTTTCCCCACCTAATTTAGTGAAGTCTCCTCTGTGGTGGAATTAACTTATTAAACATGCATACTCTTATCTTGATGGCCCACCAGCAGATGAAGAAATGAAATACAATACTTTTCAGTGTATGTAATATTCATTCATTATGCAAATTAATGAAAAAGCATGTTGGCTGGCTCTGAATGTTCATTTTTAAAGCCGTTATCAGCCTATGTCGATGATGTGCTGAAATGATCTCTATGATAAATGTATTCCTGATGAAAAGTAATCTAAGATGTCACATTGTTGAGTCAACACCTAAACCAGTAAGCTGTCAGATCAGGTGAGAGCCAGGCATTTCCCATCATGCCCCGGATCTTTCAGCGGTGTAGAGCAACTGCAGCACCTGCTTTTAAAAACTGCAGCTGCCTTGCTCTCGTGGGAATATCGTTGTTCACTTTTGCATGACGTCAGAGCAAGTCGGAATGAAGTCAGACACAACCGGCATGCATTGTGTGGAGACTGAATCTGAGCAGGCCTGGCTCATCTCCAACGAGTGTAACGGATGTAACTGGCATAAATTGATATGGCATCCCAGAATGTAAACAAAAGACACAGGAGGATACCTAGCACGTCACATGTAGATGTAAAAGTCCACTGACCAAGCAGCAATATGTGATGAGCTGGGAGTGAGAAGGTGCTAATTTAAAAACTACAATTGTTGGGGCAATCCTGAGAATCCTAGGGAGGCCCCAGGTGTGTTAAGCAATATGCAAAAAAGACTGGAATGATGAAGGTCTTCAAACTAGATTTCGTCCACCACATTCTCACTCTGACCTCATTACATCTCGATGTTTGGGCATAGACTTTCCACATGGAGATATGACGTGCAAGGTACCATGGGTGTGTTGGTTGTTGAATTTCTGGGACGCCGTGTCAACTTCAGCCTGTTACATGCATTGGCTGTTTTCAAAATACACTTCTGTTTTCACAGGAAATGTACAGTTTGTATACAGTCTCTTTCAAAATAAAAGCACTATGTCAGGTACAACACCATGAATTAACGTTATTTCCTTGAACAACACACCCACTTGGTTACATTTAGCCAACACATACACATGGTTGGGTTTAGGCGACAAAAGAACAGGATTTACAATCTTAACAATCTTACGGGAAGCAAACACCGGCCTCCTGGGTAAAAATTGGTGGATGTTGGACCCATCCACCATCCCCTCCTCCTGCCCTAGTGTCTCACCTAGTTTCCCAGACACCTCCAGTTCAGATGCGTATCATGCTGACGTGAAGGGACGGCTTTTTTTGTTGGTGTGTGACGCTGCAAGTTACTGCCAAAGCACTGGTATTCTACGACTTTGGAGTGAGACCGGGTTGGTATGTCACAGGGCCCTCTCCAGAACAGGGCCTGGAGATGAGGTAATACAGGAGGATCCATTCTAAGGCTCTAATCAAATCTACTTTGTGCTTTAGTGAATGTAGTCAGGAAAAGTGTCATTAATTCAGCACAAACCAGTTGCCACACAGTAACACTGCAGCTCTTCTGTGCCTCTGGAGTTGTGGGGCCGCAGGGCAGTTGCCCTCTCTGCCCTCTTTGCCCGGTTGGCAGTCCGGCCTTGAATGTCGCACACGCAGCAATAATGTTGCAAACCCTCTTCCTCTCCACGGAGAGCAAAGAATCTTCTCTGTCACTGTCCAATTTCCCTTTCAGCACCACTCTTGTTAACTTGGGGCCCTGTATAAGTTTGGGGAATCATCTCTGTAATACCACCCCGCCATCAATCTACGTGGCTCAGCAAATAAAGCAGCTATTTGTGCGACTGCAGCCTGTTTTTCCTGAATTATCTAATGAGCTGTACGAGCGATCAGAGATTGATTTATTCTGTGCCAAAACTGTTAGTTGTGACAGAAGCAAGTCATCAATGAAAAGCTGCATTTTCCTGCCAGAGTGCATAAGGATCCTGATTTCAACAGGGGTAGCAGACTGTTCACTGTATCATATGCAGCCAAAACTTCACCAAACTTTTGTCAAAACAATCTTTTCATTAGCTCATTGTCATAAAACACTTCTCCTTCCTTTCTGTCTGAACTCCATCCAATGGTAACTGCTAACAGGTTCCACTCTGCTGAAGCAAATATCAGCAGACACAGGAGCAGTTCTCTGAGTAAAGACAGTGGATAAAATGTGTTTTTCTTCGAGGCCTGAAAGGATCAATTTGTGTCATTTGGGGAAGTTAGGACTGATTTGTTATTCTGAGGTGCTTAAAGCTTCAAGGCTGCCCCTAAACCTGCGTTACACCATCACTCAGTGGTTCCTTAACAGACGCCCCATTTTACATTTTCTGTGAATCACTGATGCACTCTGAGGTAGAACATTTGTACAGGAGTGTTATAAAATACTGAAAATCACAGCCATCAACATTATTTCATTACTACATACATACTGCCTCTCTGCAGACTATATACCCTGTAACAATGCAGATTCATTTAGAGCCACGTGTTTCAAATTACTCGTGCTTTATGTGTGAAACGTACAAAGGGAAATAAAACCGGAGGCGAGCGTGACTAACGAATTCATTTGTGAGTAGCACCTTGGAAATAATGTAATTCTTTCTGACATGCTACGAACTTCACTCACTGAGAAATCATGTTCCATGAAGGCAACACCTTTTCAATGAGCCTGCAACTGCCTTCCAAATCCTGTCCCGTTCATTTCACACCTCCCATCACCTCCCATCAACTGCTGTTAGTCACAATGGCGATAATATTTCTTTTTCAGCCTGTTCACTAACTCAGCATGCAGTACCTTTGAAAAATATATGACAAAAATTAACTGCTTTTTCTATTTGGATCCTGTTGCCTTTACTTTCTACTTTGAATGGCTGCCTGCTGCTGTAACACAGATATACGTTAAAGGTCCAGTGTGTAGGATTTAAGGGGATATATTGGAATGGAATCATCATGAAATGGAATATAATATAATAAGTAGGTTTTCTTGAATGTACAATCACCTGAAAATAAGAATCTATGTGTTTCCATTACCTTACAATGAGCCATTTATATTTACATAGGGTGTGAGTCCTCTTCTGTGAAGATCGCCAGATTGTGCCACCATGTTTCTACAGTAGCCCAGAGCAGACAAACTAAAAACTGGCTCTGGACAGGGACATTCACATTTTCGCATAAGCCACTGCAGTTAGTAGCCCCTCTGTGATGAGCAGTGTCTGAAAAACACACTGATGTTTTTGATGTGAAACTGCTTTTATTTTCTGTTTTTATAAATTGAAATCACCAGGTCTGTTTGTTTTTGAGACTTAGAGACCTCTGTGGATAATTTGGCTCACGATAAAAACCTCCTAAATGTCTGGATCAGAAATAGGGTCAGTCAGTCCAACATGTCAAACAGCATAGAAGAAGCACTGATTTTTAACGTGATGCTGCGTCATTCAGTGTTTTTTACTAGTTTAAATCACTGAGGCCATTTGTTTTGGGAGGAAGAGACCTCTGTGGATAATTCCACTTCTGGTAAAAACTTCTTGAACATCTGGATCTTAAGTTGACAAAGAAAAAAGGTGAGCATTCATTAGCAGGTGGTAGACTAACAGCCTGGTTCCAACATGACAAACAGTGTCGGAGAAACACTGATTTGTGACGTGAAACTGCTTGATTTGAACACAAACACTTAACTGTCTGTGACTCGGAAATTTTCAAGAAGTCTTTCAAGAAGCTACAAGAAGTCTTGGCAATACGTATTTATAAAAAATACAACTCACAACATACAAGTCAGTAATATACAAACTATATTAATGTCCATGAAAAGAACCTACTGTGCAAAGAGCTGTAGCAAAGTCTCAGGAGCATCATCCTGCATCATAGTCCTACATGCGGCTTCAGTGTTTTTTACCTGATTGAATCATCAGCTCTGTTTGTTTTTGAAAGTAAGAAACCTCTGTGGATCATTCTACTCACAATAAAAACCTGCTGCAAGTCTGGCTGGGAAGTAAGGTTAGCATACATTAAGTTATGAGAGAAAAAAGGGTCAGCACACATAACAGATGCAGGGCAAGTGGCCCGCTGAGACAAGCCAAACAGTGTTGGAGAAACATCGATTTGTAACGTGAAACTGCCTTATTCAGTGTTTTTACTGCTTTTAATCACCTGGACCGTTTGTTTTGGAGAGGAGGAGACCCCTGTGGATAATTCAGCTCCTGGTAAAAACTTCTTGAACATCTGGCTCTTAAGTTATCAGAGAGAAAACTTGAGCACACATTAGCAGGTGCTGGGCTAATGGCCCATCTCTGACATGCTAAACAGTGTTTGAGAAACTCTGATTTGTAATGAAAAACTGCTTTGTTCAGTGTATTTGCTGGTGTTATTTACCCAGTTAGTTTGTTTTGGAGAGGAGGAGACCTCTGTGGATAATCAGATAAAAAAAAAAAAGGTGAGCACACAGCAGGTGCAGAGCGAATGGCCCGCCTGAGATGAGCCAAACAGTGAAGAAGAACCACTGATTTGTTAAGTACAACTGCTTTATTATTTCTTTTTTTCCTGCTTTTAATCACCTGGTCTGTTTGTTTTTAAAGAGGAAGAGACCTCTGTGGATAATTCAGCTCTCAGTAAAAACTTCCTAAACAATGAACACTGAAAGGATTCTAACCAGGAGAAGTTTCAGCTGGTTGAAATCTGCAATCCTCACTGCTGGATGCCACTAAATTTCCTTAATCTTACGCACTGCTCCTTTAATTTTAAATGATTTTGACAAATATATCAAATTATAAAGACAGGGTGCTGTCAGAATTATGTTTCATAATGTAAGAATCACATAACAGCTAAAAAAAAGTAGTCTGGCTAAGCCTCTTATCTGCCTGATCATCACCATCTCAATTTATATTCTCAACTACTTACCTCTGGGAATTACAACTTCTGAAACAAACCACCTTCTGTGAATAATGCGTACTAAACACTTCCTGGCCATCTTGTCATAAGTGTCTGATCACAGATCTGTCTTGCTGCTTCCTTACGGGCAAATTCAAATGTAAGAGGACTGTGAGAAGGAGAGGAGAGAACATATCGCTGACTCAGCGACTGGGAAATGACCCACGTCAGCTCAGCAAGTTGTTCTCACTTTGCATACACGTATCTGACATCGGACGGCTCTCTGGGAAATGTCCATGGTCAGTCTCATCCTCACAGACACTCGGAGGTGGGGACTGTAAATGTGCATCAGCTTGTCCGTTCCCCAGTGACAACACAAGCTTTAAAATAGTATCACTGGAGGCAGACGCTGTTTTAAGATCCTTTTGAAGAGTGACTAGTGGCTTTAAGTGATAATGAAGCAGAAAAGACCACCAATGAGACCACCAAAAAGTCAGGTGTATTCCCATGGTGTTTTGATGCAGCCTTGACAACCTCCAAAACTTCTACAAAGACTTACAGGGAGAGTTCACCCTCAAAACAAAAGTAGCCCACATATTTTCCTCTTATCTGTAGTGCTGTTTATCACTCTAGATTGTTGTGGTGTGAGTTGCAGAGTGATGGAGACATCAGCTGTAGAGATGCCAGCCTTCTAATGGAACTATAGCTCTCGGCTTGTGGTGCTCAAAGCACCAAAACGTAAATCTGAAAAACTCAACAGCAATGCCTCTTTCCAGAAATCATGACCGGTTACTGAAGATAATCCACAGACCTTGTTGTGAACATGTTGTGATGCGTGCATTTACTAATAGTCAAGAGGATAGTGTTTGTGTCAGTGAGAGGTGTAACACTGATCGTGTCCTCCTTGGCTGAGCTGTAATGTTAGCTAGCTGAGTGGTGCAAGGTGTGTAACAGGTGAGTGTTGGACCCAAAGCAGTACTGTATACAGGTGAAACAATTTATAATGAGCTTTATTGTACCACTTAGATACGTACAGAGAGAGCAAACTGGTGAAAGAACTGAGTCCATGTTCAGGTTCAGAGCTTTCTGAGAAGCTGGTTGAGTCTAAGGCTTTCGGCGTGGGACGCCAACATCAGAAAGAGGTGAGTAGCCGGGGTACGCTGGCCGCACACACAGCAAACTGTTCGATTGTGTGCAATGGTACAATGAGGGAGCAGGCAGAAGGCAATGTCAGACAAGCAGGATAAACCAGGAGTACTCATATGCAAAGCCAACTGTAGACAGAGAGGGTCTTGTCAGCAGCAATGATGAGTGGAATCCATGGCGCACACACTAAGGTAAGAATGTGCAGCCACACAGCGAGGCAACCCACAGCACAGAAGTCAACAAGTGAACGAACAGGTAAACTCACTTTGGAGAGATGGGTGACAGTCTCTCCAAACAGCCACAGGGAAAAGGCGAACAGAAACCAGGAATGTGGAAGCAGAGCTCTTGATTTAGGACAGAGGGCTGAGTGGTTTACCAGGGAGCAGATGAAACAGAAGCGTCAGGGCAGGCAGGGTTGGCAACGAGGAAGAAGTGTGGGAACAAATGCTGGAAAGTCTTGCAGAGGAATGGCAAAGAACAGTCTGGCAAGGAGAGTCTATGAAGCAGGAGTCTGTGACAAGGTGAGCTAGCAATAAATGCACACTTGCTTCTGCGCAGTGACATGGTTTGCCCTCTATTTTCATTATATTGGAGAAAAGGCCAAGGTATTGTAGATTATGTGGGCAGTGGCCCTTGGTGTCATAACCTGCAGCATTTGTATAAGATGCACCAGGCTTTCCACAGCTCCAGTGTAAACCCATCTGCCTAGATCAAAGTACAGTACAGTTTAAGGGGCATGAAATTCCACTTGGCCTAGGCAAGAGTGGAAGTGGATGGGTCCAGCAAATGCTGGATTTTGACCAAGGAGACTGGTCTTCAGGACCAACAAACAACTAGCAACGTTTGTGCAACTCAAAGCAGGGTTGGGTTTTTGTTTTGGTTTTGGTTTTGTTTTTTGCAACATCTGCAGTTTGTCCCAACTATAACCAAGTAGTTTTGTTGCTTTACACGTTGTTTCAACTTACATACGTGTATGGAGATGAGGCAACCAGAAGTCCATTCATTCCTATGGGAATCTTCACAATATCATCGTCCTGTTTCTTTCCCAGTAATGTTCCAAGCACATATCCTAAACTACTGAACGGCAAAAAAATACAAAATTAGTTACTGCCTCATGGCTATAGGCCGTTTCTATCCGGTGTCTGCACTTCCTTATGTTGGACATTAGAGGCATCATCCGTATATTTACAGATCTACGGACACCAGGCACAAATGGAAATGGAAATCAAGCATTAACCTAATTGCCATCCCCTTCTGTGTGAAGATACAAAGTAAAAGGCTGCTCACATGTATCATTATGGTAGGGCTTCTGCCCAAGCAGCAAAATAGGAGGTGTTGGGATCACACTGGACACCACAAGATCTATATAAGTACTTTAGACCAGTGCTACAGCACAAACTCTGTGTTACATCAGTTAGACACATTGAATGTGACAGTGTCTCTGTCGTTATGAGGTTTATGTGTTATAGTAAAGCACTCATAAAGCGTCTAAACAGTATAAAAAGCCTAAAACACAAGGCCTCTCTCACGTGAACTTACACATGTCTCAATCAGCTCGAAGCAGACTTTTACAGATTTTACATTTTGATTAAAAAAGGGCAGCGAGGCAAAACCCTGAGTGTGGGTGTTGAAATTGGAAAAGAAAAAGTCGATTGGTGCATCTCTAATGGAAACCTAAATAATTAAACATGTTAATTAAAATGCAAAGTCCTGAAATGTAGAAACATGCTATATTATTCAGAGAAAAGAGCTGCTGGACAATAGGTCGAATATTTTGCATGCTTTTTGATGTCGGCTGCTGCTGAGTTACATGACCTTCATGATCGGCAGCGATGCCTTTATAATCTCTGTTAAACGAAGCGATGTGGTCAGCAGGGACCGGCTTATGATGCTTGTTCGCCTGAAAGAACCCAACAAACATGTGGGAAACCCTGCAGAGATGTACATACATTATGCTGCAGTTATCAGTGTGCAAATGAAGCAGGCCTCGCTACGAGATAAGATGTGTACACTGAATGCATTTTTGATACTCTAAGCACATTTTAAATGTGGATGTAAAACTTGGAGACAGACAGAGAGGTTAATGTGTTGCATGAATGAGGTTGAATGAGGACGGGAGATAAGGGCCGTTCAGGCGAGCCTGTCCTTGTGAGGGTTTGCCTGCGCGCACATACACACAGCCATCATTTCCAACCTGATTAGCTCTACAAGCAGCAATATCCTGAGGAGAAGACAGAGTGTTTTGTTCCACCCATTTGCTGCTTCACAGACGAGAAGCAAATCAGGAGATTAAGAGCAACGTCTCTGTAACTCTGAGAGAATCTTTGATGAGGACCCTTTTCATATACGTGCTAGTTTAAAGTTACAGTGGATATAAAAGATATCAAATGGAATATGTTTCTATGATGTAAATGATCTTGTGAGAATTTGCCCGTACTTCAATCTAAATCAGAGACTGAGGCCACAACTACACTAATAAATTGTTTGAAAAGGAAAATGATCTCTGTACACACGAGCGTTTTAACCCTGTTTCAGTTCATTTACTAGTGTTCGTTCACATACACTGGGTGTTGACAGGAAGCAGACTATCCTTTCTGTATTTGGTTACTTAGATACAGAAAAAAAACTACAGATATAATTAAAAAATAAGACAAAAGATTTCTTTGCTTGGTCTGATGACAAAGTTACTGAAGGAATCAGACAATTATTAGGCAATCAAGACAGTGGAAAACAGATTGGGAGTCATTGCAAAACAAATATACCGACATATCAGAGTGGTATCGGGAGCATTATCCATTGACTGAGGAAGCCATGGTGATAGGAAAGGAGTACCCATAACAGAGGGGTGAAATTGCAAAAGGTATGTAGACCTAGCTGTTGAAGAATTTCCAGAGCTAATGATTTAATAGCTGAAGAAGACGTCAGGAGGCTACGATGGATCACACACAGTATTTAACGAAGACTCGATCAGGAGAATCACAGCTCAACATACAGAGTGTGTAAAACAGCGTATGCCGTCCAGAGGTTCTAAGGGTGTCCTTGCCCAGTTCTTACAATAAACCTGAACAGTATTCCCTTGTAAGTTACTCCACATTCCCAAATAAGGTTATTCTGTATTGTTCTATGGCTTTGTGGAGTTGGTTACTGACATTAAACAACAAGCACCTGGCTTTCTTTAAATTGCCTGAACTGTTTCTGACAAAATGCACATGTCTAAAAAGAGACTCTCGTCTGTTGAGCCTGGGGCATAGGGCAATCTCCCTTTCCCTTAACCTTGGGAGCTATGGCAATGGACCCGGCTAGGCACCCTTATCTGGGCAGCTGTACTCCCTCTGCCACACCTGGGAGTTGATAGATGGAGCATGTACATAACAAAGGTCAAGTAGCCTGACCTCGAAGCCTCTTTTAGGCTTACTGCTGACCTGACTGTTACCTGAAGCATAACAATCATCCCTTTTCTTTACTGACCAAGGCTGAAGGCTGTAACACAACAACATTCCTTCACATCTAGTTATGATGTTTTGACTTGACACATTGTGACTGATAAGACAAAGTCCGGAAACAAATGTGGGTACCTGCATCATCATTTTCATTTCGAAAGTCTTCATTTTTTGTCCAGATTAAGAGAGCTTTCACATCTCACCGATGTGGTTTGGTTAAACCAAACTCAAGTCTGTTTACATGGTTAGTGCGGTTCATTTGGGCTGGTGTGAAAGCTGTCGATCAAACCTTGGTTCGAACCAAACGACCGAACCAAATAACCGACCAAATGAACCAAATCTTGATAGTCAAATGAAGCATTTCTCAGAGGTTGTGACACTCAAAAAGAATGCATTCAGTGATTTACAGATGTTTCCTTCACAATGTAAGTATAAAGGGAAAAGTCTTTGTGGCCCCACAGCATTACGCAATGTACCCTGACATTGTAATTCCATGTTTGGCCTCCATGTAAAAGTGGCTTCAAAACCCAGTGCTATTGCTGGGGGATTAGCTTTAAGACAAAAAAGTATTAGTGTGGATGTTAGGCATAGTTTCAAAGTGTTCAGACTAAAACTCATTCGTGGAGTTTTGAAACTAAAACATGGTCAGTAGTGTTCTCAGAAGTCTCTGTTTTAGGGGTGTGCAGTGTTTCATGAGTAGGGTGAACGCTAGGTGTAAACTTAGTGATAGTTATGCGTTTTAAAACGAAAACATATTAGTGTGGATGTACATACAAAAATAGATAAGTCCATTTCATACATTGTAAATGTCACTGCTCTCACACTTTGATGCATTCTTTATGATGGCATAGATACAGCCAAGAGATGGAAGGCAGAGTCAAAGGTTTCACACAACAACAACAATATGGCGACTGGTAGAAGATGTCATAATAATGATGTCGGTGAAGATTTGAAGTCATCAAGGGATGATAGTCATCATAAGTGCTATATCGTTGGCAACTGAACTTGCTTGACTTTCTTGAAGATGTCCAAGAACTGAAGAAGCCTCTTGGATGAGAGGCGAAACGTCTTCAACAAACTCAAGCAAGTCGAGTTGCCCACATTATAGCAGTTATGATGTCGTTTAACAGACGGTTGTAGACGGTGGTTTTCTGTGAGGCTACTAAATACATTGCTACATGTGGACGGAATATTGTCTTCACTGTATTACCGATTTGTTCCGTTCTTCCATCTCTGAAATGTCTTTGTCACCTCCTATGGCCATATCTTGCTATACTGCCCCGACAATCTCCCCTGGTTCTGCTCTGTGTCATCCGTATTTGTTAGCTTTAAAAAAAAAAAACACACAAAATACAGGCAACATTAACGCAAAGTACTGACAGAAGGCTCCGTCTATGTCCATATACATATCCAACACTGAGCATAAATGAGCCCTTGGACAGGGTGTTAGAAGAAACTTGTGTGTTATGAAAAAGTGTGGGGTAAAAAAAAACACATTTCTTGTGATAGTACCTCTACAGAAATGGGAGTGTAGAACTGATCCAAACCACTGACAGTACATTGTGAAATGTCAGAAAATGCATATGTAATAGTGATGAAGTCAATACATTCTTCTCGGCCCTCAAACATTGACTTCAGGGAATAAAGGGTAGAAACAGGACACCGATGATATCCAAGGGTTTAAAAGCACTGCAGGAATATAAATGAGTGAACTCTGTGTAGCAGATATATTGTACATCTTATGGAATATGCTGAGATAATTTAAATTCATTAAATCTAGCAAAAGGCCAAAGGTGGACAACAGATAATCAAGTTCCATATATACACCGTAGCAACCTATAAGAGATACACCATTTGCATTTTTGGCCTCAGCCTTCACTGACTAACAACGTTAATAAAGTCAGCAGGAATTTATCTTGCACACGTATGCTGACAGTTTCATTATTTTCTTGCCCTGCATGTGCAAACAGAAGCACCCCCTTGGCAAAAAATTCACAAATTTAAAGGCCAAATCAATAATTTTCTTTCCAAATCATGTGCTTTTCACTGCAAATTTACATAATCATTCTCTGTGCCACCATAAATTTGCAAGACAAAACCTCAAGTCATGACAGATTTGCATAAAAAAACAATGTCACCACCAAAACTCCTCTTTTACCACAAATCTGCATAATACTTCCACTGCAACCATAAATGTCCATAAAAATACCATCCGTCATCCTAGAATTGCTCATAATTCACTTCATTCACCTCAACTTTGCATACAAACTCCCTAAATTTACATCAACTTCTGTGCATCACCAAAAAAAAAAACTATTGGACCTTCTGGAAAGTTTGCGCCCGTTCCCTTCACAACTCCAAGCAGAAAACAACTTCACATTGCATTGGTGCCACAAGGTGAAAAAAGAAAACCGCACCTGGAGGAGAAGTGTTTGTCCAGAAAACAAAGTTTTACTAACAGTTGCACTAGTAACCAAAAGTGCATACAGTAAGTAGTGCCAGCCCCTGCTGGGCTGTCTCTGTTAGGAGCTCTAACACCTGCACACTGTGGTTCAGCAGGGGGAAACGTCCTGCGAGATCTGGTTCACCTGACAGAAGTATTTTAATACAAATATACTACATATGCTGCTGGCTGAAGTAAACTTTGATGATGCATCATGTTTTTGCTTAACTTCTGTTTTGCATGTAAAACTTTGAGGGATTCTTCACACCCCCTTCTTGTGCTGAATACCCACCTACGGCAAGGAACATAAAAATGGTGCAGTAAACATTACAACATTTTCTCCTTAGACCTAAAATATAGAAAGTAAATGTGAGTACTTGGCCTTTGCTCCTGATTGGAATATCTTGTTTAATGCAGCCCGGCATCCAAGGGAACTACATCTACAGTATATTGGACTATTCTGCCCCTTAAGATTTACAGTATGTCCATGTTCGGTGTCACCACAAGAAGTAACGTGTCCTGTATGCAGCAAGGCTACACAGAAGCACATTGTACTGCCTTTTTTTTTAATTATTAAATGCCACTAGTGAAAAAAGAAACAAACAAAAAAAAACCGCTCAGCACTTTTTTATTGTTGCCTGGCAACCACACTATCACATCCTTACCCTAACGTTTCTGTGATCAATCTATTGTTTATTAATATATTACTTTATTTGACAGTAATTAGTAGCTGGTCAGTTAAATGGACAGACAGAGGATACTTGCTCAGAGATCTGTGTGGGTACATGAGACCCTTAAAAAGAGGCTGGATCATGGGGAGTACCACCAGTTGGTCCAGGAGCTTCTCCTCCATGATGGCTATTTTAAGTACTGCACCTATATGCTTCCATGCCTGCTGTTTTCTATTGAGACGGTGGTAACTGTGGTCTGTAAAGTTGCATAGCTCTGGGTATCCAGCAACCGCTACCACCAATTTCTTCTCCATTGTTTACCAACTGTAAACTTGCTGTTGTGACCACCACAGAAGGCCCGCCTTTCAAAACATTCAACTGGACAATGGAAAAAAAGACTGGGCACATCTGCAAGCAGATATACCATGATAATGTCAGCAAGACACACAGTTACACACACTGTAAAATATATATACCTAAAACTCAGCTTCATAAGTAGTGACTAGGGTGCACCAGGGGCCCATCGTAACTACCTTACACCACTGGGTGTTGGATATTCGGTCTAAATACTGATGTAAACATGGTCACAATGACAATGCTCCTTTTTACTTGGTATCATGTATACCATGTCCACCATATAAGCGCATGTTAGTGTGGTAACATTCTCTGATTAGACAATAGTCAGACCAAAATTGCAATCCCTCGAGCCACAGCCTGAGTAAATGTTGGTATTAAAAGTAATCTGAAGTTGTGGGTTGGTTTCACAGGGTACTTACATAAACTTGTCTCAGTAAAGTACAACTTTATATGCCTCTAATTGTCAGTGTAGGCAAAAGTATTCCAAATGAGAACTGTCACTTTAGAAAGCCTGCTAATGCAGTCTGCTAATAACAGAGGCAGAGATACAGTGGGCTTATTTCTAGATTTGATCAAACTATGAGAGGAAGTCTGAAATGAGACCACAGGCGGATGCTTTGAAAAGGGGCAGAACAATCACGAGTCTCTGCGGAGAATTTGCAGGGTTGGAGAGTACGAAGCCAATTCCAGCCTTGTTTTTCCACTTCTCTTTGTATTCTGTCAGATCTGTGTGGCCTCAATCCCTCTGTCTCTCACTCCGCGCTATTTCCCCCACTTTTCTGATAATTAATAGGTTATTAATATTTCAGCAAAGCTCAGAAGAACACACATTCGCTATGAGAAGATTTAGCTATTGTTTGTGAGTTCACAGTTTGGGAAACTGCTCTTGAATATCGCTACTGAACTTTAAATAGACTGACTGGTTATTGAATGTGACTGTATGGGAGCAGGAGGCTGAACTGATATAGAAGGGAATAAGCGATAGAGATATCCTGCCCTGTGGTAGGATTAAATTCTATTACCAGCTGCATAATAAGCATTAGAGCGTCCATCAATTCCAATCTATGGATCCGGATAGAAAAGCAATAGCCGAGAGCTTGATCAAGGGCATGTATTCTGTATTCCATGTGCATGCCAACCTGAGAATACTGTATGGGTAACTCCTCTCAAGTAGGAGTTGAGCGACTCTCAGGAGACATAATTAGAGGGAAATTTTGATGATGAGAAACGCTTCTAGGTGGATTTTCTGTGCAGTGTATATGGGATTAACTGTACATTACATAGGCTTCTAATCCATAGGCACACTAAGCCAGGAATTAGCATGCATGATTAGCGTTTTAAGCCAGCTATTAGATGAGAATAATACTGTAATTCACCCAAAATGGCTTGCAGTGTTTTGACTGCTGTATAGTCTGCATGAACTATTCCAATAACCTGAAATGTGAGACATAAACAGACTCTGGGAGAAATCCTAGTAGAGTAATACAAGCAAAAATTAACTACAGTATTTTAAAAATGTTTATTTACCCAAGGAAGATTTCCCAGCCTGAGTTGTCTTTTTTCAGCTGTAACCTGATTCTCACTTGCACAGCTCTACATGTAAAATTCTTGGAGTTGCTCATCACAACCAGGCTTCAACTTTTGGCTTCTGAACAGCTCCTCGGGAGCAAATGGAGCTTATTAATGTCAGCTGTGGAGAGAAAAGAGAGTGCTTCTCATTCAGTTTCTCTTCTCAGGCTACCAGATGGTCTCGATCTGAACTGGCCTCTTTCCGGCCACAAGTCTTCCTCTACTATCCTTTAGGCTAATACTACCTTTATATAGGATTTTAGAGAGACTGTATAGAAGCAGTTGAAGGAAAAGTCAGAGTTCATATTTCATTTTAGCTCATACTTCAGGAGTAAGAGTGGGCTGGGTAACAGGACTCAATACCTTTGAGGTATTGACCGAGATAAACACATATAAAGTAGTATCCAAACTTCTCTAGTAAAATAATTCCGTATTTAATAGTTTTGTACCCAGATTGAGAAAAAAATGATCCAGTTTGCATCCAATTGTTGCAAGCGTTCATTGATATAATGTCATGTGTGATTGTCCCGCTACCACAGCAGGCTGTCCTCATAAACTGTTTGTGTGATTTCCTGCAAACCACTTATTTTTAAAGGCTGCGATCACGTGACCAATGCACTAATGGGCGTACACAAGGAAGCAGTCCCGAAGTCTTGCGAGGAGGCAGTTTGGGGCAGTGGATGGGTCACAAAATATAGATTGTCCCCTGGAGACCCTGTTTTTAAATATGTGAACTTTGAGTGAACTTTAAGACTTTTTAAGGTATGTCCTCACCATCTTTTTTTTCCTAAACTTAACCAGAGTAACTTAACTTTCCAAAACCTCTGTAGCTTTACGTTAATTACATAACTAAATGTTAAGGATGTAACATCATTTGTAGGGCACTATTGGTGGTAAGGGTGTAAATCACCAGTTTCATGATGACGTGATATTACATCAGTTCTTTGGATGACAGTTTGCCGCTATCACAAAGTCTGCCACAATACAATTTCAATTCAGGGACCTGCAATCGATATGAAACATTATCTGCTCATTCAACACAGCCTGTTACAGGAGAAGCTGTCATGCCTTTCCTTTCTGCTTTTGGCCATAAAAGAGAAAAACCACACATAAATAATTTGAGTAATTGTAACGGTTTAAGTGCAGTAAAGTAACTTTACACTGACACCATTAAAATACAAGACAGCATGAGATAAGTTAACCTGACAGAAAGTTCTGTCTGGAGGAAATTTTTTTATTTTAACCCAAGCCATCATCTTTTTGATAATACTTCAGGTCTATCCGGCGTAAAGCCCTGAAGGCACACTTCTCCAAACAGACCTAAAAAAATGAAAATCTGAATGGAATCAGATTTCAGACCTCCTCCAAATGTTTTTTGTTTTTAGACTTTCAAAAATCAATCTGGATACAATCTAGAGAGGCCAAAAAACAGATTTGGGCTGAACAAAGCTTACGTCAAGGAATTGTCTTCAACCTTCAAAGCTCTCAACTTCAAACTTTCTTTGAGTTACAACTGAGTTGTACCACACCCCCCACACCTCCTAACTCCAACTGCCCTCCAGCATTCTTATTATTTCTCCGATGCCTCCAAGAACATTGCTAAGTCCTGCTGACTGTATCTTTAAGAATTCATTCCCTGGCCTCCATGTTCCTCAAGCCTCTCTGAGCTTGTCTTGTAGATGCCCTGTTCCTGCATCAGTATTCCACACATGGAGCTCGCTCTCCCTCTCCCTGTATGATTGTGTTCCTGTGCAGGGAATAAGATCTGATGTGGCTGTCTACAGGTAGACCAGCAGCTCCCCAGAGCCCAGCCACTGGAGCAAAGCTTAGCCCCTGATTCCTAACGCCGAATGGACAGGAAGAAGAGAGGAGCGAGGGGAGTGTGAGCAGGTTTGGTGAGTGTGGGTCTGAACTATACTTCTGAGAAACAATAAGACAGGGAGACACACACAAAGATAAATATACTGAGATATACTGCCATGAAAACATCCCATTAAACACAATGTCATCAGGACTTAGTCTGCATCATGGTCTGATACATGGTCAGTAACACTTCTCTAACAGCAGGTTGGAAGTGAAAGGAACATAGCCTGGTCTCAGACCTCTGAATTGCTGGCAACATCTTAGATTGTTTCAGCGATTCAAATGATTCACACATTGTTTGTACCCTCTAGAATGACACAGAAGTGTTTTCTGATCCAATGCCCTTCTTGGCAGGACGACATCATTTTTCAACCTCCCAAAATTGTTATTGTTAGTTTTATGATCCGCCACGGCTTGGTGTTAAGGCACAAAGGCAGCTTGGTTAGTAAAAGATCACGGTGCAGGTTAAAATAAGTGCTTTGATGAGGTTAAGGAAACACATTGTGGTTTGGGTCAAAATGACTACTTCACTGGGGCTATACCATTGTTGCAACAGACCCACTATGCCGATTCTCCAACAGTCCAAAAGATGTCCCACTGGACCGAAAGCCTATTTGTCTGAAAACCTGTTTTCCTGAAAACAAATGCCCATTGCTCCGAAAATACACACTCTCCCTGCAGTTAGAAAGGTTCATGGCCTGCAATCACTCGGCCCAGCCTCCTAATGTTTCACACCCTTTTTACCCCAGTGCACATCTATGTGTCTATGTATGGCTGTTGGAACCGATGTCCAGTAACTTACCAACCACACCACCCAGCTGCTCCAAACATCAGACCTTTGTTCTGACCCTCACTACTATCATAACATCTCTGCTGCAAGGAACCTTATGTAATGCCAACCAGGGAAGAACAGTTGTTGTGGCTAAATATCTGACCACAAAGTCAAAGCATGGACATATTCTCCATGATCTGACAGCCAACCTTGTTGATATTTGTTTACCTACTGAAGCAAAGCCATGACCCACTTAACTCTGCCTCCAGCCGGCTTACCTTGATATTCTTATGCAAACCCCAGCCAGTCTCACTCATTGTGGCTAGACCTAAAAAACCTAAATAACCCAACCAAGGAAGGCAACCAGTACGAGGCAATCAGAGCCATGCCGGCCTGTGGCATTGGCAGTAAGGGGGCACCATCATCCATAGGGGGCGCCACAAATGGGAGAAGAAGAAAAAAATCAAAATACTTCACATAAGACCACAACAACAGAACTACATAGCAAAGCCTATTACATAATAGAGAGGCCTTTTTTTTCTAGGTTCCTGCTGCCACCTGCGCTCCCTTACCCAGCTTGGACATGGGCGAGTTATTCGATGTCACGTGAACCCCAAAACACACTGTATGGTTATCATGCCAAAATGACAACTACCACAACACTACTGAGAGGAGTGGATGTGGAGAGAAAGAATATGAAATCAGCAGGAGGAGAGCTTGTTAAGTTAGCTGTTAGCTGTTAGCAGCTAGTAATCGTTACCTCAAAGCAGCTGGTGGCCACAGCAAACAGCTCACAGAGGATGCATTGGCTTACATTGTGAAACATTCAAGCTCTATTTTGTAAAAATGAGTGTTGGGCAAAGGTAAACTATAACGTTCTCATGATGTGTTCAATGTAATCTTGTAAAATGAAGCTTTTGGGGAGGAACTTGAATAAATCAGCTGTTTGAAGGAGAAGTGTGTTGATGTTTTCACAGCACTATAAAATAGATATCAGAGAGAGAATTATGATGTATCATATATAGTAAAAATACTTTTTGCTTATTTTTTTTAAAGATGTTTCATATAAAAGAAGGTTAGGTTAAAGGTTGTTTCATAAATGTGTATTATTGAATTTGTGCTCATTTAAAGGCGTGAGGTGTAATGAAGGACTGAATGACTTTAAAACTGTTCTTTTTTTATAGTAAAGATTGCTGTGTTTCCCTGGAACAAAAGAAGAACAAATAATGATTAAAAAAAAAAAAGAAAGAAAAGAAACACCATTATAAAAACATCGGTATTGGCTATTGGCCAAGTTGTTATTTTAAACATTGGTATCAGTATCAAACCAGAATTTCAAAATCAATGCATTCCTAGTTAAATTAGAAAGTTAATTTGTACATTTTATCGCATAGTTTATTCTTTAGAACAAGTTAATTTATAATCCTTCCTCTATAAATGATTGACTCATATGATTATTATAACACATGTATAACATGTTACTGAAAGCAAAGTAGCAGATCATGTTATCTATTTTTTTATTGTAAGTGGCTGTTTGTTTGTATTTTGGTAATAAACCTTTTTTTTTTTTTTTGAGGGGGGTACAAGGGGTAGGCTGGCCCAGCACACCAAATGTGTTAGGACCGCCACTGATCTGTACAGTAGATTTTATCCATATTGCACCTCCTTACTGTGAAATATATGAGGGCAAAAATAGAAGATAAAGTGGACAGACAATTATAATCCATACTTCATGGACAATATCAGCATGTAGAGGCACAGAGCAATGTATTATTGGCTTATTTTCTGCTCACTAATGATTCCGTCACAGTTAAGCAAGCAGCTAATAATATATTACACCCCACAAAAACAAACCCTCTACAGCAGAGGCCATCTACAGTACGCACACAGGCCCCAGAGTGTTAATAACATGCCAAAATACTGTGAAATTAACTCTCTTTCCACCTTTACTTCCAAGTGAACCGAGGCCCTGCTGCTGAAGAGACATTTAAGAGTGTAATTGTGAGGAGGTGTACTCTGCGGGTGCGTGAGAGCGGTCAGGACGAGGACAGAAAGAGGAGATGAACGTGTTCTATAGCAGACAGTGTTTAATTACATCCATAAGAATAGAATATGAAGGCATCAGTTATGCCCACTCACCTAGCGAATGTTCTGCATTAGGTAAACAGGAGGATACTGTTTACTCTTGACAAATGCGCTCCAGAGAGCGTGAATAATTGTGAAGGGCACAACCTCCACCTTACATAGATTAATATTTATGAAGGCAATTTTGTCTTTTAATTTTCTCTGAGAGCTCAGCAATAGTCCCGGTTTATAGGTGTTTATCGGAGGGGAATCAAACCTCGTTGGAAGGATATGAGGTTTAATCAAAATGTTTTGGTTTTCACTCTTTATTTTCCTACTTAAAGCGGGCGCGTCCCTGGCCTTTGCCTGGCTGAACCCGCGGATCGATCTGAGCGAACATCACATTTTATTATCCGAGATGAGAAACTCTTTCTGCCTCTCTCTCACTCGCACACAATGCCTCTTATATTTTACCTTTATTTAACCCCCATCTCAATCGCTCATCTCTCTCTGTCTGAACTTTCTCATATAGAAGTGCACAACTTTTACCCGTAGTTCTTAAGGAACTCATGCACTATGTATGGCATCGATCAGAGAACAAACACAGCACTTCCCTGCATCCTCGGCTCCTCTCGTTTACCCCTGGAGACATTGTTTATCTTGTTTATATGTTGGCCCGGTTGCCTGGTCTTGGTGAATCTGTTTGTTGTTTGTTGCCTCCCCTGGCAAAAATCGCGGACAGTGAAGCATTGAATGCTCGCACGGTCAGATCTCATTTCTCCTCACTGTTGTACTTCACTCCATCAAACTGCCAATCAACGGTCAACACAAAGACAGAGAGGAAGCGAGGAACAGGAAGGTAATGCCCCTCAGTGCGCGCACAGTAAGGCGAGATAGAGATTGAAAGAGGGTACAACTTTGCTTTTTTTCAGCCATGCTGCCAAGTGGAACAGGTTGTTATTTCAAGATTGTCTGTAGATCACATCATCCTTCATGTCGACGGTGCAAGAAAAACCTACACACACACACATCAACAGAGGCAATATAGTCACAGTTCTCTCTGCGGAGTCAATAGCTCAGATTTCATAGCCGTATAACTCCCAATGGGATCACATGAAACCAGATCTTTGCAGCCTCTGTTAGTTATTGCTCCAGTTGTGGCTCCACAAATAATTTCATGGACTTATTAGTGGCACGCGTCTACATGCAGCCCATTATTACCAACAAACAAATGAAACCTCATATTCTTTACAGACTTTCAGCAGCATCAGGGAAGTGAAGTGTTGTTGTTGTTGTGGTGAGTTCATTTCACAGAGGGGAAGAAATATGCAATTCGACGCTGACATAAATTTGACTGATCACCTGGACTCTCCACTTTTATGGTGGCTGTGAAAACCTCTATTTCACACATCATCTCAAAATCTCCCATAAACGCTCAGCTGAGCCTATCGCCGGTTATTTAGAGGACCTGCACTGAATGAGCAAACAGAGGCAAAGCCGGAGGGGATGACAGGGTGACCAATGCCACAAGTGAAAAGTCATCGCTCACCCCAAAATGTCTTTCATCTTTCTAAATTTCTTCAACTGGCTGACTGGAATAAAAGTCCCACCTGGTCGCACTTTACGTTTGGTACATTACAAGCTTGTCTGTGCATAAATAGACTGGCAGTGGTGGTTCAGTCTGTAAAGTGAGTGTCTGGTCACTGCAGCAGAAAGTTTTAATAAAGCTGACGTCTAAATTTTCCCATTTTTCACCCACTGTTCACACCCAGCTAATTAAAAGCAGGATCAGAGGATCAAAGTGCAACAGAGTTAAAAGTGCACTTAATTAATTCTTGTTGCTAAACTATATTTGAACATTTTATTTATCATTTAATTTTTTTTTTTGAGAATTTTAAAGTTATTTTTATTCACTGTTATTTTTAATGTTTCTTGTGGAACTTAACGCTGTTCATCGCCTCCTGGGTTTCTGTAGCTCCTTCTGTCTACTCCTCACATTACTGAGTAAGTCACATTGAAAATGCTGCTGCACTACTTTATTATTTACTCTTTACATCAAGCTAGTAATTGGGCTGTTTGAGATCAGCTGATGTAGCTGGGATGTGAGCTGAGCTTGACATTGTGGAGCCTTTTTCTATTTAACTTTGTACCACCATGTATTACAGTGAGCCGTCTTGTGCCATGTGATTAGCATCGCGCTGCAGTTTATAATATGCAATTTCTGCTGTAAAATGCTGTTATTCTGGATGCTTAAGAGCAGAGGTGCTGTATTAGGTGTCCAGAGTGCAAGATTTCTTAAGCAGAGGAGAAAATGGTGGAAACACAAAGAGGTTGGAGAAATATTCTGTAGACGCTGGATGACAGAGATTTAATGAAATGCTACAGATTAGACTGTGCAGTGATAATATGTGTGGTTGACGTCATTAGGGATACGGACACATTTCCCATCTAATGGTATAATGTCAGAAATAAAATGATCACAACACCAACATATTTTGAAACTGGAAAAAAGATGAGTTGAGTCTGTTTCAACCTTCCATCAGCAGAGTGATCACACTAACTGTAAGAACACGTTCACAGTCAGCAGTTCACTTTGTTTCCACTGGGTGTCCACTCCTTACAGGCTCACAGAAGGGCTTGTCTGTGACAACCAATCGTACTGTTATGCCAGGTTCACACTACACGATATCAGCCCAAATACAGCCAGACGCAGCGTCATGCGGTGTCAGCTCGAATCGTGAGCAACAATGAGTGTCGTACGCAATAATCCACATTTTTTTTTCGTGTAGTGTGTCATAGTAGACAACAACTGACCGGCATCTTGGACGCCTCACGATGGTCTAATAGAAAGTCCAGCATGTTTCATTTCTTTTTGGGAAATGAACAGCCACAGTGACTGAAATAATAGTAATAATAATAATAACATCAGGGCAAGAATAACCCGATGATGTCACGTACGTCCTAAAAGACGACCAGGGACTGGTCATGGAGTAATGTGTAGTCTGTCATGTCTGTCAGCCAAGTCATGACATGATTTTATGACTCCACAATTGCCTAATCTGACATAGTGACTGTCAGAACAGACAAAAAAGTCATGTAGTGTGAACATGGCATTAAAAGAATGTATCACACCTCACAACAGGGTCGACCACACCTCCTCACTAAGGTAAAAGTTTCTGTCCTTTAATAGTCCAGAGTTGCTCTGAAAACTGTCCTAAATCACCCCTAAGCTAGGACTCCTTACAGATTTTTTAGGCTAAGTTAGGAGCTCTCTGAGAGTGTTTCAAACCGGTAAAACATTGAATAAAGCAGCTGCACATTACAGTGTTTCTCAGATGCTGCTACCTACTTTCTTTGATAACTGAAGATCCAGACATTCAGGAGGTTTTTACAGGGAGCCAAATTATCCACAAAGGTCCCTTCCTCTCCAAAATAATCGGACCAAGTGATTTAATTCAGTAAAAACCTGAATAAAGCAGTTTTGCTTATAAAAATAAATCTGTGTTTTTCCGACATGCTTGTCATCGAGGGGCTGCTAACTGTGGTGGCCAACTTGAGAATGTGAAAAGGCAAATGTCCCTATCTAAAGCCAGTAATTGGTTTGTCCGTTCTGGGGTACTGTAGAAACATGGCTGTGCAACATGATGATCTCCATGGACCAGGGCCCACCCTCTATGTATATCTCTATAAATGGCTCATTGTAAGGTAACAAAACAACAACAATTCTTATTTTCAGGTGATTATAAACAAAAGAAATCATACTTATTATATTACATTTCTACCAATACCCCCCCTAAATCCTACACACTGGACCTTTAACTGTGAGCCTTTTAGATTTACTAAAAAGCTCAATAAATACAATCATCAGTGAATCCTCACTGTGTAGAACACGTCACGGGGCCGACTGCCCATTGATTTGTTTGTTATTAGTCAGCCAGGTGAAGACAGTTTGGCTGGCTACCGTCCTTTCATCACCTCAGTACAGCTGTGCTGCCGTGTGGGCAGCTGTTCTGAGGACAGCAACATTCGTAGAAAAGGTCAAAATCAGCGTGATTGAACACATAAATTCTGATAACGGTAGGAAGTGTTTGCTGCAGAGTATAAAACTCCCCCAGCCTGTATTTATTCATCAGATGGTTAGTTTGAGTTGTAAATCTCATTATTTGTCATTTCTTGGTAATTTTTCTAAATGTTCAAAGTTGCCTCTGTGTACAGAGTATTGAGGACACCTTCCTGTAAAGCTCCTTTTTGCACAATCATCTCTGAGCTTTGAAATCCTTCCCCCTGCTTCTCTTCCCCTCCATCTCCCCCTGAGTGACTGGCACGGATTTAATCAAGGCAAATCAGTGAGGGATAATGGCATTTACCTGGATTCACCTCATCAGTGTATTGGAAGCGAAGAGCATATTTAATGCACGTTAAGTGCTGTATATATTTGGCACATCTCTAATACGACCGCTGTGTTCGCCGGCTACTTATTCCTCATCAATGGAGAGCCGTCTTTCTGGAACGATGAGCCTGTAAAGAGAGAAATCAGAGGAAATAAAGGTGATCAGCTGGAAAAGTTATGCTGGCAGTGATTAGAATTCACTTTGCCTTCTTCAGGATAATTACACTGATTACATGTCAATAAACGTTCCCTTCATTAATTCCCAAACTCAAACACCTCAGACTGCCTTTGATTGTGCTGCTCTTTATGTTCATGAGTGTTTCTGTCTGTAATACTATTGATGGCTCGGTGGAAAAGCCTTCTGAAGCAGCGCTGAGACAAGAGGGTGCTGAAACTGCTTCAAATATTAATGTCATCAAAAAGCCAACGCTTATGGAGAGATACTAAAATTAATCTATCGTCCTTGTTGCTAATGTTAGAGTTTCACTTGACATGAAGTCATTGCAGTGCCTGACTTGTGATGATCTTAAGTTACAACATGTTCTCATCCTAAGTTGTCACATATTGCTGCTTTGTCAGGTCTACATATTACATATCATCAAAAGCCAACTTCTTATCACATCCAGATCCTCAGCACCCTCTTCATCTTATCACCACCACCACCACCACCAATGTCTAGACTCCATGGGAGGTTCCCTATCCTACTGCAGCTTCACCACCCTCCCTAAACATATCACATCATGATGGCATCTAATCGTCAGGTGCATGTGTATATAAATATTCTTTTCACTCAGAATGAGTCTCTCCTGACTGAACTGTACAGTAGGAAGCTAGCTGGCGTCTAGGAAGAGACCATATACATAAGAACATTTCTGAGTTAGAGGCATTTCCCAAAACGTCCATCCCTACGTCGAGCTGTTCCTCTGAGCTAGGAGTGGGCAATACCACCAATTTGGTTTTGAGCCAATTCCAAGTAATACAGGGCCAGTATTGCAGATATTGATGCTGATATGATACTTTTTATTATTGAAAGTGACGTTTTTTATGTAGGGGAGAGCAGTGCACCAGGATTTATAGGGTGAATAATCAATCTACTTCAGTAACAGCTAATTATGACCAACTACATTCTGAAAATGTTACACTACAATACAAGGCTGCTGTATACCTGGATAATCTTTATCTGAGCCTCTCTGAACAGACTCTGCCAGTGAACTCTGTCTCTGTGTCAGAGGTCTGGATGCTGAGCTGTTTCCCTCCTCCCTTGTTTTGGTCGCAGCTCCAAGTTCTCTTTCTCATGTTTTTCTCTTTCATTAATCCATCACTGATATTATGTGTGTTCAAAATTGTCAAAGTAAAGGAGCAGTACTGGGATCAGTAACTCATGTAATGACTTAATTTCATTTCATTATTACAATTCCATTGAAATCAATAATGTTATGGGATGGCCCTTTATTATCATGCAAAAAAAGTTGCTTGGATGTACATACAACATACAGAGATGCATTTCTTCAAGTTCAAATCTTTCATATAACATCTCCAAAATATCCTGGAAAATCCTTGAAACCTGACCTGTTATTACTGTGGCTTACTAACGCTGTATGACATAGAAAAGCCCAGATATAAAATTGACATCCTCTTTTCATTTCATGGGTGACAAGATGAGAGTGACAAATGCAATCCTCCATATTTTAGAACCTAAATGATGAGTTCCAGGAAATGATTTTTGGTTAATTAAAAGGGTAATTTGTTTCTTGAAGGGATTTAATGTCTTCATCTAAAAAACAACCCACACTCCACTTAAATACAGACGTTAGCACTTAATGTCAGCTGGAATCACTTTTAAGGAGACAGATTCTATAACAAGCATTGCTAAAGAGTGTGTGTGGGTAGTGTTAAATGCTTACTCATATAGAGCTCCTCTCGTCTTCCTGACTTTAACTTCTTAAATCACAGGCGTCTCAGTAGCAGCTGGAAGTCGCGTCTATTCAAATGCACAAGTTCCCCTGAGCGCACATGGCAGATTGTTAATTACGACAAGTCTGGGGGAAAATTACTTTATCGATTTGCATCAGGCTGGCTACTGTGAGAGAGAATACAGAGAGGCTGAGGCCCAAACTGACTGAGTCTGATCTTTATAGAAAGCAACCTCTTCTGTCCAAGCTGCCGTGGCGAGTGTTTTATGTCACTTGCGACAAATTTACCGTAGCCCCATAATGTCTTTATCAGTTATGCATCGTCGGTGCTTCGCTGCTGAGGTGAAGCCACCCAGCTTTGGGGCGCAGCATTCCTCCATATGTCTGACAGTGTCTGATATGGCACTGCTGGCTGTTCGGCTACAGCACCTCTGGGAGTGCTGCAAAAGTTCAGAGAGGAAAAGGAAGGTTGTGGGTTGAGTGGCAAAATAGAGTGGGATGAAAGAGGAAAAGATTGAATAGCAGGGAGGGAGGGGGGGGAGCAAGAGAGAAATAAAGAGAGGTCAGGGACCCAGGAGGGAGGTAGAGGGACAGAGAGAGAAAATCTAATGCACCAAGGCCAGAGCCAGATAGACAGAGCCACTCTGGGCAATGGAGACATCACGACTGACAGAACTGGCCAGAGTCCAGATACGAAAAAAAAAAAAAAGACAGGCTGTACAGGGAATTAAGTGAACGGCCAGGGGCATGGCTTCAACAGCCACGTCTGGAAAACTGACAACTGTAGATGAGCCAAGAGACACTGAGGAGGTATGTCAGGCAATCAGCTAAAGCTGACAAGCGTAGCCGTGGTTGCTAAAAATCTATTGACTCGCTAGGAGCTGACTGCTTCATATGTTTCTCCAGGAATGCTCAGTGAGGTGGGGAGAGGTGCGGCCAGCCCAGTATTAGTTGTGCTTGTGTTGAGCACAGAGCTGTACCCAGTAGCCTGAAGCTTCATGCAACACATTGTCATTTGGACCTCGTCACATATTGACATTTGGCGATGGACTTTCCATGTTAAGAAATGACGTGCAAGGTACCCTGTGTGTGTTGGTTGTTGACGTTCTGGGACGCAGTGCATTGTCTGTTTTCAAAATATATTTCTGTTTTCACAGGAAATGTACAGTTTGTATACAGTCTCTTTCAAAATAAAAGACGATACAAAACCGTGAATTGATGTTTTATTTGTTCAACAACAAAAGTATGTGGTTGGGTTTAGGAAAAAAGAACAGGGTTTGGCTTTACAATCACACGGGGAGCGAACACCAACCTCCTGGGTGGAAGTCATTGGTTGTTGAACCCATCCACCACCCCTCCTGCCCACTCTAATTGGATTTTGTCCTCTTAACCTATGTTTTTGTCCAGCTGCGTTTTCCCCTGATGCCGCCAGGCAACATTACAAAATAATGGTGACTGGCCACGTATCATGCTGACGTGAGAGGACGGCTTTTTCCATCAGTCATGCGCGTAAATCATGGTATGGACGCTATGGACCCGTCCAGAGGAACTTTGGGGGGGAGCCAAATGTCCATACCAACTTTTAAGCAACCCTGTTTGGAATAGTTTTGATATTATGTGAAGTCATTTTATATATATATATATATATATATATATATATATATATATATATATATATATATATATATATATATATATATTGCAATGGTAGTAAATTGGTCCTGGAATTGGAAAATCAATTTTCGTTATTCAGCATTATGTTCAGAACACCCCTTCCCCTCCTGACTGAATGGAGCAGCCCAAAACGGCGCCAACGACTCGGAGCCCAAGCCCCTCCCTCACGTTCAGGTTGACTGCTTGCTTGATTTTACCTGAACGTGAGGGAGGGAGCCATGCCAATAAGAAACAACAAGCCACCCAAAAAAAGAGACGCCAGGCAGCCTGGAATATTGGGTTATTTATCAATTTCTGTAAGTAAACGTCTGGCGTAATCTTGACTAGTAGACTATTCTGAAAAGCAGTAATAATCAATGCCAAACAACTGAATTCTAGCACACCCTGCCCTTTTCCAAATTTCCAACTGGCAACCGTCAGCCTATCAATCGGCGATTGTCGATAGTAAATGTGCAAACAAGCGTTATTTGGATAAACTCGCGGCACAACGGCGAACTAAACGGCTACTTTCTCACACGAAAAAGCTTTAAAACCTGATTTTCCCGGCGCTATAGCGGAATTTAAAACACAGTTAGGGTGGTTTTAAGTTAGCTAAAGTGAGGGGAGGTTCCCTTCCTGAGTGTTTACAAAATAAAAGCACAAATTCTATCCTTATGGTTTTCTTTATAGTACAAGACAACTGGGTGTTTTATTTTTGTGAAAATGACCAGAAGTACTTACTCACTCACTACGGCTTGCTTGGTTAGCGCCGATTTAAAAAGAAAAACAGCTGTTATGTAGGCGCTTGTATGATCTTTAGATAGCATGTCGCACCAGGCCACGTTTGACTGTCAAGCAAAAAAAGAAGAAGCCTAAAAAAGAAGAAGCCTTAAAGAAGCCTTTTTCCATTGTATTGTACTTATTAAATTCATTCTAAATGTCACCAGAATGCAGGAAACAATGTCGGTGGGGGGAAAAATCGCCGGCCTTTATGTCCACACCAACTTTTTTACCAGATCTACGCCCTTGCCATCAGTGTCTGGCGCTTGAAGTCACTGACCAAGTGCTGGTATTCAACAATTTCGGATTGAGACCAGGTTGCTTCATCCATAACATTGAAGTTTGAATTCTACAATAACAATTCAAGTCGGCACAGCTATATATATTTTACATGTCTTTTTAATCTGTTCAGACAGCACGTTCTTATCCTAGGTCATCTTACACTTATAAATTGTCAATCTGTGGCCTAGTGACGTGAAGGCCACAGAGCAGAAACACAGTGTAACACGTGGTTAGTGTTGTGAAATGGTTGCAGTTAGGTTTAGGCAACAACACTACCCAGTTAGCTATAGAAAAAACATCATGTTTTGGGTTAAAATAAGTACATTTGTTTCGTAACATTACATTTGTGACATAAAAATGTCCAGCCCGTTCTTATTTTGAAGTTGTGGCATGAGTTTGTAGCACAGCAGGACGGAACCTTTCGTGGTATTAGGATACGCTGCTGGTCAGCAGGACGATACACCATATGATGCACCGCTTAGGTAGATTTAGTTTATCAAATACAATAACAAAGTAACACAGTACATAAAATAAACACAGCAGAAACATCAGATCGGTCAGACCACAGTGTTTAACTATATAACTTTAAACATTAGAGTTGGGGCTGAAATCGACAACAGAAATCAACAAGTTTGGAGATTTTAAATACCTCAGCAAACATAATCAACTGCCAGTTTACTATCCACAGTGACTGTTGTTGTAAATGCAACATCACAGTGATTCAAGCTGTAGAACAGCGACACACCTTCTTTGTAGCCCATCATCTTGCTGCTGTCGTTTTAAGTAAGATTCTCTTTCTGCCTTTAGTACGTTCATGCTGCAGTTCCGCACAAATTCATCAGCTTCATCAGCCATCAGTCTCAGCAGAGTCATCAGCCACCACCACCGGTGTCTGGATTCTGTGGGGTATTTATCTTGCTGCTGCTCAGTGCAGATGCCCCTCTATGACAAAATCTCCTTGTAGAGTCTAAACACCAAAGTCTTTCTTTGAAATTTTAACCAGTACATATGATCTGTTCATCTGAACACCTGTAATCTGTGTTAAACAGTTACCTGTACTTCATTCACCTGTTTGTGCTGATTAATTTCTATTACACATAAATTAGCATCACAATAGCAAAAATAATATCTTAAACTCTCCACAAACTTTTACTAAAACATCAACATATGTGTTTATTCTTACAGGCAAATATTTCCTGTGCTCTGTGGAAACAAATGAAAAGCAGCTGACTTTACATTATTAGTTTAGTATTGTTACATGATTCCTGTCCCACCTGCTCCCATTGATTTTTCTCCTGTCCTGTCCGAGTCACAGGATGAATAGTGAAACTGATTCCCATGCCACAGGAACCCCAAAATAATGTCAACTTTTATGTTAAAGTTCAAGTGGAAACAGATCATTTCAGATGATATAAATCATTTTGTTTTTATCTCAGATAGTATTCTGCTTCAGTCCATATTTCTTGGCATTTCGCTACGCACCAATTAATTTGCTTTACAAACACTTATACATACATATATCTACCTGCCAACACGCTGCTTCAAGGCCAGACAGATCAACACACGCATGAACACACACTGTTTGAATCTACACTTTTTTATATTAAAATCAATCACATCGTTAAACGAGAGAACTGTCAGAGAAAACAAGCAAACAAACCAAAGTCTTTAATCTATAATTGATCTGATCCAGGCGTAGATGTTTAGCCGTTGGCTAATAGCAACGGCATCGTGTTTCTGACATCAGCCAATCCATTTGCCAAGACCAAAAGGATCTTTGTTTATTCCCTTCGATGAACACATAGCTGGTCTGGCTAAAAGCACATGCCTCATACCGACAGTCTGCTGAGCACATGATGAAGACATCTGAGATATTAGCCTCCTATGGCTCGCTATTAGAAACACTAATAAAGATATTTTTGGATGGACGTATTTTTATGATTTCATTTCCCTGAAATGCTCTTCAGGGTACACAGTGGAGTGTTTTCACCCATCAGCCACATCTTTCGCCCTTGTTTAAACTCCAAAGGACGAACCCTTTGCATTGTGAATGTTGATGAGCGCCGATTAAACACGCTCCGTACAAAAACACCTGTGACAGCCAGTGATATTTACTGGATGTTTATCTACTTCAAAGCAATCTTATTATCTCATTATCTCATTATCTTTGCATTCTGGTGAGCCCTCATTTGCTGCATTGTGCTAAATGAGTCTTATTAACACCTGCCTCTGTCCTTGAGAAAAGAGAGGAAGAAAGGATAGGTTGATGGGAGGGATAATCTCTACTCGAGCCTGTCTTTAAGTGGTGATTTGTTCAAATTTAGCGGGGATGTTTTTCACAGGGAGTTGGGAGGCGTACTCACATCAAGTACATTATGTGTTGAGTTCAGAATATAAACTCAGAATGTGACAGATTCTCAAGGTTGAGCACTTCTTGAGGTAACTGTAGAGTTAATTGAAGTCTCGCAGCACATTATTTTAATGTAGAGGGCGCGGCCATGTCTCAAAGCATTTTTAATTTATGGAGACGGACGTGCAGAGCAAAGAGAGTCCACAGCCAACCCAGCAGCTCTGTTAGGCTCGACTGAATGCTCATGTGCTCGCAATGACAATGCTAACATTTGCTAATTAACATTACATACAAGGCACAGCTAAGGCTGATGGGAATGTCATTACTTTCAAAGGTATTTGGTTATTTCTTTGTTAAATGTTAATAAGTTTGGTCTACATAACTTTTGAAAATAGTTCCCCAGGACCCAAAGTAATGTCTTTTAATAGCTTCTTTGAGATAACATTTTTATATTTGAGAAGCTTGAGCCACAAACTGTTTGGCATTTTGCTTAAAAATGATCCCAACAAATAATCCTTTATTGAAACAGTTGCTGTTTAAATTTCTATCTTTATCAACTAATTGTTTGAGCTCTGAATGGAAATATTGTGCTGATGTTGGTGCTAGATGAAATATCAGGGATCACCAGAGTTATTTATCTCGAGGAGGACACGAATGTCTCTACTGAATTTTAATGAAAATCCATTAAATAGTTGACATATTTCCTCTTGAATCCACAATTGTCAACCTTCAGCCTGTTTCTTCTCCCAAATCATCAAATACCAACGCTCAGTGGTCCTGAGCATCTGAGACAGATGCACCAACACACTCTTTGGTGCCTTTACGAAACACACAGGGCCGTGTTAATATTAGATACTCCGAGCATCCAATGTAGTATAAAAAGTGACAAAGTCCATGAAGGGGGAAGGTCGGCATGGACAGAGAGGTAAACAAACGCAGGACTTTCACCCAGGAGACCACTCTTTGTGTCTTGTGTGAAACAAAAGTCAACGCTGGCTTATTTTAATGGCGTAATGTAGTATGACCTATGTCACATGACATATGCTTATGCTTATGCTTTTTTTCTAAACCTAACCAAGCACTCATATTGCATAAATCTAACTAATCAAGCCTAAAAACTAAGCAGCTAAGTTGACAAAAGAAAATGTTCGTCCTGTACATTTCTGCAAACCACAGTTTCATATATATTATATCAACATATCTAAAGTGACATAGATCTTATTTCAGGTTTATGAGGATGACTTTGTCATAGAAAGGTGGAGGGGATGGTGGATGACCTGAAACCTTGGCGAGATGGCTGCCAAGCCACAGACCAGTGTTCCAAACCAACAAACAACAAAGCTGTGTGTTTTTTAGCCAGACATGAGCAGCATTTCTAGCCATGATTGTGTCACCAAAAGTGGGTGTTTTAAGACAAACCCTGATCCTTGCCAAACCATAACCAAGTGGTTATTGTACCTAACCACATGCTTACCACAGCATTATTAAAATTATTAAAGTTTCAATCAATGTATTCTCATAGAATCTCGATCTTCTATAAATTTGTGTCCCACGAATGATGTTACATCTTTTATGAACAGTTATGTAATTAACATAAAGTTATGGATGTTAGGCTGTAAAGGTTACTGTGGTTAGGTTTAGGAAAAGACACACAGTGATTACATACCTGGAAATGACACTCAAAGTTCACAAGGATTGCTTTTCATGAGAAAACATACAAAAAATGTTTGTTGTTGAAGGTTGATGCAGTTAGCATGGCTAAAAATGATCAAGGCTGACCTGGCTCAATGTACTTGAATGGCCTTGTGGCCAGTGGCTTTACGCAATCAGAATTAATTACACATATATCTAAATGACACACAGATTAATGGTGCATTTCAGTACACTTAAACTCTAATGGAAAATTGCTCTTCAGTGTTTTTACATTGAACACTCTGAGGTAAACAAGGTGACGCATCAATTCTTCGCCTCTTTTTATCAACTTTAGCAATCAGTTCCTAAAAGCAACTTTAAGGCTGTAAACAGAAACATACGTTTTGAACCAGGATTATTAATCGTCTTGTCTCTTTTTTTTGCCAGGCACATTACAGCACTATGGAAGCCAGACTAACACAGTTACATCAGCAGTGTGCTGGCTAACAAACTAAGCATCTGCTGTCCCTCCCTATTCCCTGCCTCTAATGTCGTTAAGCATGATTCAGGACACTTTGTTACCATCGACTGCGGAGTAATGATGCATGGTTACTGATCACTCCAGCAGTTTCTGTCTTTATAAGTCTACTGGGTTGCTCTTGCCTCTCAAACAAGCCTTTTCCTCCAACCAATAATCCACCAAAACCCAGGAAAAGCTGGTGTAATTAAGTATTGATTACAGCAAGCAGGTAAAGTGTTCAATAACTGAGTGTGGCTCTCTTGGCCAGACATTTGTCATAAGGTTAGACTAACGAGCTGCCGTCACTTCGCCATGAGTCAGCGCTGAAATATGAGCGCTGCTGCTCCAGGTTTAGTTCACACATAGTTGTGTCTGTTTGATGAATCATAAGCTTAAAGAATGACTCACTCCGTATATCCGAGGCTAATATAAATACATCAAAATGAGTCTTTCATATTTTTTTGCAAACTCAATTTCATTCCCTAAAAGTTGCATGAACTTCCTTGGCCCCTGTGCTCTAAACAAAACGCTCTCTCCGTGCATTGCGCAGTATTACATTTTGAGAAGTGACGAGGCTTATGAGACGCAGCCAAAAACACTCTCAAGTGTGTGTGTGTTTACGTGCATCTGTGTGTGATGTTACTCAACAGTCTTATCTGCCGTTCTCCAGCTTTTATAAAGACTGTATTTTCTTTGAGTGTCGTCTTAACAGCATGTTCACGGTTGGGAGTGTTTTACTGCTGATTGGATCACATTGTGTGAATGTGTATTTTGTCACTTTATACCTTTACACTCCCTCTAATTTGGTTTACACACACTGATACAACAGACAAGCCTGTGTATCCTGGATCAGACCTCACATAAATGTTTTCACGGGACACAAGCTGAGCTGAGGAAATTATAAGATGGATTTTTTGAAGCATAAACGAGGATTCGGTCCAGCGCTGTGATGGCTGAGTGTGGGCTGCTGTAGTCAAACTGTACAAAGACACAAGGAAACCAGGTCAGGGCATGCTCTGACTTGAAGACCTGGAGTAGAATCCTGCACAGCTGAAAGGCTAAAACTAAATTAATTGAAATATCCTGAACTGCGAAACAAAGACAAAGAAAGGATAAAGTCCAAGCAGCCATAGTCATAAAATGTGAAGCCATTTAGAAGATAATTCATGCAGATAATTTTAAACATTTTCCCTGTGTAGCAGATCACACCTGTGACCTTCTGTACTGTACAGGATGTTAGCTTCTTTTAGTTAAATACAGACGAGCAATTTGTTCATTGAATTCTAAACCTTTCAAATCAACCTTGTGAAATTTTTTTGAAGATTACCAAAATACTTATCATACAACAGGCGCTAAATTCAACCATTACAATGATTAAATACTTTGGTGAATATATCTCAGGCTTGCTCACAAATGTTTACAATTATGAAAGGCTGAAACTGTGTAATTTTAGGGGAAAAGCCACTCGGTCCGAGCGGCCCCTGAGGGCACTAAGGCCACATGTCAGAGCATCAAGGTTATAAGATATAATTCGCAATTTTGATTTCATTTAAACTGACAAATCCATTTCTAATAGCATTAATAACTTTTAAACAAATTATGTAACACTTCTTAAGAAATATACAATAATAAAAATTCAGTCAAATGAATAATTATTTCAGAATGTTATTGATGAAGACTAACAAGTTTTAATGTTTCTAGATGCATTGTTATGAGGTGTAATGAGCCCTGATCACACAGAAAGTGTTTTGCAGGTTGCAAAACACAAGGTGCACCGCACTGCTTTTTTTTTTTTAATTGAATGGCACCAGTAAAAACACTTGCTGCGCCTTTTTATTGTTGCCAAGCAACCACCCCATCACCTCCTTACACTAACCTCCCTGTGTGATCAATCTATCGTCTATTTGTTTATTTACTTATTTGATTATTTATTTGATTTCAGAGTAATGAGTGCGTAGTTCCTGACATGTTTCAGCAGAGGGTACTGTCTGTAGCTCTGGTTGAGGGTGAAAGGCTGTCAGCAGATAAACAGAGATCTGTGTGGGTACATGAGACCCTAAAAAAGAGGCTGAATCACAGGGAGTACCACCAGTTGGTCCAGGAGCTTCTCCTCCATGATGGGGAGTACCACCAGTTGGTCCAGGAGCTTCTCCTCCATGATGGGGAGTACCACCAGTTGGTCCAGGAGCTTCTCCTCCATGATGGGGAGTACCACCAGTTGGTCCAGGAGCTTCTCCTCCATGATGGGGAGTACCACCAGTTGGTCCAGGAGCTTCTCCTCCATGATGGAAATTTCCAGTCATATTTTGGGATGACTCAGGGGCAGTTTGACAACCTGCTGTGTATCGTCAGGCCTCACATAACAAAAATGAATACCAACTATTAGAACCATTGCTCCTGCAAAGCGTCTGAGCACCATCCATTTCTCCTCCAGCCACCACTACAGAGGGCACACCTCTCAAATCATCTTATTGGACAATGGGGCAAACAGTGGAGAAGTGAAGAAGGCGGTAGAAGTACTAGTTGTAGCTATAAGTAGAGGAAAATTCTGCTAGCCGCTGGGGTAATGTATGCAACATAAACATGCTGGAGTTAATAATGGGTGACTAGCAAAAATGACAGTTTTGTCTGCCAGACAGGGAAAGAGCAAGGTACCAAGGCAACATGGCCAAGGCCAAGGCAATGCGAGTTTTCTAAAGTTGGTTTTGTGTGTCTGAGCCTTAAGATCCCGGTGCAAGAAATCTTGAATGCCACAAATATCTACATTTCGTCTCTCTACCACTGCAAATGCACTCGTTTCCCTAACTCTGTTCTTATAAAATATGGCACCTTTATCATATTTTTCTCCAACTTCTGAAAGTACAAGATTAACACACGTTTGTAAATGCAGAGACAATGTGTCCACAAACCCGCCTGCATGTATATTCACCAACTAAGACAGTCTCTTTTGGGTTTGGGCAAACACAGAAGCAACCAAATGGGAGTGACGCAGCAGGGAGGGCGATAACACACATGCTCCTGCATTACTTCCTGACATGTTTATGCGTGCGCCTGTGGAGGGCTGTCTGCCTCGTGTCTGCTGTTTATTTGCATGACTGTGCAGGAGCGTATATGTGTGCGTTTTGTGTGTGAGTATGCAGATCGAGCATCAGAAGACAGACTGCTCCCCCGCTGTTCCCCACAGAGACTGTGATTAGCTCGTCTCTCCGGGACGGAGACCTCAGCCAGCATCTGTGTCGCTGCTCCGCGACCTTATTGATGAGCCACCACCAGCTATGACAAGTACGTCTGTGTCGCAGCACGCTTCCTGTAGGAGAATCACGGGCCAGACAAGAAACCTACGAGGAATTCTGGGCCACCCCCTGCGACCAGACAGAGAAACAAACTTCACTGCTGCTCAGACACCATAACAAGTACATTTAGTATGAATTACAGCTGCTTTTCGTCGGTTTGTTTTGGACCCTTTTTGCCTTACAGTAAAACACTGTAAACAGTAACTCACAAGACTAATATAAGGGAGAAAAAGAGCTCTAAGAAATGTTTGATAGCTACAGCTTCACTCTCAGCTGTCAGGTTTTATGGACTACAACAAGAACCAGCACATCTGACACTGCAGCGACTCCCTCTGGAGTTCACTTAGAGGCCAAAGTACATTTAACTAGAAGTTTTATTCAGCTCTGTACATTGTCAATAATATTATAGTGTCTTAGTTTCCCATGGTGACTGTGTTTTCTCTGTTCTTATGAAGAGCACTTTAACCTTTATGCTAATTCCATGTACAGTTATAGAATGGTGCATGGATGACATTTATCTGAAGGCCGACCTAGAGGGTCACCGGGTTCCCTCATCAAAAAGTCAATGGGATTTCTCTGTTGGATTCTGGATTACAACCTCTTCCATAAAAGCTGTTCCTTTTAGCGTGACCTGATCTAGCTGGTGGTCATGGCTGTACCAACTGGAAAAGTTTGAATTACCATAGTTTGCAAGAGCTCAAGTATAAACACAGGAAGGGTGTAAAGAAACACTAGTGAGAGGAATAGTTTCCGTGTTCTGTGTTATGGTGTTTAATACAACCTGTGTAGTTTCGTTCAGCCACCTGTAAGTAATTGCCTTTTAGCTTCAAAATTCACAAGTGGGGTATTTACTGACATAGTTAATGTCATAGAACAAAACATGAAAGTCTCTTAAGCTTGTGTCTAATTTGAGGCATCAAACCAAAAACCCAAAGTATGTCATTTTTCAAATCCAAAATATGTAGGGAAGCCCAGTTATAGTAATTCACATAAAGTCTGCACACATCAGCATTTGGTCATGGACTGTCCACGTCCACATATGACGTCCAGGGTACCCTGGATGTGTTGGTTGTTGACGTTCTGGGACACCGTGTCAACTTCAGCCTGTTACATACATTGTCTGTTTTCAAAATACACTTCTGTTTTCACAGGAAATGTACAGTTTGCATACAGTCTCTTTCAAAATAAAAGCACTACGTTGGTTGACATTGTTTTCCTTCAACAACAAACACACCTGGAGCTTCATGTTGTTGTGCTGTTGGTTGTAGTAGGTGTTTCAGACTGGAGGTTTGAGGACATGTTTTTCTCAGTGGAAAGAGTTTTAGTCTGAATACCTGTACCATGTTACTGTGACACGTTACTGCCCAACACTGGTTGTCACTAAGTTTCTTTTCATTAACCTTACCATCGTAATGTTACTTGCTTGAGCCTAACCTATGTAAATGTACATTAAGTACACAGCATCATTTGTGGGTTACAAATTTGTTAGATATTATATGATCTGTTGTTTAAGGACAAGTTGTTTTTGTCAGTGTGCTCGCAATTCTTCTACGAGGGGCTGTTAATTTTGGCAACACAGGCACAGCCATTATTTTTATAAAAGCCTGGATTCAAGGGTGCAAAACCTTTTGCATTTATTTGACAATACAAATTAATTAGCTGACCTTGCCGTCTCAGTCAGCCTACAGACTCTTATTTTGAAGAGCTACCTAAATGCATCAAAGATACTGGAGTCGTCCATTGCTGCCTTGATTTGTGAGACCTTGTGTAATAATAATAATGTGTATATGAAGTGTAGCATGCTGCAGGGAGTTAGTGCACATGAGATTTCCTCTTTTATTCAGGTAGAAAAAAACAGCATCATATGAACTGTATAAGCATGAGTGTGTTTTTGCTCATGAAAGATCCAATGTTCTCAGCCATTTCTAATTCCAAGACACCTGGCACTGTATCTATTCCTCCCAAACAGTATGTGTGAGTAGCATTTATAAGGGAGGACACACATTCGTGAAAAGCAGACTATTGTTATTACACCAGTCAAAGGCCACAGTTTCTAACAAACAGCGTCCATAATGTATACTGCACTGCTCTAGGTCTCAGTAGGAAGTGCTTCTGTGTGTTGAAGAGCCTTATATCTGTTGAGGTCATTCTGAAGTTACTACCCATGCGACTTCTGCAGCAGCCACTTCGATTCACGCTATTCTCTTTATCTGGCCGTGCTGCATATCTCCCACCACAGTACAGCCCTCCTCTGCACACTGTGAGCATCTTATCTGGGCAGCGCCGTCTTCACAGAGGCACAGATGTTGATATCAGCCTATTGCATCACTCCTCTCTCCTGGAGACAGGTAGCAGAGACGAAGGCACTACAAAAGGAGCAAGAATAAATCATCTGGCTTTTGTTATTATAATTCTGAAGGGGCGCAGACGGAGGGGGTGGCGGCTAAAAATACACAGTACATTAGCGAAACATGATTATAAATGATATGTTGACTCTGGTGTAAGTATTCAAATGAAAAGTTAGGAAAACAAGTTTGACTTGGCTTTTTGTGCTGAGCGGGAATCTAACAGTTCACACACAAAAGGAAATTAGAAATGTATAATCCTGTACCCCAGGTTTCTCTCTGAACTCTGTTTTAGAAAATATGAAGCAATTAAATTGAGAAGGATAAAAAGTGAGACCTGTTCCTCTGTGGAAGACACCACACTGAGGCCTTTGTTTCAAACACCATGCATACAGTCTGTCTCAGTCCTGATGTACTGTAGAACCTGCATCCTGGGCTTTCTAGTGACGTAACACACCAACACATTCTCACTCCAATCTCATCACATCTGGACACATCTCGTGGTCATGGACTCTCCACGTCCACATATGACGTCCAGGGTACCCTGGGTGTGTTGGTTGTTGACGTTCTGGGACGCCGTGTCAACTTCAGCCTGTTACATGCATTGTCTGTTTTCAAAATACACTTCTGTTTTCACAGGAAGTGTTCAGTTTGCATACAGTCTCTTTCAAAATAAAAGCACTACGTCAGTACAACACTGCAAATCGACATTTTTTTTTCTCCTTCAGCAACAAACACACGTGGTTCCCTTGCACCAAAACATGCACGATTGGCGAATACCGGCCTCTCGGGTGAAAGGCGATGGTTGGTTGGTTGGCATTGTACATTTCTGCAAACCACAGATGTGTTACATTTGTACATTTCATAGGTATCATATCGTTTCTTAAGTGATATGAACTGACTTCGTTATCTGGCGGGCTGTTCTCACAAATTTTTCAGCAGTCCCAAGTGATTGTAAGAAGGCAGGTTGGGACGGTGGATGAGCCACAGAAACACAAACTCCCACTTGGGGATTTCCCCTGGAGTCCATGTTCAGACCTGTGTCAACTGTGAGTCATCTTAAGGTAATTCCTTACCATGTGTCTTTTCCTAAACCTAATCACAATAACTTGACGTTAAATATGTAACTGTACGATAAGGATATAATGTCATTCGTGGGATGCAAATTTGTGAGCTACCATACGAACTGTTGTGGATGCATTTTACATAGGATATGTTATGAACCGTTTTATGAGAATATGTTACATCTGGAGGTGGTAGGAACAGTGGATGGTGTGACAGCTAGACAAGACGCCTGAAAAGCTGCAGACAACAAATCACAAATGGGTTGTTTTTAGGCGGCTCTTTGCTGTGTTTCTCACAACCTATCCCTACTTTTCCAGCAGACATCGTGTCACCAAAACTGGTTATTTTAAGCCAAAACACCATCTCTTCCTCACCATAACTAAGTGGGGTTGTAGTACCTAAATATAATCATGCCAACCACAGCATTGTTGAAACATAAAGTGTAAATGCATTTACTACATAATAACATACAAACATAATGAATTTGTGGTTTGCAGAGACCTACAATGTCAGGTATTTTTGTCTGGCGACTATGTTGGATGTTATTGGCACTTTTCTAAAAATAAACATAAATTATGACTTTGAAAAAACATCTTGAAACTCATAATAAAATGTTAAAAAACAAGACTAAAGCAGCAATGACTGGATTTTTTTTTATTAAATTTCAATGTGACGATGTGAGAGGTTGCTCATTGTGATCAACACAAATGTTTTTACCAAATTTATGGCATCTTAAAGCTGTTTAGATATTTTTACTAAAAGCTAAAAAAAAACTCTCTCTACAAATATTGCTGTCGTTTAGATGCTATCCCTCCATACCATTTCTTGTTTACCTACAGCAGCACATCCTCCAGAGCACACTCAGGGAATAATGAAAGTGGGCGTTAAGTGCGACCCTTCTACAGTGAATAAAACCTGGCTGCAGCCATCTCGACCAGCCAGGACAGAGCAAATACACGGTCTGAGAGTATGTGAGTCCAAACAAGCCATTACAAAGGGAGTGGGGCTGAAACAAGATGGATGAAAGGGAACACCAACCATGTTGTTAACACAAATATGGAGATAGGTACACACCCCCTTATTTTGGGGAAAATTTGAGGGAAAGCATTCAATTTACCTTCCCAGCCTCACCTTTGTTCAGGCTCAGCAAACCAACCACTGCCTCCATGAGGTGGCTGTGTGCACATTCATCAAATCATTTTCCTAGAGCTCTGTGGGTTTATTTGACTAGTTAAATTTAAGGGTATTGAACATCTTACAAAACACCACTGTTGCTTGTCAAATGATACTTGCTAATAACTTTCTGTGCTTTATACAAATTTCTAGCTTCATTATAAGTCACAGACATTTCTCAGCTGAACGCCCTGTACTACAGCTGGCAGACAGAATGGATGCGGAGACGGAAAATAAATAAGGACCCCATTTAACGCTCCTCTAACCATATTTGCCACATTCATCATTATCATCTATTTTACCTTGAAGCGAGTATTTTGTGCATGATACAGTGTGTGCAGACACAAAAGCCCCAGACACAAGCCCCGCTGTGGATAAACAAAGCCACCACGTTGATGTTTGTTTTCCCCGCAGTGAATGCAGCAGACCACAGTGACACTAAACCTGGTCGACTTTAAGAACAAATGGCAGGAGGAGAGCGCGTACACGCAGCCAAGGTCCTTTCTGCCCCTGTGGCTGCTCGCTGATCGCAGATGATAAATGGCTGAACATGGCCGAACCCTCATTTGGCTCTCACGGCATCAGGTGATAAAAGCGGAGCCCTTGTCAGGGATGGAGTGTGCTCTGCTCTGCAAGGACAAGGCCTCACACCCACAGAGACACTAGAAGAGGATGGACTTAATATTCACAGCAGGCAGGCAGACAGCGAGCCTGGGAGCGAGCTGTGGAGGTGCAAGAGATGTGTCAAGACACAGCTCTGTAGCCGAGTTCAGAGGGGAGTATATACTGTAGTCACATGTAGAGGTGTACCTACAGCATCTATTTATGGTGTAGCTCATCATGGAGCTGTCAGAGAAACATTAACCTGGCTGGGCTCATATGATTCCTCTCATCAGCATGACATCATGACAACTGACACATTAGTGAAAACACCTTTCTGCAGGTCAACACTGCAACATTGTTCTTGACTAGTTATGGATTAACATGGACACTACTGAATTATCTTAATGCCAGAATATATGTGAGCATCGTATGTTTCTGCAAACCACGGAAATGCAAAATTCATATGTTATTATGTAGTGGATACATTGAAACATTACATTTTTTTACATTGAAACTCTGCTGTGGTAAACACGCGCTTAGTTTTTGACCCAAGAACCACTTGGTCACCGTTAGGAAAAGATGCTTTGGCTCAAAAGGCCCACAAGAAGAAAATGCTGCTGATGTCTTACTTAAAATCAATCCCACCTGCTTTTGGTGGCACAGTGAAGGTTTGCAATGCCACCAATGTCTTCTTAAAATCACCTGCCTTTGGTGGCACAATCGCTATTGAAAATGCCCCTGATTTCTTGCTACAAACAAAATGTTTTTGGTGGTGCAACTGCTGCTGGAACTACCACCAATGTCTCGCTAAAGAACTCCTACTTTTGGTGGCATAACCAGGGTTGGAAATGTCACTAATGTCATGCTAAGAAACTCTCGCTTTTGGTGGCTCAAACACAGCAAAAATGCTGCAAATGTCTCCCTAAAAGAGCACCGACTTTTGGTGGTACAATAATTGCCACTGGAAATGCTGCCGATTTCTCGCTAAAAAACTGTCGCCTTTGGTGGCAAAGCCACTGCTGAAAATGCCAAGATGTCTTGCCGAAGAATACCCTCTTTTGGTTACACAATCATGGATGAAAATGTTGTCGATGTCACGCTAAAACAAACATGTTTTTGGTGGCACAGTTGCCACTGGAAATGCTGCCAAAAGAACACCTGCTTTCAGAGGCACAATAATGGTTGGAAATGCCGCTGATGTCTAGCTAAAAAGTAACAGCTTTTGGTGGCACAATTTACCCTGAATATGCTGCTAATGTCTCATTCAAATACACCTGCTTTTGTTGGCACATTTACAGCTTCATATTCTTGCTAAAAAACTCCTGCTTTTGGTGGCAAAACCGCAGCTAGAAATGCCGCTGATGTCTAACTGAAGAATACCCACTTTTGGTACAATCACAGGTGGGCATGATGCTAATGTTGCGTTAAAAAATACCCGCTTTCTGTAGCACAATCAGTTTTAGAAATGCTGCAGATGTCATGCTAAAAAAACACCTGTATTTGGTGGCACTACTTTTGCTGTTAATATTGCCAATGTCTCGCTAAAGAATATCAACTTTGGTGGCACATTCATGGTTGGAAATGCTACTGTTGTCCTGCTAAAACAGCCGCTTTTGGTGGCACAATTACCACTTGAAATGCCGCTGATGTCTTGCCACAATACACCTAATACACAATTATGGCTCAAATTGCTGCCAGTGTCACCCACTTTTGTTGTCTGTTGATCTCAAACAGTGGTCTGCAGCTTGGCAGCCATCTTAATGACAAGTCACCTCATATATATATATATATGTAATCAGAACCACGTCACTTTGGAAAATATGACATGTACGAAACATGTAACATATCTTTGGTTTGAAGACACATACAGTGCCAACATTTACCTCCGGTGACTGAGCTGGTTATTTACAGCGCAGTCGCTGAGGCAGTATGAGGGGCGAGGCCACTTGGCAACCGCAGCACACTTTTATACAATTGGACGATTAATTATCTTAGTGGGCCTTACCGGGCTAATCACTTATCAAACATCCCTGCATAATGTGAATCTACTCTGACCAAGTGAAAAGAAAAATCTCTTAATTAAAGGAAGCAAGCAAACAAAGTAAAAGCCACGGCTAATTATATTCAATCAGTTTGCAATCATAATGTTGCATGTCTCAATTACAGGATTTCAATGCCCTCATCACTGTAATCGCACACGGCGTGTTTGGATTTGAGCAGCCAGCCTGCTCTGTTTAAAAATGCCCACCCAGCTTCCTATTATAGCATGCAGCCTTTGGGATAATTGATTCGGTTTAATATAATAGAAGACACTGAACAGGAAAGTCTCAAAGGAAATAGGACTGTCATCTGCCTTCCATTCTATTATAACACACTGTACCCTCACCTCAATCTCCTGATCTCCAAAACTAATGAAGTTGTATTTGCATACAGACTGACACCACGTGGAGACACACTTCTCTTTATACACGGCCGCAGATGTTCAAAATGAATATTTTGTCTTCACATATCTATTTTTGAGCATGTCAAGTTACAAAAAAAAAAAAAAACATTTTTCCATCTTTATTCAGGAGAAACATAACTGTTCAGATGATGAGAAATATCTTGTTGTCTGATGGTATAAGTTTCAGCATTTCTACTGTCTAACAACCCAGAAAAAAAAACACAGATGCACCGTCAGGTGATGTACAACATTCACTCCACAGGTAAAACACAGAGTCTCTATCTGCACCTTTTGTAGTCTAATTTATGCCAGAACTCGTCTGTGTTCACCTGTTTTTACTGTTTCTATACATCATCCACACATGTATAAGTGAAGCTGCTCACACTATGTACTAAATAACATTTAAAACACATTTTCACCTTGTACTTGTGTTAATTAAACACTAAAGCACGGTTTGTAGTTGAAGATTAACTTCAATTTCTGTTAATTGTCTTAGTGGAAATGAAAACTGAAAATAGAACAGGATGTTGTTACAGAGCACAATTCTTTAGAATGGAAATAGACAAGACTTTTGTCTTAACTTTTGATTATGAAGTCCTACTTTATTGACGTGGTTCTTGTCAGAAACAAATCGGGGCGCATCAGTGTTTACATTACAACTTGCATTACTGCCTGCCTATTTATTCCAAAAAAGTTCATTATGCCTCTATGAATGATATCCTGTGCTTTCTTCTAAATCAGCCTTCCGTCTTCCTCAGAGGTGTCCACTTCTGAGGAAGACAGAAGGCTCTGTCAAAACATGTCAGGTGTGAACTGAAAAACCTACCCTTGTCTGATTTAGAAGAAAGCACAAGATGCCTGCCTATTTGTTTGACTGACAGTTTTCCTTATCACTGAGAAAACACTGATTTGACATGAAGTCAAAAAATAAAAGTACTTTGCATGTAGCGAGCCACATTTTTCAAGTAGCTTGCCCAACACTGTAAGTGTGTAACCTCATGAAGTATGTAACGTCATTTGCGGGCCCTGATTATATGATATTATACAGAATATTACACAAACTGTTGTGTGTGCTGTTTTGTCAGATATCATACAAACTATTGTTGATCAGAACACAAAAAGCACATCATAATGCCTCACTGAAAAGTTCTCTTGGCCATTTCTCATGCACTTTTCTCCCTTCAGAAACTTCAGCTTGTCTATTTTTCTATGTTTCCCATCATGCAAGGTGTCAGGCTTCAATTCATGAGGAAAAAATAACGTTGTCAGTAACACATTACTGCCACTTGGTCAGTGCGTGCTCTCTGCATTTATCAGTAAATTACAGAATCTCACTGTGATGAGCAGAAGGTTTAGTATTCATCACTGCACTGCAGTTTGACAGCTTTCTCGTTCGATACCCATTTGACATGTATATTTCATGTACGTTATCCACACACTTTGAAAACTCAATAGAAAGCCTAGAACGTGACAGGAAGATAGTGGTTTTACAGCTGAATTACCGTTCTCGTAAATGGGAATGTTTTTGTGTTGCTGTCTGTTGAAGCCATTTAGCAAATACATTTCGGGCTCTTTTCAGGGTTTAGTCAAGAATGAGTGGCACTTCATAAACATAATCCAATAATGGGATTTTTCTTCTACACTTGGGGCGGCTCATATAATGTCAGCTTCAGAAAAAAGACCCATTTAACATATGTCATGTATGATATGATTATTCTGATTATCTTTATAAGTCATAGGTTTCCTTGCAATTATTTGTGCCAATATTAATGTCAATATGTCAGTGGTCTAATTTACCTCCTGTCACTCCATTGCTGCATGCCAAATATTAGCCATCTGGTATGGCAGTCTGTGGAGGACACAAATCTATCCTATCTGTATACTGAGGAGCTGGTTATGAATGATGTTTAATAGGCTGTCTGCTGAAGCTTTCATGAGCTGGAATTTCCATAACTCATTATCCTGCAGGTTTAATAACTGTAATCACATTAATCCACCGAGTACAGACGCATAAATCAAAGGCATTCATATTTAAAGGTGTACGATTTCTGTTAACAGTTGTTTGCTGTTTTCTGATGGATGGGATTGGATCAGGACGTCATTTGTCTTCTGTCAGGTCCGTTAAAAGGGGGAGGGAGGACACAGAGTCAGTCAAGAAAATCCAAAGTAAAACTCCATGTGAAAACTTCTTTTCAGGGACAAGTGTCATCTCTTTGCTCTTTGGACACAGGGAGAGTCTCGGGTTAAAAGATCTATACCACTGAGTGTAGCTCCTTAAAGAAATACTCTGCAGGATTTTCCTGAAAAACAACGTACAGACTCATACAGCAGTAATCCCTCTCAACCATCACTTCTGACCCACGCTCAGTGTGCGGCAGTGTTTTTATCTGCAGGTACTCTGTCCTCTGCCTGTGTTTTATTATTGTCCTGTTATTTTGCTGTGTTCTGGATGTTTCTGGGCATGCAGACCCTAGACAATACCAGTGTTCAGATGAGGTCAGGACTTTATAAAAAGGTAGCGACAAACACACAGGAACAGAAACAGAACTGGCTTCAAAGCCAGTTTCACATCATGGCCAAGCCATGGAGTTTAAACTTCCGGGTCCATCAGGATGATGATCAGTGATGCCATTGCCCTGCCTCTCACTCAGTCAGCTGGGATAGGCTCCAGCCCCCCCCGCGACCCCCAAGAGGATAAGCGGTTAGAAAATGGATGGATGGATAAACAGTAGATAAACAGTGACTACACAGTAGGATTAGGCTAAGGAGGTGATATGGTGGTTGCCTGGCAACAATAAAAAGGTGCAGTAAGCGTCTTTTTGACTAGTGGCATTCAATTTAAAAAAAAAGTGTGGTGGGCCCCATGTTTTGCAACCTGCAAAGGCTGTCTGTGTGATCAGGGCCTTAAGCAGTCTGGGTTTCTGACCACCTCACACTAAATGGTCGAGATCAGTGGAGCGTGCATCAGCTGAGGTAAAACTCTCATTATCTTATTTGGGCAATGGAAATGTGTATGCGACAAAATAAGCTAACTTGCTGTTGTTTACTCATCAACTGGCAAATGAATGGTTTTGTTTGGGAGAAAAATATAGTTTATTATAGTTAGTAATAAACATCTATTAACTATCTGACTGACAGAGTTGAGGATACATCAGTCAGTATGTGTACAGTTGACCCTTCAGGAAATTAATTAACATCTGGATGAATTTGATGTGACTGACACTAGCAAGCTAACGGTTTCTGAAGTGGTCCTGCTGTAGCTGCAGGGAGAGTTTCTCACCATTTGTGAGTATGAGAAATGAATCATCCACCAATGACAGGTGAGGTAACTTTATATGATGAGCTCAGAAATATGATTAATTTAGAAGTGCCTTTTATATCATCAAAACTTAATGTTCACAATTACTTTTTAAAATCTGGCCTGCCAAATAAATCAAGCGCACCCCAGGCCAACCAAACATCTGAAAACTTATTTAGATGTGTTAAGGCTCCGCATAATTCCTCCCCTTGCTTACAAATGAGCTGCAGCCCGGGAGGAGTCAAAAAGCTGCTGTTTTTCTCTATCTCTTCATCCGAGAAGTAATAATGATATTTCCATATCTTCATCTGATGCAGGACAAGCTTTAATTACGAAGCCACGAGGCCCCAGAGTGTATCTGCAGAGCAATAAATAGGTATTAACCTCAGCCATGCTGCCTCTCAGGCCACAGTCGGAGTGTGAGAAAGAAAGTGAGGAAAGAGGAAGTATGATGAGACGTGGCAGAGGAGCCAGTAGTCCAGTCGCAAGGTCAGAGGCTGATATTCATCTAAATGGGCATGCAGCTTTTGTCATCAGCTTATTTGCTATGCTAATAGTGTTTATTCTCTAGGGGATGTTTCAGAAGAGGGAGAGTACAGCATTAATGTGTTCTTTGACTTTTCTGTAACACTTTAAAGTTACAGTAGGTCACATTGTAAGTCTGTTCCGAGCATATGCTTCCTATAATGATGTCCTAATCATGCCAGATTTGCTACATGCCTGAATCATAGACAGTATGTAAAGATCAACAAAGCGTCTCCACATCGTCCTGGATACGGCCGCTGGCATTTTGTGCTGGTTACATCATTTGGAGTCAAGAGTCTGCGCAGTAGCGATCTCCGTGGCATTGAATTTCAGCTCATACACCCGTCTGACCAATCGCGAGCAACACTACTGGTCATGAGCACACAGAGCTGTCAAACATGACGTCCACCCCCATTTATGGCATTAACGACATTAAATAACAGAAACCATCTTTGGGGAAAAATGTGTTTGACATATTTTTTTGCTGTTCTAGTTTGGCCCATGTTCTATTGGCTAACATGGAGGAGGTGGGGTGATCTATACTGCAGCCGGCCACCAGGGGGCAATGCAGATGTTTTGATCTGGATGTGCATGCATTTCTTAACCTTTTTGAACACTGGCTAGAGGCGGTGCTCTAACCCCTCCTGTTCGTGCTGTGGCCTTCTGATATGAAGTTTGCAGACGACACCACCATCAACAGCCAGATTTTAAACAACCATGACACTTCATATTGCAAGGAAGTTAACAGTCTTGCAGAGTGCCGCACTGAGAACAACCTACTGTTATTTCTAGGATTAAAGGACTGATGTCGCAGCAGGACCTTGAAAATCTTGTCCATGCATTTATCTTTAGCCGAGTTGACTACTGTAACAGTATCTCCTCTGGTCTGCCTAAAAAGTCAATCAGACAACTGCAGCTGATCCAGAACACTGCTGCTCGAGTCCTCACTAAGACCAAGAGAGTGGACCACATCACTCCAGTTCTGAGGTCTCCACACTGGCTCCCTGTCTCTCAGAGAATAGACTTTAAAATTCTCTTGCTAGCATATAAAGCACTGAATGGTTTAGGCCCAAAATACATCAGAGACCTTCTAGTCCAGTATGAACCATCCAGACCACTCAGGTCGTCTGGTACAGGTCTGCTCTGTGTTCCAAAAGTCAGAACTAAACATGGAGAATCAGCGTTCAGTTTCTATGCTCTGTATATCTGGAACAAACTACCAGAAAATATCAGGTCTGCTGAGAGTCTGAGTTCTTTTAAGTCAAGGTTAAAGACTCACCTGTTCACTGCTGCCTTTGACTAAAAGGCCTTTTTACTTCGTAAATTTTATATTTTCCTTCAAAACTCTGCACTGCAACTCTTACTTTAATATGTGTGTGTTTTTATATTTTGGGGTTTTATGTGCTGTTTTTAATCACCTTTTACATGTTTCTTTCAATGTGTTTTTTTTCCCCTTGTTGCTGTATTTCAATGTCCTGTGTGAAGCACCTTGAATTGCCTTGCTGCTGAAATGTACAATACAAATAAACTTGCCTTGCCTTTCCTTGCTTTACTGGTCAACATTAGACAAACGCAAGAGCTGGTTGTTGATTGTAGTACAAAAAAGGGGCAAAAACACACACCACTGTTGACATCAGTGGGGCCAAGGCAGGGAGTGAACAGTTTTCAGCCAGGCTCAGACCGCAAGAGTTTTAAAATGCTAAGCAATTTTAAAAATCAGGTTGCATCACACACAGTAAGAGAAAGTTCACAGATGGTCTTCTCTCTAATCTAAAAAATGCAAACACTATAAGATTTGAAAATAATGTCACATCACACACAGGATATTATTGAGATTATCATGCCAGAGGAAGTGTGAAATCACCATCTCACCTAATCTCATGGGAAAACAGATGTAAACAAATCAGAGACTGACATAGTGCGACATCTTGCTGTAATGTTAATAATGCTTTGCAGTGACAAAAAAAACAGGTTAAATGAGGCTAAACATCAGCATGGGTTATCTTTTCTTCAGGGAGAACTGGAGGTGAGATTTCAGCTGTCAGTTTTAATATCTGTCAGCAGTAGTATGCTAGCTAACGTTAGCCTCAAGGGCTACAATGTTCACCTTTGCCTGGCAACACCATCAGCTGCTCCGTACTAATGTAATTCTAACTGCAATCATCCAGATTTTAACTCCTAGTTATCAAACATGTTTGAAATTATCGGGTCAGACTCGATGGGTCTGTGAGCAGTTGAGGACTGGATCTGTAAGCATCTCATATTACGAGATAATCTGGGTAGAATGTTGGTACCAACCAAGGTCCCAGACCAGATCTCCCATCCACTTGTCTGGAGGGGAGAATCAGTGATAAACAGGCCCAAGACTCCTGAAGTTTGAGCCCAGCTGTAGGGAATAAGCATCACAGGGAACCAGTTTTGGTCATCACACATCTCCATCACGTTTCTTAAGGAAACTTAAGAAGGCAAAATTCCTCGGCCAAGTTCTTATTACCTTTCACTGAGGATCAATAGAAAACATTGCCAGAAAAAATTGCAAAATGCAAATTAGAACCTCTCTGTTCATTTTTGATTTCTAAGGGTTGTTATTAACATGTGGAGCAGCACTAAGTGACCAGTGACCAGGTTCGCCCACTTAAGAGCACAATGGGGCGGGGCTTGGCACAAAGTGGGCGGGGGAAATTAAACCTGAGCAAAGGAAAAATGTAAACAGAGTACAGCGTGCAGAGATGAACCGAGATATTATGACTTGGTGTATAAACCTTTGCCAAAAACTGTCGAAAGTTTGCAAATATATCTTTCTTCTCAACAGACTTTAAATGCAGTTGATTCAGAGAGTTCAACAAAGAGTTCCACATCAGCGTCAGCCATCTTGGTTGTTTTCGAAAATGCCTCAATGGCGCTCCTCTTCACAGTCGTCTGGTGCTTCTCAAAGTCGAGGAAAGATCCTGAAATGGCTGAATTTCAAGGAGGCTATGTCATCAAATCCCACAGAAGGACTGTTCCAATGTCAAGGATCCTTCGAATTCTACCTTCAGAAATGTCTGTGTTTCTTAAGGAAATTTTAAGAAGCAAAATTATATGGACAACTTCTTGTTACCTTTTACTGAGGATCAATAGAAAACATTGCTAGACCAAATTACAAATCCAAGTTTGGAACCTCTCTGTCCATTTTCGGTTTATAAGGCGTGTTATTCACATGTGGCATAGCACTAAATGACCAGTGAGCAGGTCCGCCCAGTTCACAGCAAATTTGGATGGAAAAAAAAATTAAGCCTGAGCCAAGGAAATACGTAAACAGAGTCCAGCAAGCAGAAATGAGCTGGTATATTATGAGTTGGTATATTAAACTTTTGCCAAATCCTGTCAAAGGTTCAGCAAATATATCTTTCTTCTCAACAGACTTTAAATGCAGTCGATTGTTCTTCTTGCAGCAGAGATATACCGGTCCACTTTTTTTTTTTTTTTTTTTATTACTGATGAGATAGTAGCTTCAACAGAGTTCCAGCGTCAGCCATCTTGGCTGAAAATGCCTCAGCGGCGCTTCTCTTTACAGTCGTCTGGTGCCTTTCAAAGCTAAGGAAGGATCATTACGCTGTTGAATTTCACGACGGTTACATCATCAAATCCTGCCCAAGGATCGTTTCAATGTCGAGGATGCTTTGAATTCTACTAAGGACAGATTCCTTCCTTTAGGGAATTTTAAAGGACTGTGTATGCTCAGTTTGTGCATCATTTGCCAGAACTGAAGGCAGGGCCTCTTCAATGACCAGAGCACTCGCTAGCCTGTTCCAATGTTTGTTCACCAAATGCTAGGAGGGAGTCTTGCCTAGCCTCTGTAGGACGTAACCTGAAAGGACCTGTCCCACCGAGGAAGCGTCTTTGACTTTGAGAAACACTGTTTATCTCAAAAATGCCTTATATTGGATAAACGGCTATGACTGGCCTGACCCAACCAAAAAAATGGACGGGGACCAGATGCATCTGCCAGACCAAATAAAAATGAACTCGCAGATTCGTCTGGTTCCCAGGTATGAAGCATCCTAATTGGAAACATTACAAACTGACATGGGATGTGCAGGAGGGCTCGCAGCATGTGATTGAACCCACCCAAACATCACTGGTATCAACCAACCAAGCATCATGATGTCAGAGAGATGAGGTGCCTGCAGAGCTCAGAGGATACTAGAAGACAGACCAGAGCCACAGCCTGTTCACCCTGCTGCTGTCAGGAGAGTAATACAGAGGTATCTGCTGGAGTACCACCAGACTACAGAGCAGCTTCTTTCCTCAGGCTGTAAGACTCCTCAACTCATCCTCATCCTCCACCATAAATAAGTGACATGAAGCTTTCTGTTGTGCTGCCCTTTGTACAAACCTAGCTCCTACTATAAACCACTTGTTGTTAAAAACACTTATATAACACTGACATTGTGCATACTGTACATATTAGGTATATATGTATATATTGCTTTATTATATAATATTTGTATGTATGTCCTGTGCGTGTGTGTGTGTGTGTGTGTGTGTGTGTGTGTGTGTGTGTGTGTGTGTGTGTGTGTGTTATTCTTGAACTTTGTTATGGATAAACAACTCGTAAAACTCACTGATCAAGACTGTGTGATGCAGTTAAAAGTTTGAAAAACTCCATTGAACGAACATTGAGATTAGTTGTTAAACTACTTTTTCCTGAGTTGAGAATTAAAAATCACACTCAGCTTTGTGAAGTTATGAAAGGATCTTGATCATCGTGTTTTCCATTCCCCTGTTTTTATGTGCGTTAGGCAGCAGGAGTGTAAATGGCAAAAATTCACAAACAAACTAAGTTTCACAAAGATTTTTTTTACACTTGGCTGAAGTGGAAAACTCCATATTGCCATCATGTTTTCTACTCTATGGTTGAAACAGAGGAAAACAGACTGTATAAAATAACGATTGTTGCCACCGTGACATCACCCATTGGCTTGTTTTGAGGCCTTGAGTTTGGCATTTTGGCCTCCACCATCTTGTATTTTTGGAGCCAGAAGTGGCCATATTCAGACAAAGGGAAATTCCTGTCTACTGAGTGCTGTTAGAAGCATGTTAGTTTGCAGCAGTTTACACAACTTCTGCCTTTTCCTCTGAGATGACAGTATAATTTGCGTGACCACAGGTGGTCACATGTCAAAACAACATTTACTAGATTAAATAAATGTCATTTTTCTGGTGATGACAAGCTCTTTATGGCTAAATTACTTTTAATTCTGCTCCTTAAAATATGACATTTCTGTAATTAAACAACATGTCAGTTGAAATGATTTGAACTGGAATTCTATTGCCTGTCCAAACAACAAATCTGTTCACATTCTTGTGTCACCTCATAGCACCCTTCTGTCTTTACACCAGCAAGCTCATTACGGTCGAGCTACTTTTCTAGTGGTTAATTAAAGACAGTCCTGTAGGGCCAGTTTAACATCACTGCACCCTAAAGACATACAATGGCCTTAATTGATATGTCTGTCAAGGACGCAGAAACTGGGATTTCTTCAGGACTTTATAGTTGTAGCTTAATTGCAAATTAATTAGTGAGAGGCTAAATTTAACCTCAGATGCTGGTCAACAGCTGATGTGAGCTCCTGCAGTGGATTTATTGACTGCCTGCGTTAGGTGAGAGCTCATTTATTAAATATCCAGTGAGAGAGCAGCAGACAGATGAAATGAAATAAACACATTAGTCAAGTTATTACGAAAACATCATTTTAATGATTAAAAAAATCAGACCAATTTATTCATTGCTTTAAGGCAGAGTGATAACATCAAGTTATTAAACTCATTTTATGATTAATTTGTAAAATTAAATTTTGACTTTGACTTTTAGCATGGTGTCTCTATGCCTCTGTGCCGGCGAAAGTCATGGGGCCTGTCCGTCTGTCCTATTCTCTTGAATGCTATATCTCTAGAATGCCTGGAGGGAATTTCTTAAAATTTGGCACAAATGTCCACTGAGACTAAAGGATGAACTGATTAGATTTGGGGGTCACAGGTCAAGGTCACTGTGATCTCGTCTGTCTCAAGAACATTTTTAGGGAAAGTCTCAAAATTAAACAAAAATGTCTTCTTGGCTTAACAGTGAACTGAACTGAATTTGGTGGTCAAGGTCAGGCTCAAGGCGAAGTGAACACGATATCAGCAGAACAAGTTGAGGGGTTTTTGTTCTTTTTCCAAAATTGGCACAAATGTCCACTTAGAATTGAGCATGAACTGATTAGATTTTGGTGGTGAAAGGTCAAAGTCATTGTGACCTTGCATCCATTTAATTTTTGTGAACGTGATATCTCAAGTCTTCGAGGGAATCTTTTTCAAATTGAGCACAAAAATCCACTTGGACTTAACGAGGAACTGATTACATCGTATCCTAACTGCATGCAACACTAGCAAGCATCAGTGACTGAATCACTTTGATTGCATTGCTTTCTGTTGGACTGTCTTAACTGTGCGCATGTAACATGATGGAGCCCCATGTAGTGCGCCCTTTTGAGGTAAACTTTTGTCGGACGCCCCGTTTCTATTTTTTTTTCTGTTGTTCATTTTGGAAGTATTGCAATGAACAACGCATGGCTGATTCACAAGGTTTAAATGAGGAAGTACCGCCAGGATACCTCCTTATTATACAACAAAAACCTGAATTAGTTGGGGTCTGGCTGGAGGGAGATTGTCGGGAAGATGAACATTTCTGGTAAGAATTGTGTGGGATGCTAGCAAGTTAGCTTGTTTTACAAAGTGGAGGTGGTGGTATGATGCAGTATGGTAGCCCCAACAATGATATCTATAAGTTACCTGAGACAGTATTGTTGTGAGAATGAGCAGACTCATAGTAGACAGAGAGCGTCCGATGTAACATGATGTGACAATAAAGTCTGATGCTTGGAAAATTTGATGTACAAAGATCACTATGAACTCGTCCGTTACATTCTTGTGAATCCAAAATCTCAGGAACACCTTGCCTTTAAATTTGGCACAAAGACCCACTTGGACTCAGAAATGAAGTGATTAGATTTTGGTGGTCAAACGTCAAGGTCACTGTGACCTTATCAAACATGTTTTTGGCCATAACTCAAGAGTTCATGCGCTTATTATGACAAAATTTCACACAAATGTCTAACAGGATAAAATAATGAAGGTCAAAAGGTCAAAGGTCAGCTTGACTGTGACATCATCATGTTTTAACGTCATATCTCAAGAACAGAAGGGGAGACATTTGGTCAGACACTGGATTGGTGACTCTAATCTTGAAACTGTGCTGACTGTATAGATCTGCTGTGTGCGAAGCGTCCATGTTTTCTGTGATGATTAAAGAAGAAAATGAAGAATAGCAATACACCATTAACATATTATTCAGACTGTCAACACACTAAACACTGTTGGGAAGTGATGGTCAGACATCTTTAGGGTAAACAATAACGGTTTTAATACAACATAAAAAAAATCACCATTTTTTTAATCATCACTGAAACATTCCATTCCCATTCTGCCTCTCTAATTTGTGACATCATAATTTGCATAAACTACTTGGATGGGAAAACCAGCTATTGTCTATCGGAATGAGAACATGTCTCCGAGGATGCTTGAACATAAATAATGCATTGTGTTTATGCTGACATCGTTCTCCATAGGGTATCTGTGAGCAGGGTCCTACAGTGACAACACTCTGGCGGAGCTGCAGCAGCACGGAGAGCTGACGGACCACGCTGTTTCTCTCTCTGGTTCCCAGCCATTTTGTAAAACATTATAATCATGATGGGGTGCTACCGAGGACAAAGAAATCGTCCCAATTGTTTCGGCACATTCTCACTCCTGCTGCTATCTACCTGTGCCGCTGCCACTGCTGTGACAGGGAGTGTGTTTCAAACCTGTCTGTCACGATGGATTGGCAGGTGAGAAAGTGTCAGTGTGTGTGTGTGTCTGAGTGAGTGTGTGTGAGAGAGAGCACAGATCCATTACCTGTGTGAACAGGTTGATTGGCAGGCTAGTCTCTCGGAGGAGTGCCGCCAAATTGTCACACCAGTTGATGCTCTGGCTCGTGTTGGTTGCTGGAGAGTTGATTAGATGTGAACAGTCTACGTAAACCTCACGTTTTCTAATCATTTTGCTGCATGGTGTAATGATTAGATATGATTTTATTAATTACTTGTAGTAAGATGCAAATATTAGTAGGGGTGTAAATCACTGGATCATTAGAGAACAATAGGATATTTGCTGATATTACAAAGTCTGCTGAGATACAATTTTGATTTGATGTGATTCAAGGACCTGCTATTAATATGACAGTATCGTTTGATAATTTAACAGCCAGTTATAGAAGAAGCTGCCATGCCTTTTTTATTGTTAAAAAACAGCACACACAATTTGTAAATAATTGTAACTGGGGAAATGCAGTAAAGTTAACTTTAACTTGACTGCACTAACACACACAAAACAACACATGGGATACGTTAACCTTCAGGATTTTACTGAAACTATGAGCACCAAAAAATTATTTATTCAGAATTACCAGCCTGGGAGGGACGAGGAAAAAAAAAAAAAAGAGATGACTCCCCTCCTCATGAAGTCAGAATATGTGTCCATTCCTCACTTACCCGACAAGTTAGTTATATTTCTTTAGTCTGTAAGGGACCAACGACCGAAAGAATCAAAAAAGTCCTGAGTATTTCTTTGACAGTATAAAGTGTTGTTGTGTTGATATGCTGGGTGACGTAATCTTCAAGTGCTGTAAAACGAATGTCACAACGCTCTCTCTTTCTCTGATGCGCTGTCTGTCGGATTTAGATCAAATGAATGATACATAATTAATGTGTTAATCAAAGCCTAATTTTTATACAAATAATATTCATACTGGTTTAAATAAACAACTTGATCGTATTTCCCATCTTTGCTGAGCAACAGTTTTGTGTAAAACTAATTAAAGGCCTGCCCCAAATGTAGGCCTGTTGAGTTCAGTGATTTATGCAGATAATAGCCTGGGATACTAATTGAAGTTGTACAGTATTCATACTATTTCTTAAACACTGTTGGTTTAAGTCACTGCATCTCCTGACAGAGCAGCGCAGGTTGAACTTCAGCCTCTTGGCCTGCTGTTGTTTGACAGTGACAGAGAATTCCAAAATAAAGGTGTAACCAAAAGATGGTGACATGGATCAATGTTTTCACTTTGCATCGATGATACTGGATCATTGATTGTTAAACTGATACACTGATCCATATCGAGGGATCGTTACAGCCCTTTATATTTGTACACAGTTTTAATGTTAACGCACTTTTTTCATGCAGACTTCTGATTTTCACTGACATTTTCTCTGCCTGTGTACATTATAAGAGCAGCTAACGTGTCCCAATTTCCCCCTGGGGATCACTAAAGTATTTCTGGCTTCTGATCTTATTTCTGAGACTTGCTTGTCACAGAGTATTTCTATATTATGGTAGTCAAGTGAAGGATCCAATTATGTCTCTTGCTACTGAATCTCATGCAAATGATCTTAAAAATAACACAACATACATGAGTTTGATTGGCACTGTGGTTTATGCACATGAGTAGATCAAAGTCATTCCACCATCCATTTTATTGTGAAAACTTCCAAGCAGATGTTGGCTGTAATTCTTCAAATGTCACTTATGTGTTTTCTCTATAAATAGAAATCCACTTACAGCTAAACAGGGAAGGCAGAACGAATCGGCAGAGAGAAACAGCGCCTGAGCAGCTTATTCTAACCAAGGTGTATGAAAGCAAATAAGAGAAATTACATCACTAACATTTTCTTGAATTTGTCCCATTATCACTGATACTGATTGAAAGTGAGCCATGAAAGTGTCGCTCCAGTGGGTGCTGAGGCTTGTGTCAGTTAGTCACTCAGAACAGCAGGCAGGGCCTACGTGGTGGCAGATATGCACAGGCCAAGTGTTTTAAAGTCCGCCTCCACCACCTGCCTCAATCTATTGAACTTTCTGAGCGTGTCTGCAAATGACCAGAAGAGACTGAGTGGCTCAAAGTACAGTGTGTCCAGCACAGCCTGAATATTTAACACATACTGGAAAATTGATTTAATGGTGACAATTCATTGAGTCATTTGTTATGGCATCCTGCAAGTTACAAAGTGGAATCGTCTTAAACTGGACCTCTTATGTTCATTTTCAGCCTCATACTTGTATTTAAGCTTTCTACAGGAACATGTTTACATGCTTTCATGTTTCAAAAACACAGTTTCTCCTCATACTGTTTGTGCTGGAGCACCTAGATTCAACCTCTGTCTGAGATGTTCCATTTTAGCGCCTGCCTCTTTGTCATATCAGAGGCTGCCACTACAGTGTCAGCCTCTGATATGACACGTGGCATACACAGTGCTTGATAAACAATAACAATGGCATTAACACGGCAATAACAATTATTTACCATCCCTGTTATATGGCAGCTGATCTTGTACCGTGCTCCGAGGGTAAGGAGCTCCTGGACCTCATTGTTTGTGGACATTTTTGGCTGCTGTTCTTTTTCTTCGAGTTAGCTGCTGACAGCTACTTTTCACATCTCCTGCAGTGGGTTGCAATGCATGCAAAATGTCAAAATGTCACACCCACCCCGCCCATAGTCCCGTCCTGTCAGCTGTCCTGTTTACACAGACACCATTTCGGCGCTGTTACTACCTCTCATACAGCATGGCGAGACCGCATACTGGCGCGATATTCCCACCTTGAACAGGCAGTTTAAAAGGGGCTTGAAGATGAGCTGGGTAGTTTAGAGCTGACTGTTAAGGTAACACATTTATCAGGCCACAGGCTGTATAATAACAGTGGACTACATGACAGCTCCCAGGAAGTGAAGCCAAGACATCTGCATCGCACCCTGGTGACTGGCGGGGGTGTAGTTCATAAACCCCGCCCCCTCCATATTAGAGATTGGAACATGGGCCAAACTAGAAGAGCAAAAATCTGGCATGATTAGTTAGCTGCTAACTACTATCAGCTACTTTTTAAATCTCCCACGGTGGGTCACACACATAAAACATTATTAAAATGCCACACCCACACTGCCCATTATCCCGTCCTGCTGGCTGTCCATTTTACACAGATGCAATTTCAGGACTGTTTCCACAGGCTGAAAGATGAAACAGCTCCGTCCCCACCTTTTCATGACTTTACCTTTTATACAGAATGACGAGGTGACATAGCAACGTGAAGTTCCCGCCTTGAAAAGGCAGTGTAAAGGGGGCTAGAACAACAAAAAAAAAGGATCAAGAACAGGGTTCGATTTCATGAAAGTCTTGTGAAAAATGCTCCACCATCTGAAAGACATCAGATTATCATTCTGATCATGTACAGTCGAAATCCAATGGTCTGATTGCAGGTTTAAGCGTGTAATCTGTAAATCATTACAGCTTTCACACTTTTGAAAATAATCCCCACATCTCCAGCTATCAGTGTGACAGAGCAGAGTACCTGCTCTCCGGTATCTGTCACTCTCTGCTGATTGACAGGTTGCATTCTGGAGGTGAGCCATGAAACTGTCAACTCAGCAGGCGCCCGGGGGGCTGGCTGTGCTGATATGATTTATGTAGACGCTGATTGTGTCAGTTGCTCTGCAAATTGATTGTGTCACTCCTTCCTGTAAACCGGTGCCCTGCAGAGGCTCTCTCCGAGGCACGGCCAAAAAACCTGCAGCAGGACCATTTCACAGAGGAAGCCGGGGTGAAAGGTTTTCTGCATAAGTTGTAAATTTTTAAAGAAGTGTCAAATACCCTGATGGCACTTCTAAGTGCAAATTTGACTTTGAGGATGTAGGTCAGCAAATCCTTGAACACGGAGAAGGGCCTGTGTGCCTTCAAAGGGAGAGAAAGAGGGTAGAGTTCTGTAACCAAACACTGTTCGGTCTCATGTATTTCTAAGTCGCTCTACTTGTGCATCAGGCTGCTGCAATCAAGAGGAGAGAATTTAGATGAGTGCTCCTCTGGCCCTCATTTGGTTTTATAATTCACCCAGAGGACGTCTGCAACCAGAAAAAGAAGAGCGGTGTTAAAAGCCCGAGTACAGGTTGATGAGGCTGAGAACTGTGGCAGATCACAGACACAAATTGGGTAAAATGAGGAGAGATATTTCCAGTTAGGTTTATGCTTAAATGCGGTTTACCTGAATTTTACACATATATTCAGGACAGATGGTGCCGTGCATGTGTGGACTGGATGGTCTTCCTCTTAATATTGAGGTGTTTTTCGATTGTCAAAGAAAAGAACAAAGAACAGTGTCTTCAATCGTGTATGAAATTACTTTGTTTGGGGTTGGGGATGTTGCAAATCAATTGCATTTTTGCCTATTCCTTAACTAACAACAACAAGTAGAGGCTTTGCATCTTTGCGTTTGTTAATGCTGGATTAGAGAGGCTGCAAGAACATTTTAAAGTTCTTTTTTTTTAAAGGATTTTTGACAGCAAAATGTTCGACTGAAAATCTGTTTTTTAACGTAATCACAGTCAACAATGAATTGAACGACAATTCACAAGGTGTTTTCACATAAAGTTCTACTGTGAGGAACTCTGACCCAAAGATTTGCACTGTTGACCAGCTGACCTTTCAGAGAATGGAAACAACCACAGAAAGCAAAATGGAGTTATGACTACACCTGGCGCAGACCTCTGAATTTGTATTAATAAAATAAATATAATTGTCTGAATAGCATATATATATAAATAGTAAACAGATGCTTCTATGATAGTAAATACGTTTTCAATGATAAACAATGTGTTTTTAAATAATAAATAAATGCCTCTCCAATAAGAAACAAATGAAGCTCAGCATAAGTTCAATCAGGAAGACTTTCTCTGTGCAGATCCTTTCACGTTTCTCTCCATCCCACTCTCACTACTCCCTCTAATCAGCTCCTCTAATTATCCAATCAAACTTTGCTACGATCTCTCTCAGCCAATCAGGATGCCACTGCAAAATTTTAAATCTGCTCTCTTTTCTGCTGCTGTCAGCCATCATTTTTAGCAGAATCTTCTCGCCCTCCTCCACCCTGTCCACACCTAGCTATCGTATCCAGAGTCCAGGTCAAGCTCAACAAAGGCTCATTCCTCTACTCATCCAGATCATTGGTTCTTCTCCATCTTCCTCTCATCTCATCTTCACCACCTCTACAACCACCAGCATCTAGACCCCGGGAGGTCACTTTTCGATTATGGATTCATCACCCTCCTTAGATCATGCCATCTCTACAGGGGTCTAATCGCCAAAGGACTTTCCACATTTCTATTCATATGTTCACATGTTAATAAATATTCTTTTACCATAAAAAACAAGTTTCTCCTGATTTAAATGTTTTCAGTGCTTTGCTAGCGTCACTTGCACTAGTGCCAATAAAGTTTGACATGGTCCCAGCCATCTTGGTCAGCATTGCGTTGTTAAACAAATGCTTCTGCAATAATGGATACATTTGTTTTCAGTTTGGTGCACTGTCTGCAGTGTAGTCGTGGTGAGGTGAGAGCTGAGCCAGAAGGCAAAGCTTTTGATTGGTCCATATATGTCCCAACCCTCTCCTATGATCATAAGCTCTGGGTAGTGACCAAAAAGAATGAGGCTGTGGATACAAGTGGCTGATACGAGTGTCCCCTGAAAGGTGTCTGGGCTTAGCTTTAGAGATAGGAGGAGGAGCTCAGACATCTGGAGGGAGCTCGGAGTGGAGCCGCTGCTCCTTCGCATTGAAAGGGGCCAGTTGAGGTGGTTTGGGCATCTGATCAGGGTCCTCCAGGCCCGTCCCACTGGTAGGAGGCCTCGAGGCAGACCCAAAAGACGCCAGAGGGATTATATATGTCGTCTTGCCCTGGGATTCCCCAAAAGGAGCTGGAAGTGTTGCTGGGGAGAGAGACATCTGGAATACTTTGCTCAGCCTGTCCCTGCAACCCCTGTTTGGATGGCCGGACGGACGGAAGGATGGATGGATGTTTTCAATAATAAACAAATGTTTTCAATGCTTTGCTAGCATCACTTGCACTAGTGCCAATAAAGTTGGACGTGGTCCCAGCTGTCTCGGACAGCGTTGCATCGCAAAATTTAAACTGCAATTTGTTTTCTATTGGACGCTGTTTGGCAGATAAACTCTTTGTGGTTTAGGGAGCCAAATTTTATTACCATAGATTTGATTGACATCTCCTCCCACATCATCCTGTCCTGTCTTCTGCGTTCACTTTCCTGGAATGCAAGCAAAGGGGGGGGAGGGAGGGGTGACAGCCAGTAACAGGAACAAAAACTTCAAATTCGAAATGTGTCAAGTTATTGGGTACATTTGAAGCACGATGTTTTACATCCAGTTACAGTAATGATGTAATGATGATGATGATGATAAGATCTCAAGTCCACAAGTAAAAATGTGGTGGATTCCAAGACAAGACTGAGACCTTCAAAAAGTGGTCTCAAGAGATCCAGATCAATCTTGAGGTGACGCTGGTCACACCAGAAAACAGTGTTGTAGTGCTCAAGTCCCTTCAAATACTGCCACAGTATTTAGGACGTGCTGACTGTTGTACAGCTATCTCAGGACCGTCGAGATACTCGCCATGGAAACAAGTGAAAAGTTTCAGAAATAGTTTTTCTGGCCTCCCTTCAGCAACACTCGCCACTTCATCACAGCATGATGAACATCTATTCATGGCTGGCATTTGAACACCAGAACGGCAACGGCCATTTGCATTCAGAGTCCATTTGTTGGGCAAACCTAAGAATGACTGCATAATGAAGAAGAGCACATTACACATTATCATATTACAACCAATGAAGTGTGTGTATGCGATACTGCTACTTTGCAAACTCCTGTTATAAGCTGGCATTATTTAAATGGACATTAATTAAGGCCACTTACTCAGAGACTGTTCTCCATGTGAGCAGCTGAAAATCCAATAAGTTGAGAGTTTGTTTCCAAAACAGAGTTTGAGCCAGAAAAGAAGTTAATGAGTGAGTTCCCTGTGCACAGCCATGCTGATTCAAGATGGAGGCCAGCCAGAGCAGAAATAATGCAGAGTGAGGGATTCAGGTATAACTGTGCTCCCAGGGAGGGTTTCAAATTTACATTAAAGCTACATTATCAGTATTTTCTTAGGCTTGTGTCATCAGCATCACCAGGTCATTTTGACGGGCTTAACCTCAGAATGTTTTGGATGTAGACCTGAATAAGTTTTAAATGTAGGCCTATGTGAAGTTTGACCAACAATCAAGCTTTGTGCAAATGTGCCCTGCGACAGACTTCGTAACATAACAGCCTGTTAAAATAAATACAGATAACTTGAATAACTCTGTGAGTGCGTGTGAGTGCTGAGTAGCATAAGTTTCAGCTAAAGAGAGAGGAGAAAGAGGAAAATTGCAAAATGCCTCTTCAAAAATACCTAAAATGTATTTTCAATAAACAAATGCCTTTTCAATAATTAAAAATAAACAAATATGTTTAAAAAAAATAAACAAATGCCTCAAAGAAATCTGGTTTCAATAAACAAATGCCTTTTCAATAATATACAAATATACAAATGTTTTCAATAATGAACAAATGCCTCCCAATAATAAACACTTGTTTTCAATAAACAAGAATAAACAGATGCAAATTTTAATAAACAAATGTATTTAATATAAACAAATGTCTTTTCAATAGTAAACAAATGTTATTTAATGATTAAAAAGTGTTTTCAAATAATAAATAAATAAATAATAAACAAGTTTCAATTGTTAAAAAGGCGTTCTCAAAAATAAACAAAAACCTTTTCAACAATAAACATGCATTTTCAATAATAAACACATGCCTCTTCAAAAATAAATAAATGTTGTCAATAATAAATGTCTTCTCAATAATACACAAATGCCTCTATGATTATAAACAAATGTTTATACAACCCCAATTCCTTAACAGATTGGAGGCTGTGTAAAACATAAATAAAAAACAGAATGCAATGATTTGCATTCCTTTTTTTAATCTATATTCAACTGAATACAGTCCACAGACAAGATATTTAAAATTCAAACTGAAACTTTATTATTTTGTAACATATACACTTATTCTGAATTTGATGCTGCAACATGTTCCAAAAAAGTCACGACAGGGTCAACAAAAGACTGGGAAAGTTGTGGAATGCTGATAAAAACATCTCAAAGATTCTACAGATAAACAGGTTAACTGAGAACATAGGGTTAGGTTAACAATAGGTATGAAACAGGCATCTTTAACGGGCTCAGTTGTTCATGACCAAGGACGGTCACTTTGTGAAAAGCTCCAGAGTCCAACAATTTGACTTCAATGTTTCGCAACGCACAACTGCAAAGATTTTAGTGATTTTATCATCTACAATCCTGAATATCATCAGAAGAGTTGGAGAATCTGGAGAATCTCTACACATAAGGGGCAAGGCTGAAAACCAACACTGAATGTCAGTGACCTCTGACCTCTCAGATGGCACTGCATTAGGGACAATAACAAATGTACAAAGGATATTACTACACTGGCTCAGGAACACTTTGAGAAAACTTTGTCAATAAACACACACACAAGACTCGACCATACAAAGTGGAAGCCAGATATCAACAACATCCAGAAAAAGCACCGCCGACTTCTCTGGGCCTGCACTCATCTGAGATGGCCTGACACAAAGTGGTCTGACCAGTCCATCACGGACATCATGTCCTCCGAGACCATCCAGATTGTGACCAGCTCAAAGTTCAAAGCCAGCATCTGTGATGGGATGGGGGTGCATCATGGGTAACTACACATCTGTGAAAGCACCATGAATGTTGAAAGGTACATACAGGTTTTGGAGCGACCCTGCTTGTTCCAGCGAGGCAATGAGACACACTGTGCACGTGTTCCAACAGCGTGGCTTCGTAGTAAAAGAGTGCAGGTACTAGACTAAGCTGCCTGCAGTCCACACCTGTCTCCCACTGAACATGTGTGGAACATTATGAAGCACAAAACACAACCACAGAGATCCCGAACTGTTGAGACACACACATTAAATATCTTGTCTGTGGACTGTATTCCATTGAATATAAGATTTGGGATGGCACAGTGGTTAGCATTGTCGCCTCACAGCAAGAGGGCTCCTGGTTTGAACCAGGTGAGGGAGTTTTCATGTTCTTCCCGTGTCAGTGTGGGTTTCCTCCAGGTGCTCCAGCTTCCTCCCACAGTCCAAAGACATGCAGGTTAATTGGTGACTCTAAATTGTCCGTAGGTGTGAATGTGAGTGTGAATGGTTGTCTGTCTCTATGTGTCAGCCCTGTGATAGTCTGGTGACCAGTCCAGGGTGAACCCCGCCGTTTCATTCAGTGACAGCTGAGATAGGCTCCAGCCCCTGTTGTCCCTAACAGGAGAATCGCTTATGGAAAATGAATGAATGAAGGATTTGCAAATCATTGCATTCTGTTTTTATTTTTTTAAGGTTTTATACAACATTTTTTGGAATTGGGGTAGCATATGAAGGTTGGGGTTACTCGGTTTTCAAATTAACTAATAACCAAAACAGGGGGAAAAACAACACAAAGAACTGCTCTGATGCAGTATCTAATGGAAGGTGTTCTTTAATATTCCCAGCACTGAGGTTTCAGAAGGCACAAAATCACCCTCAAGCAGACAAGCAAAAGACAGCAAAAAGTCTCAAAGGGGCCGAGCAGCCAAAGTTTTTAGCTGACAATATTTCTGTCCAACATGAGGTCTGCCTTCAGTTGAGGAAGGCTGAGAACGCCCTGGGTGTGCTTTTTTCCACCTCTCTTAAGCCATAAGAAAGGGCCTCATCACACCCTGATTGGCCCAGAGGGAACATGAACCAAGCTGCTCTCAATTCTTACTTAGGAGTCCGTCCCCTCCCACACCCTGCCCAACAGGCGATCTGAATAACCCTCCAATCAGCTCAGGGGATTGTGACATTCAGCTAAATTAATCAACGAACTGATCATTATTCAGCAGTGTTAGTTTGGTCAGTGATTATAACCCGAGTAAAACATAAAAAATAGCCTGAATTTTCTCTGTTTAGAATTCAGAAGAGATGAGATGATGTATGAAGGGTCCAAGCATGTGCTGCTACCCTGCCAGCTGTATGCTGCATCCACTGCATATTAAATTAGCTGTAAATATGATCTTCAGTCAGCTGCTAATCACAAATACAATCTGGGATTTTGTTCTGACGTCTCCACAGCCAACAGCCAGCGTGTCAGTGTAAACAGTAAATACAGCAATGTGTTAACTGATGCCTGCATTATGAGCCATTACAAATAAAATCATGTGAAATGTAGTGACGGTCTACACTTTACAGCACAGAGGTGAATGTCGTGGCTGTACTCTTAGCTGCTGTGCGTCTTATGTCAGTTTGCCATCAAGGCAATCGAAAAAATTACATGTTTTCACTGCGAGTGTCTTGATTGCATTTCCATCTCCGAGAAATATGAATAAACCTCTCGACAAAAAGAACAGTTGAATAAAGGTGAGACATGCTTGACATTTCTTACGTTTTTGGCTGCAGTTCTGAAAGCCTGTGGATCATAACTCACACACACAAACACACACTCAGGCTGAAGTGTCCCGCAGGACAAATAATACCTCTGCATGAGACATCGCTCTCGTAGTCGTCATCAGGTCGAGAGCAGATTTTGTCACTCACATTTTGTCTCCCCTCAGTGTCATAACAGCACGTCCCACACTGCAGGCAGCATATCACGACCTGAGCGTCCAGCAAAGAGCTGTCACGGACTGCAGTTGTCCAGGGCCGAGGCCTGCTGCAGATGACTGTTGATCCACTCTTTCAGTGTAATACATCTCCTCTAGACTGTCTGCAGCAAGTAGCTGAAGAATTTCTAAAAGCAAGAAGTCATATAACAAACTCCCACTGGCTGCTGTTTCAAATGTCCTCCTGTTTTAATATGGAAGTAATATTCTGCTCTTAAAGAAGATTAATGCCTCCAACCTGCACTGCATTGCCATCCATCTGAATTCATTTTAAGAGTTTTAAAAGTGAAAAACACTGCCTGCATCCGTCACTGTGTATGTATTGCTTAAAAGGTATTAAAACTTAAGTGGGAATTGGAATGATCTGCCTCCGTCCAACTGTCTGAATCTCCATCTTTCTCTTCTGGATTTCTTTTCCCTCTCACCATCTTCTTTTAATCCGTTCCTTCTGTACCAAGTTGGGATAACTGTAAAGCTCTTAAAAATACAGAGATGATGAGAGGGTGGGGCTCTGTGGGTAAAAGAAAACTTGGCAGGAGTATCAGAGGAGTAGAAAGTTCAGCTCAGGAAAAAAGGAGAAGCTCTGGGACCTGAATTCATTTGGCCAATCAGGCTGTTTTTACAACATCAGAGATGGAGAATAAAAAAAACACAATCATGCACACAGCTTTATTTAAAGCTGCAACATCATCTATTTAGGGACTGTTCCTTACTTACAAGGGGAAAGGGGTGGTGCAAAAAGGGGAAGGCATGTCAAATATCTTTTTTAAGTAATGGTGAGAGACTAATGCCAGGGTTACACTTCACAATAGTCAGTATGTCAGATTAGGTGACTGTGGAGTCATTAAATCTTACCATGACTTAGCCAACAGACATGACAGACTTCATGTTGGTCCACGACGAATCATTGCTGGTCGTCTGTCACGACGTGCTTGACGTCACTGGGTTATTGTTGCCCTATTTTTATTTATCACTGTGGCTGTTCATGTCCCAGCCGAGCTGTTACTGTTGTAATGTAAGGTACCACCAGATGGGCGGAGATACATTTGAAGTACAGTACAGCATGCAAATTTTGACAGTCACTGAATCCTTCAAGACAGCTTCCTGCAAATGTTTCACAATAAAAGCCTTTTGAGAAAATGAAGGGATTCTTTCAACCAAAATGATGAGATGCTTTTAATTTTAAATGGACACAGTAAGTGTTGAGTTTGAAATGATGGCGTGATGCATTCGATTTAATGGGACAAACAGGAGCGAATTAAAAATAAAAATAGGAAAACACAGAGACTGAGAAATAAAGGCCTGTTTCTAATATAGTCTGTTTCAAATGAAGCTGGTAGCCTCTGCAGCTCTGGTCAGTAGAAGCCCTGCCACTATTTTTAATTTCATTCCTTTATATCCTCCATTAGGAGGAAAGAACATTCTTTGTTAGGTTGATGCTAATGGCAGTACTCAGGAGGTTGATAAAGTGCCTCTGCTGTTTCACACCATTATTTTTCCTGTTTTTGCTCTGTGTGGTAACGTCCCCTACTGGGAATATGAAAAAGGCTGGGGTTTTGTTGTCGTACAGTTGTTTCCATGGCAGCAAATCGCTCTGTGTTTCTACTGGCCAAAGTGACTGCTGTGATGGGAGAAGTCGTGAACAATGAAAAGAAAATCGAACATGCTAGACTTTCTGTCGGGACGTCATGAGGCGTCCCAGATGTGGCGTCAGTTGTCGTCTACTATGACACACTACAAATGACGCTGCATCGGGCTATAAACTGGCTGATATTGTGAGTCTGAACCCAGCGTTATGTGTTTTATTTTTCTTAAGGGAGGGGCAGAAACATTTAAAAGGTTGTATTTAGTATTTTACCGTTGATTTTTAAAGACAACATGTAGGCAGGTTTGGGGGGGCGTGTTTTAAAAATTACATCATTTATCAAAGCCAGAAACTGTAAAGACAGAAATTATCATTGGGTTTTCAAATTTCAAACAGTCCAGGAACACATCATGTGCAACAAATGCTTTAAAGCTGTTACACCGCTCACTTCACAGCCAGACTCCATTAAAAAAAAAATTATGATTCAACATAGTTAAACACAGGAGCAGCTGGTCTACTGCTGCCTCCGTCAGTTAGTTAGTTTGTTATTGTGTGACTCTGGTGTTTAAACTGTTGTACTCCTGCCTGCTTCTTCAAACACGAAGCACGCCAACTGCCATCTGCTGTATTTAATAAACAGACTATGGATAAGTACCCCATACAGCTCCAATTTAAAAAATTGAACTATCCCTTTAACTTTCAGATGTCAGAGGGTAAGTTTTAAATCTGATGACTAATTTATGGTGGAGGGACGGGCCACACATTGTCCACCAGTCACTCAGGGAGGCTCAAGGAAAAACATCTGTAACTTCGTGGAGGGTCAAAGACTTTAGCCAACCCCCTCCTCTGATAACTAAACAACGGTCCCTTGGTTCTGTGAAAACTTGACTAAACAGTGAAAAAGTCTCAGCTGCATCTGTGCTGATAGAAGGACTGCAGATAAAATCATTTGGGCCTCTGCGGGCAGTTTGTGGAGCCTCAAAGGACCTCAATCCTCAGCAGGCACCTTCCACAATTACCAAAACAGAAACATCAGTGATGCACACACACACACACATAGACACACACACATTCACCACATCTCTAAGCTTGTGAGAAACTCAATGGCCAGACCTCAGATCTCATCAGAGGCGGCGTTGCCTGGTTACGTGCGGTAGGTTGCTCATAGAGCGGACGTGTTAAGCGTGGATGGAAAGGTCAGCCGCGGGGTTCTGCCAACTATTTTATCAAATCACACAGCTGTGTGGCTGATGAGGATTGGAGGGAGGGTGTCCGTGTGTGTGTGTGTCGAGTGTCTGGAATCAGCTGTGCCTGCCTGACCGTCCATGCATTTGATGTTGTCTTTAATCTCAGTACCTACAGGGGTATTCTCAAAAAATATACTTCATCCATGACTGAACACATTTTGGAATTAGCCGACGTTACAGAGAGACGACAGAAAAGGAGTTATTAAGGCAGCGGCTCTGTGTGATTGTGTTGAGACTGTAAGTCCCATCAGGTTTGGAGCTTTAGGATCCAGCACTCCTCCGCTCTCTGATTGGAACAGCCGAGTCCTCTGAGGTTCAGGAGAGACAGACAGTAAAGCAGCGAGCGGGAGAGGGAAAGAGCGATTCTGCTACACACTGCAGCAGATGTGAAGACACAAACAAACAGAGATAAGCCCTTCTCCTTCGAATCAACATTTAAACAGTAAAAGTCGGCTACATTCAATTGTGCCCTGTCAACTGACATAATCATACGTGGTGGTGTTTTGTCAGCCACTGTGAGTGTAACTCTTAATATCACACAGCCATAACAGCTCGTGTAATATGAGCTCCTGCAGATGGATTTTCAATAAACTGACAAATCTGAATCCTCTTATAAATATTAAATAATGTGGCAGTTTTAAGGTCTGCAGCTCAGCAGGGGTGCTGCCTGAAAGTAGAGTCATATGAGCACTTGCGATCAGCGGGATATCAAATGAACAGCGCTGTGCCATTCAATCAAGCTATTACCCGTCAGAAATAACACAAGGGCACAGATGTTTTTTACATGAAGACTGATTCTGTTATAAAAGAAAAGAGCAACATTTAGGCACCATTAGAGTCCTCCAACCCATATGACCACAAATGTTGTTTGTTTCTATCCTCTAATACAAACCACAGGAGCATTTCTTAAATTAGCGCGCTCACCCAGAGGTGTTCTGCTGCTGGAGCATTGCCAAGCTACACTCTGACACGTGAAATCAAACATTTGTTAAGTAATTGACGATCCAATCATCACGTAAGAAAGCCAATAAAAACAAATGTAATGTTCTGAGTTGTCATATTGACATTTTAGGAGCGTTGATTGATTCATATGCTGAGAAACATGCAAGAAAACATTCAATTTGTGTTTTCCTCAGCCTATAGCTGCTGACTATTAAGAAGAGGAAATTATTTTTTTCACCCTGTTACTATACACACTGTCCTGAAATACACACACATGCACAAACAGGACCTATACATTTATTAAATGGAGGGATGTCAGAGTGAGGGGGCTTCCCATGGACGGGCACCCCGAGCATGACTCTGTGCCTTGCTCAAGAGCACCTCAGCAGTGCCTAAGAGGTAACCTGGCACCTCTCCAGTTACCAATCCACGCTTCACACTTGGTCCGTACAGGGACATGAAATGGTGACCCTCCGGTTCCCAAGCCAGGAAACCATCCTTTCAGTTTTTCGGAACGACTAAGAAGGTAAAAGTTTACGATGATATAACTTTAGATAAACAACAATAAAAGTGGGTCCACGCCCGACCCGGGCTAACCGTGTTTGTAAACTTACCACGTAAGAACAGTGGTGACATAACCTTCAAAATAAGTCCATCCACACTGGATCCGTTAAATAGAATCAGAATCAGAATCAGAAATACTTTACTGATCCCCAACGGGAAATTGTTTAAAAATATGGAACTCCATCACGTCACCTAAACAAACCGCTTACCTTGCAGCTGCGGTCTCAGAGTAACCACTGAAAAAATGGGTGAGTATGTACTTCCTTATTATTCATATTCACAACAATGCTATCTCGAGTAACTTATAGAGTGTGTGCTAGCATGTCACACAATACTTAACAGGAACGTTTAGCTCCCTGGTGATCTCCCTTCAGCCACATGCTAAATAACTTAGGTTTTTGTGGTGAAATGAGGAGGTATCATGAAGATAACTTCTTATTTCAACCTCATGACTCCATTGTTCGTACACTGTGGCACTCTTAACACGAGCGACAGGAATAAAACAGGGCCGTCCATCAAAACTGCACACAGCATTACACTACGTCTCTCGCAGGCAGTTAGGACAGTCCAATAGAAAACAATCAACAATCAAACTACTTTAGTTGCTGATGCTGATTAGCCCTTTATCTGCCCATTTTACTAGGTAAAACGTCAGTAATAGCTGCTATCTTTAAGGCTCTGGATACGGAAAAAAGAGGTTATATTGTTATCTTATGACCAACCAACTTCGTAAATTTGACTCATTCATTATCTGTTTTTAATTGCCTCCCATTCGCTTGGCTTAAGAATGGAAGTCTACATTCACCCAGCCTGTATCTCTATCATTTGTATTCCCTGCTATTAGGGTCTTCAGTTGTGCTGCCCAGTATCAAAATTTAATACTGGGCAAATTAGGGCCCTGAGTTACCCACCTCTCATCTCAAATGTTTCCATAAACATGTTTTAGCTTACTGATTAACGGTAATATGAGATTATTTGTGGCCAGCCGGCCGCTGTTGTTTCAAACGGATGAGTTTGCATTATGTTGCCAACCAGCGGGAGCATTTATTGGTTTGCTGCAGTGCAGTACATACTGGTAGTTGTAGGTTTTCTACCTCTAAAGCAAAAGCAAAAGCCACTGTCCTTTCCTGTCTCTGTTTTTTTTTTGGTCAGGTTGCACCAATTTCAAAAGTATTTGCATCTGTCTAAACAGCCCAGATTTATGGAAAGACTAATACTTCTTTAATCAAAAGCAGAACCTTAATATAAAATACTCCATTAGAAGCTGCATAGTGAAAACTGAGAAAGTATGATTGTTCAGCTCACACAGCTCCGGAGGCTCTGTGCATAATAAAGCCCTGGTGTTCTCAGCTTGGTAACATTCATTCATATTCACACTTGATGTTAAATATGTCACCTGTGATTTACAAAGATCCCTTTCATTATAGTGCATATTCACAACAATACAATAGATGTCAGTGTGAGCGAACAGACGTGCAGAGATACTGCATCACCACTTTGTGCATGTTTGACAGAAATAACGGTGGCTTTAGAAGGCGAGGAATGTGCGAAAGCATGAAGTGTGACATTGAAAAGGCATCAGAGAGATGATGTGACTTAGCAGGCAGCCCGGTGGTTGGTGGAATACTCAGGTGGTGTATTACTCTGCTTTTTTTTTTTCTATTCTTCTATTTCTGTATTACCCCCTGCCTTTGCTCGGCCCTGCCGGGCGCAGCTCACCCGTCTGCCCGGCAGTTTTTGCAATGAATACGTTTAGAGAATCCCCTCTTTGTGGAACATGATGGATGAGGACTGCAGAAAAATGCTTTACATTCACCGCTAATGCTTTCCCCTTGACCCACTCTCACGACACACTGTATGTCTATATTTTGCATTTTAATGGGGTTTGAACGTTCTCCTTTTAGCAGCTGACAACTAAATGCACATCCTGACAAAAGAGAAGCTCTCCACACATTTTCATAAACACCATCTTTCTCCCGGGAGGAAACCCGGTCCCCAATGGAGCGCGATAGATCGACAAGCAATCAGCCGACTCTAAGAACTGCTTACTTAGCCCATCACTGTTACTGAACTGTGCTGCTGTTAATACAGCTGGAAGGGATTTGAGAAAAGAGTGCCTGTGGAAGTGCTTCAGCGTAGTTCTTGCCTCATTCTCTCTTCTCCTCCTGTGACGTTTAGTCAGTCAAGGGAGACATTAGTGGAAGGAAATATATATTACAAACTTCCATCAGTCTTTGGAGAGCCGTGAGAGTGATGTTGCTTCGGAAGAATACATCAATCCACCCGACCACGAGCTATAAAAGTTTGTTGAGCCAGTGTCTAGTGATTCCTGTGATATTCTCCCTGCATGGAGCCTTCTAGTGTACGTCTGTGATCCAAGATGAACATCAGAGTGTCTTTTCAGAGGAACAGGGAGGCACCAGCAGATGGGATGCAGAGTGAGCTGAGATATTAACAATTCACTGCAGACCCCTGAGTCATGTCTACTGCCGGTTACAAGAAATTGCCTCAAACTTTTCTGTCAAAATACATGTTCTGTTCTGTTTTCACTCTGAGCGCTGAATCTTTTTTTCACAGCTCGCAGCAGCGTTTAGATTCGCTATTGTGTGTTCTTCCTGTCCTTTGAATCGAAACACGAATCTAGTCCAACAACATTTTAGAGCAGGCAGGTGGCAATGTGCCACAAGCTGCATTAAATCAGGTTACAGTGTTCAAGGTTTTATGAAGCCTGTGTGTTGTTCCGTGCATCATGACGGCGAGATGAAAGTGTGTTTTGCTGTAGCTTCCAGTCTCTTCAGAGAGCAGGCGCAGCGAAGGTGATTGCAATTTGCCTGCTCCTCAGCTGCTGAAATGGATGGATGGCATGTTTGGTTCCATTAAATTTTTACTGTGCAGAGAGGAAGGGAAGCAACCTGGCTGCCGTGTGCATTCCTCACCGCTGACTTTACTGGTCCGCTGGGGAGATGTGGTGAGGAAGGTTTTCACCAGTGATGACAAAGAGCTCGAAAATTCATTTGAGATCTAAGAAAAAGAGAGCAAAGGGAACGAGCTGCCTGCCGCTGCTGTCCTTGAGGCTCAGCAGTAAAAAAAAAAAAAAACTGCAACGGATCAATCGCTTATTAACACAGTCATTTTAGTTCATGGATCCTCATTCTGTTTGGTCTTCGAGGTCGAATTAAGCGACAAACTAATGAACACATCAGTAACACTTGGCTCGAGGTGAAAAGGGATTATAACACATCATAAGCAGACGATAAGAGCATAATGAGGGCATTAGCGTCATTATTATTAGGACATTATATAATATTTGCAAAATATGCCAAATCCCAGAGGATTTAGTGCTTTCTAGGGCAAAGGCATGACTAATAACATTTTCATTTGAGACTCATTCCAGATTTTAAATGTTTTTTTTTACAATAATTGTCATAATTTGTGATGCATGTCATTTTCTGTGACAGAGCAATATAAATATATAGTGATACTGCGTTTATAATGCAACTAGAATAAAAAAAAAACAACTGAGGCATAACTTTATTGATGCTCCTGTATTGTCTGAAATGGCAATAATTAATATGCACTGGGGGGAACACACCTAAGATTCAAATATGCTCAAAATATATTGATAAACTAGAATTGCCTTTGCAGTTGTGTGCCTCTGCAAACCAGCCAAGCTGCAAGATTAGAATTCAGTATCTGACCAAATGTCTCCCCTTCTGTTCCTGACTTTGAATTATGGCCAGAAAATTATTTTGCAGAACATTATGATGTCACAGTGAAGCTGACCTTTGACCTTTTGGATATAAACTATCACTTCACCACTTTTTCCTATCAGACACTTGTGTGAAATTTTGTCATAACTAGCGTATGATTTCTGGAGTTATGGCCAAAAACAAGTTTTGTGAGGTCACATTGACCTTTGACCTTTAAATTCTATTCAGTTCCTCGCTGAGTCAAGGTGGATTTTTGTGCCAAATATGAACAAACTCCCTCAGTGTTCTTGAGATATTACGTTCACGAGAAGGAGATGGGTGCAAGGTCCTAATTACTTTTTTGCCACCAAATTCTCATTAGTTCATTGCTGAGTCCAAGAAGATGTTTGTGCCAAATTTGAAGAAATTCCCTCAAGGTGTTCTTGAGATATCGCGTTCACAAGACATAATTAGAAAGGTCACAATGACCTTGACTTTTAACCACCAAAATCTAACTGGTTCATCTCAAGTCCAAGTAGATCTTTCAGCCAAATTTAAAGAAATTCTCTCAAAGTATTCCTGAGATATTACATTCACAAAAATGAGATGGACACACGGTCACAGTAATGTTGACCTTTGACCACCAAATTCTAATTAGTTCATCACTGAGTCCAAGTAGATGTTTGTGCCAATTTTGAGGAAACTCTCTCAAAGCCCTCCTGAGATATTCCATTCAAAAGAATGAGATGGGCTTTTTCCTATTAGGCACTTGTGTGTCATAATTTGCATATAAATTATTCAGTTATGGCCAAAACATGAGGTCCCACTGACCTTGACCTTTGACCTTTGACCACCAAATTGTAATCACTTCATTTAGTCCAAGTCTGAGTGGATGTTTGTACCAAATTTGAGGACATTTCCTCTGGGCCTTCTTGAGATATCATGTTCACGAGAATGAGACCAATGCAAGGTCACATTGACCTTTGACCATCAAATTTTACTCAGTTCCTTGTTGAGTCCAAGTGAATTCTTGTGCAAAATATGAAGAAATTCTTGAAAGTCTTGAAAGTCTTGAGATTTTACATTAAGGAGAATGAGATGAGTGCAAGGTCATAGTGACCAGTTCCTCCTTGAGCCCAAGCGGACACTTTTCCAAATTTGAAGACATTCCATGAAGTGGTTCTTGAGATATTGTGTAAATTAGAATAAGACAGACAAGGTCACAGTGGCCTTGACCTTTGACCTATGACCACTGATATCTAATCAGTTTGTTGTCCCTGTTTTTCTGTGAACTGCTCCCTGCTGTGAGTTTCAGTTTCCCAGCATTGTTTGAGTACCCTGTTTTTCGGGCAAATTTTGTACAACCATACACGGGTATTTTAAGCTAAAACATGACCTTTTACCAACCATAGCTAAGTGGTTTTTTATCCAAACCTGACCACACATTCGCCACAGAAACGTTGACAGATATAATGTATCTGTTAGGGTTGCAACAGTATGACATTATCATGGTACACCTACTGTCTCAGAAAATATTGTGTTTTTTTTTTTAAAAATGGGAATACATAGCACGGGCCATCTGTCCATCCGTCCAATGGACATTTTTCAGACTAACCTGGCTTTGGATTTTTAGGCTGTCAATATAATGGGCACCCAACCCTAAATATCTCTCATTTCATTACTTTAAAATGTATTAAAAGTGGAAACTAGAATGTAACATGAGTGTTACGATGGCGGTATCACTGTTTTTGTAAAGTTTTAGTAGGATTAAAAATGTGATGATAAAAAGTCATAGTGTGTACACCTGTATGATTTCCTTAAAGATTTAGTCATAGAAGATTGAAAATGGTCCCCCCAATGTTAAAAAGGGTAATACAGCCTTGTCTTCTCAAAACCTCTTTGATAAACTTGTGATCGCACGACCGTCAAACAAGGCTGCTTGGTATATTATCACACTGTTCCCATAATAGCTGTTTGGAGTAATAGAAATGAGAAATCAGAAGCTGTGTGAATCTGAAGAGTCAAATAACTGCTTTTGTTGCCTCATTTAATTGTAGAAAACATCTACATTCATTCTCTACAAAAATCTACTAATGAAGAGCAATGAACTTTACAGCCTCTTCCTGTAGGTCTAGTAAAAAACAGGGATGTCACAGAAAATAATTAAGCTCAAAGCATGGAGGCTTTTCCCTGCACGCGCTCATAAAACTGGTTCTGTCATCGCAGATGGTGCTGGAGTTAATTCACAAGGCGTTCTCTGTGCATAATTGGGTCACCTAAGCAGTCGAACAGTGTCTTCATGTGAGCTTCGGCAGACGAGCAGTCCCAGGGAGCTTGAAGTGCACAAACATTTTATTTGCCCATTAACAGGGAGGATGTTCAGACAAAACTTTTACAAAACAACGCTCTCCCTCCTGTCCTGCGGTGGTTAGCACAGAGAGGAGGGGAGATTAGAGAGGCAGTGGGGAGTTTTAATTTGGGAAGGCTCGTAAACCCGACGTGCATCCGCCGGTGTTTACTTAATGTTGCAGCTGCTGCTACTGTTTCTCCACCAGTTCCTGCTTTTTGCTCGGCCCGGATCAACTGGAGGAGGATTAAATGAATGCACTGATGAGCCAGCATGAAATATTTTACCACCGCAATCAGAGCCATCATCATTATCATCACCATCACCTCTGTCATCATCTATACGAACATAGTAATTGTAACTAGAATTACTGCCTCACTGTTGTATGCGTCCGCCAACCAGTTGCAGCAACAGTTGACAGTCATGTCTGTAAAAACATGGATGCTTCACACACATCTTCTTCCTGACAGCACAGAAGATCTATACAATCAACACGGATTCGAGATTAGTGTCACCAATTTAGTGTCTGACCAAATGTCTCCCCTTCTGCTCCTGAGATATGATGCTGAGTGATGGACAGAAAAGTGTTTTTGCAGAACATTTTGATGTCACAGTGAAGCTGACCTCTGACCCTTGACATATGATATCATCCCTTCATCACTTTATCCTATTAGACATGTGAAATTTTAGTCATTTTAATTAGCATATGAATTCCTGAGTTATGGCCAAAAACATGTTTTGTGAGGTCACAGTGACCTTTGACAACCAAATTCTAACCAGTTCATTCTTGAGTCCAAGTGGACATTTGTGTCAAATTTGAGGAAACCTCCTCAGGGCCTTCTTGAGATATCAGTGTGTGACCAATGCAAGGTCACAGTAACATTTGACCATCAAATTCTACTCAGTTTCTTGTTCTTGCGAGTGGATGTTTGTGCCAAATATGAAGAAATTCCGTCAGTGTTCTTGTGATATTATGTTCAGGAGAATCAGACAGGCCCAAGATATAGCGAACCTTGACCCTTGACTATCAAAATCTAATCAATTCATCCCTGAGTCCGCATAGATGTTTGTGCCAAATTTCAAGAGATTCTCTCCAAGTGTTGAGATATTGTGTACACAAGGTCATAGTAACCCGTGACCTCTACCCACAAAACTCTAATCAGTTCACCTTGCGTCCAAGTGAACGTTTGTGCCAAATTTGAGGAAATTCCCTCAAGTGGTTCTTGAGATATTGTGCTCATGAGAATGGAACAGAAGAGATCGCAGTGTACTTGACTATTGACCCATGACTACTGAAATCTAAGCAGTTCATTGTTGAGTCCAAGTGGATGTTTGAGCCAAATTTAAAGACATTATTTTAAAGTGTTCTGGAGATATTGTCCTCACAAGAATGAGACGGACGCAAGGTCACAGCGACAGTCCAAAGACATTTGAAGACATTCACTTAGGTTTCTTTGAGATATTGCGTTGATGAAAATGAGAGAGAAGAGGTCACAGTGACCTTGACTTCTGACCTATGACCACTGAAATCTAATTAGTTCATGGTTGAATCCAAATGGACCTTTGTGCCAAATTTGAAGAGATTCCCTCAAGGCATTCTTGAGTTGTTGCATTGACGAGAATGGGACAGACGGACAGAGAGGTGTCTGGAGGGACAGACGGATGGACACCCAGCAAACATATTGCCTCCGGCCGCGGCTGTCACTGCGACAGAGGCATACGAATGTCTTTGATGACTGTGATGAACAATGAGAAAAAGATTTTGTGTTGTTTTCTCATGAAGCAGTGAGATTATTAGCTTCATTTTGGTTATCAGATGAATGTAATCCTATTTGCACGCACGGCCACAATAACAAGATTTCAGCCACTGAAGTGAGGAGGATGGCTTCTGTGTACTCTCTGTTTTTTTATTTAACCTTCATGTAATACCCCACAGATGCTCTGCTCACCAGCGGACATTACAATCTGTGTGAACTGAGTTTCTTTTTCCTCTCAGTGGGCGCCGCAACAAGCCAATCTCCTTCCAGCTAAGTTGTCCTCGCAGCCCATTACAGTCAGCTCACAGCGAGCCGTGCCACTGGGCCCGATGACAACAGGGCCTGATAAGCTATGAACATTCCTCTGATTTTGGCACTCTGATTGGTCCGTCTGGCCTATCAGACGCCTTCAGTGGATCAGTGCAGGTTGAGCACCCACAAGAAAATCTCTCCCCTTCGCTGCGGAGTTTCAAACTCACTTATATTTTTACTCACACGTGGGTCATGTGCGAATAAAATGTGTCTGTCTCTAAAGTGGCCAATATACGGCTGCAGATTGAAAGAGAGATTGCCAGGCTTAGCATCTGCGACCCACCTCCTCCTCCTCCTCCTCCTCCCTCTGCTGCTCCTCTTGTCTGTTCTGCAGCGATCCAATATTTCTGGCTCTGGGTATTTTATCTGTGGCCCAAATATGCAGCTCGTGTCACGCAGGGCAGCAGGCGTTTCAGCGACATCGCAAAGATGGATTAAGTCATGCGTTAAATTGCCTCTTTGAAGGAAATGAATAAATAAATTTGAGGGACTAATTCCTTGACTGTGCACCATCTCTTGTGTGAGTGTGATTGCATAATGCTGGCTTAAATGTTCCCTCTGCTCCGCTCTGTTCTCTGTTGTGTTCTGTTGGTGTGTTAATTCGACTGAAATTACATTTCTTATGACCTGGCAATGTCAAAAAGCTATAACTGCATTTGTTGTTCTAAATTTATTAGCACACTTAAAATGTGCATTAAACAAAACAATGAACCACGTGCAATTTTACCCAGAGTGCACCATTCATGAGACAGTAAAACAGTAAATGTGCTGTCATTACAACCTCCATGCCTCCGTTTGTCCTCCATTAAAACACAGGATCAATGCTATCATCAGGATTCTGGTTTTTTTTTGTTATTGTGAACTGTAGCATTTATTTCCTGTTTGCTAAACTATGAACTGAGGCTGTCACCTCATAAACAAGCACTGCAAAGGGGTGTCTGTTCTCTCGCCAAAGGGGGTTTTCTACAGAGAGAAACATTAAGAAGTCAAAGAAGATTGCATCCTTTTGGTGTTTTAAAGCATCAGTGGAGGAGTCTGTTGTTCACTGGTGTGGCTCGACTTTTCCCTCGGCGACGGCCCCATAGGTGGTATTTTTGTACTTTTAAACATTGGTATCTCAAAAATATTTCTCATGTTATAGAAATCACTGAGAGTGCGTTTTGTGTTTTAGGTGTTCTTATCTTATACTATACGATCCGTGATGTGCTGGTGGTGGTGTTTTGGCGCTCTGCACAGTTGTGATACCTGCTCTTATTCCTGGCTCTCTGAAGCTCTGTGCGCTGCTTTTGCCTGGCAATGGTGGTGATGTTGGTGGCACAAAGCTCTGCAGGGACCGCCAGCAGACAACAACATTATATATTAAGGTTAATAAAAATGTACCTAAATTCATTAATATGTAGGCTATCACTACAGACATCCCTGTAATCTTACATCCCCTTGCTGCTAGCTGATCTGACAAGCTAGAAGCCAGTGGGTGCTCCTTTGGTGCTTGACCAGCCTATTCAAGTAGCTCACTAGCTACTGTAGTGTTGCCAGGTTGGTTCAAAAACCTCAGAATTAGCTAGAAAAGAATATCAACGTTGAAAATCAAGAGGAAAAGTGTTCCCACTATGATAAGCCAGGCCAAAATTTTGTCAAACTTGCCAAGCTATTTTTTTAAACCATAGAGTCCATCCTAAAGCCACCGACTGGGTGTAAAATCGGAAAAAACATAAAAAAAACAACAACAATTGCAGTAATTTTTGATATGCAGCATCAAAAGTAGGCTACGCCCTTCCGCTTGCAGACAAAGACTGTAAGCAGTGTTTTTTCATATTGCACAACAGAGTTCTGCATGGGTCCATTTTTGAAAACCCGCACCCGCCCATACCCACAAAGCTCAGTACCAAAACCGACTCGTTATCCGCCATTATGTCAAAGCTGCACCCACCAGCACCTGTGATTAAACACACATAGGCTACTGTCACTCTCATTAAGCTGCGTTCTCCGTTCTTCAACTACAAATCCAGCGGAGGAGACGCCTCTTTCACTGGCTGCACTCGAAAACATTCAATCACTGCCAGGTTAGGAAACATTTAAGCATGCTCCTTTGCCACCTCATCCTCAGGCTGTAAAGTTCCATTCCTGGAGTCCTTAATGTCGGTGACCAATGTGACGACAAGGTCAAAGGTTCCACTTGTGTTAGACTTTCAAAATAAAAGGAACTGCAGTGATTTAGATGTCAAAATATTACACATATACTGCACATCTTATTTATTTGTTTTATTCTGAAAAATAAAAATTATATTTTTGTTCTCACCCACTGCCCACAACTGGAATTGTGGGCGGCGCCTCCATGCCTCTAATGGACCAATGACCTTGATCTTTGACCACAAAATTCAAATAAGGTTATTCTTCAGTCCAAGTGGACATTGTGTCAAATTTAAAGAACCTCCCTCACTGCGTTATTGAGATATCACATTCACAAGAAGGTCAGAAAGACAAGGTCTCAGTGATCTTGACCTTTCACCTATGACCACCAAAAACTAATTAGTTCATCGTTGAGTCCAAGTGGACAATTGTGCCAAATTTAAGAAAATTCTCTCATGGCGTTCTTGATTATCATGTTCACAAGAATGGGACAGATGTCCGTGCGGATAACCAGAAAACATGTCTCCAGCCACGGCTATTGCCAGTGCAGAGGAGTGATAAAAATAACTGGCCTGAAGTAAAGGCTAATAAAAGGCTTCTAAATAATCTATTATTGGGTCAGGGTTGGGATTTTACTTTGTTTTATTTAGTTAGATAGATTTTCAATTTTGTGCTGTAACATCAAAATTGGATACTATACCAATTTATTTCTCCCAACATCATCATCCTGCATGCACTAAAATCATGTCCAAATGTCTTTTAATTTACAGTAAATTGACTGTATTCTTTAGGGGGCATCTTCCCCCATCTTATTAAGATATACAATTAGTGGAAGAGCACTGGTGAAACAACTCGAACATAGCTAGGCATGTGTCTGATCATTTTAATTATTTCAATATTATCCGGTAGCATTCAGGAGACTTATGTCCCGGCTTTAGTTATTAAATAGCACCATCTTTCCACACATTATACACTGCAAGACCACAATCACATAGTGTGTAAATTCCACATACATTCACAATCGTCACTATTTCAGCAGTTAACAATAAGCGAACGCATCTGACTGGGGAATAATAAAGGCAGCAAGTTTTACAGATCCAGTCGGTGCCGAGGGAGACGAGCTCTGGAGGTTTATCGAGATTCAACTTCTGTAAGGACTCGCTTCAACACGCTGTCACTTGGCACTAGCACATTCCTAATTGATGCTGAACATCTTTTTTCCATAGCGTATGCACATTATTAACAGAATAATTCTCTTTGTTCCTCTGCTAATTTCTCCTCAAAATACCCCGAAGGTCTTCTCTAACGTTGATTTAAATGTCACAGCCAATATATTAAATTCTTTTCCTAGATTTATCCTGACTTGTAGCACTCCAGTGGTACATGTTGCAGTGATTCATCAGCCCATCAGTAAGAGAGACTCTGAGATTGCTTTAATCAAAGGGTAACACTACTGAAACGCCCCAGGAAGAAACCTCATGTGACTTCAATCATGCTCAAAATCTGTTCTGTGAGTTCATTAGTGCCTGTACATTAACACACTGATAGCAACCAACATTGTGGTGCACACTGTCAATAGGATGCTCCATTATACAGTGTTAGACACAATTTTAAGGAGTGTGTGCACATTTCTTGTGGGCAGGCGGGTTGGAGATTAAGAGAGGGAAGGGGAAGTACTATTGATTATTTTTTGTCATGGGAGGGTTGTGTGAAATTACTTGACATTCCGTTGCAGGATTTTGTTGAAAAGCAGGTGCACAACATCCACAAACTGGGAACAGGATCCGGTGGGAAGCCGAGTATCTTGGAAACTGGATCTGTGAAAAGATAGAAAAAGAAAAAGGAGTCAGGATGCATGAAGACAGGAGACACTTGTCCCCCACTCAGAATATCAGTGGAGTCCTCTGTTGTGTAAACCCTGAGATCCACTGGGAAATTATATAAAATGATTATTAAACACTTGGTGCCATGAAGGACAGGAGCTTTGAAAGAGTACACCGATGTAGCATTGGACTTGTATAACACTGTTGGAATCACAATAGACACTTTGAAAAAGGATTCAATGCAGCTGGACCAGATATGTAGTATTTTTTATTCCTTACTGGTGCAGTGCCTGTTCAGTGCATGCCTGTTCGCAACACAAATTTATTTTTTGGATGGTGAAGGGATGACCCGTCCTACTGTACCTTACTCTACCTCTGATAAGTTTACCTTGACACTCAACCCTAACCGATCAGGCTGTTCTCACATTTTTGTATGTTTGCCTGTGAACATAATGCACCCAAATATGTATACATCCCACGAATTTTAAAAGGCTGCAATCACATGACTAATGTGCTGATGGCAGTAAACAAGGAGGCAGTCCTGAACACCTGTAAGGAGGCAGGTTGAAGTCCACCCAGGACTTTCCTCTGGAGTCGCATGTTTGGATCCTTGTGAACTCTGAGTCATTTTAAGGTACGTCTTCACTATGTTTGTTTTCCTAAATCTAACCTCCGTCACTATGTGAATTACATATATGTACATTGAGGACATTACGTTATTCGTGGGGTGCAAATTCAGTGGACATTGTCCTCATGCCTAAATCTAACCAACCCTACTAACAAAGACAACAAGTACTAGCCAATCAGAGGGAGTGTACAGAGGATCACGCCTTTACCATCCGAGGAAAAGAACATTTGCAAATGAGCCGATTGCTTGGCCTGCGATATTGCTGCTTGCAGATTTCTCAAAAGCTGCTCATCCAAACAACTTCACACGCGGCATTAGGCTACCTTGGGTCCTCGGTAGTACACTTGCCATCACATAGCTGCGTCCTGTAGCAATGCTAGAGTGTAGCCTACTTGTTATTTGGGTGCAAAAGTTCACACAAAAATTTAACGTCCTCAGTGAAGTCAAAGTCCAGCTATTTCCAGATACAAAAGCATTCATTCTGAAAATTACACTCTGATGATTGAAATTTTTGAGTTAGTGACAATGTCACATCTCCAGTCTCTCTTTTTTCATCCATTGTTGAATGTACTGTAGCCATGTAAAGAGAACTGGACACAGTGTTGGAGGCGGAGCCCCACTCAATCCTATAAAAGTTTATCAGTGGCGCATGACACAAAAACGTTCAACCTCTGAGTGTAAAATTACTCAGATCTTCTGCATCCATGTCACATGGAGCGAGCGCACTAGCATTTCCTTTAGCCCCACCTCCCAGCTGCTTGGTCCCGGGCTCACTGATATGATAAAGACAGGATATCAGCTCTTTATTCATAATGATTTTAAACAAGGGCTCTGTAAGTGTTCATATCGGAAAGTTGATGATTTTCCACGTCCACATATGACGTCCAAGGTACCCTGGGTGTGTTGGTTGTTGATGTTCTGGGACGCCGTGTCAACTTCAGCCTGTTACATGCATTGTGTGTTTTTAAAATACGCTTCTGTTTTCACAGGAAGTACAGTTTGTATACAGTCTCTTTCAAAATAAAAGCAGTATGTCAGTACAACACTGCAAATTCTTGGTTTTTTTTCCTTCAACAACAAATGCACGTGGTTGGGTTTGGGAAAGAAGAACAGGGTTTGGCTTTACAATCCTACAGGAAGCTAATGCCGACCTCTCCAAAGACCACAAGACCAAGACAAGACCAAGATGGCACCGCCTGAGTGGCAGCCTGTTACAGTAGCTCCGATCCCTTTCTGTCCTTTAAGTGTGTTTTTTGTTATTTTTTTCTTTACCAATCTCACTTGTTCACTCGGTATTCAACAACTTCTAAATGGAGACCTTGTTGACACCCTCCATTTCAGTAAGATTCCTCTACCTTGTCAAAACCTGCCGCCTATGTTACCCACAATGCAACTCAATTGCCAGCAGTTCATTTGGAGATTTTGATGTGTTAGGCTAACGGCTAATGTAGCCTCTAACCGCAAGCCTCAAGCCTCAGCATTCTCATTTTCAAACTTGCAGTCTTATACGCTGTAATGTTTCCCTTTAACAGTTGTGGCTGCTTATGAATATTCTCTGTAACTGTATAATGTATTGCACCATATTTTCCTGTATCAAGCTGTAACTGAGCTCCACACACAGCACCATGGATCGGTCTGCCAGGGCTTAAAACTAGTTTGATGTTTCCCCGATTTCTCATTTGTTAGTATTGAATATATGTGATCTGTGATTGTTTGTAGCACATGTTCATTGGTATCTCCTGCTCTTGTTCCTATCTGCTGTGTGGTGGTGGGCAGATTGTGTATGGTGAGTTTATCAGAGCTGTTTTGTGCTGCAAACAGCTGCCTGCTGCTGCTGCTGCTGGAAACAAAGCTGGTGAGAGCAGTAAGAGTGAATCAAAACAGTAAAGTCGCTGCGGCAAAGGAAAACAGTGACACTAAAAAGACACTGAAAAACTCTGCAGAGCTGCAGAGGCGGCCGATAACTCTCTGTGGGGTTGTCAATATGAGCTCCCTCTTTCACCCATGGCCCTCTAAACCATCTGAAAATGTTGTTAAAGCAGCTTTAATATATGCTGTATGATCTGTATTTCAAACATATACCTGCGAGTGTTGTGTGTCATTTATTTCATAAGTGCACTGATAATTTTTGCTCACTTTCATATGTTGCTTGTGAAATATACTGCTGCCTGGCTCCTTTTTTACTGTTGATAAAATGATAAAAGTGAACAGGATCAGATCAAAGCTACTAACTACAATATGCTCAAATATCTATAATAAAAGGCAAAATATGAATAAAGGCTTGTCTCTAGCAATGGCCTCTTTCAAATAAAGACCTGCTTCTTTCTTTAGCTAAAGAGAATAAAAAACAGTATTTGAGAATTCATGGCGTCAGAGTGTTGCTTTGATTTTTTATTTTAAATATATATGTAAAAAAAAAAAAAAAAAAAGAGCTGGACTAGTAAAGATCTGTTCTCTTATCTCCACAGTGAAGTAAATGCTTAATGTGTGAACACAGTATGACCAGAGGATGTTTGCTTTAAAGGGCCAGTATGTCAGATTTAGGGGGATTTAGTGGCATCTAGTGGTGATGATGCAGATTACAAGCAGCTGAAACTTCTCCTGGTTAGAATTCTTTCAGTGTTCATTGTTCAAGAAGTTTTAACCAGGAGCCGAATTATCCGCAAAGGTCTCTTCCTCGTTAAAACAAATGGACCAGGTGATTTTAAGTGGTAAAAACACTGAATAATCAATTCAGTGACAAAACTTCAATACTTTTATCAGTTATCATGGTTCACACATTTACATTTTAGGAATATGAAACATTTGAAGATACTCCAAGAAATTACCTTCACAATAAACAAAATTACCAAATGTGGGCACTAGCAGACCGTTTCTATAGCAGAACAGTTAGTATAACCCTGAATGATGCAGTGTAGTGTTGAAAGAATTAGTGTTTTCCTGATGTTCCTGTTGTGGAGGGGCTTCTTACTATGTTGACCTACGCAAAAACAGGAATGGTCCTATTGAGAGCCAGTGTTTGGTTTGTCTATTCTGGTTCTACTGTTGAAAAATGGCAGTGCAACATGGCCATCTCTGTTGTAGATAGAAACGACTCATTGTAAGGTAACAAAAACAGAAAAGTTCTTATTTTCAGGTGATTGTTCACTAAAATAAACATATTTATGAATATTATAAACCATTTATACCGTGTGATTCCCCTAAATCCTACACACTGGACCTTTAACCTGTTTTTTTATTGACTGAACTTATCTGAAGCACTCTGGCAGCAGATATGTCAGGAGAAATGAAAGACGGGCCAATTGAAAAACATCTGGATGGGTGTGTGAGATAGCGTGTCTACCTTCAGCAGACACGATAGAGGGCAGAGAGATATCAACAGCTTGGCCTATTATCTGGTCTAATGGAGGCCCTTCTGTTGGAAACAAAAGCCCTCGGTTGTTTTGCATCAGCTCTTCTGATGATTGGCCGGCGTTCGTCCCACGCCGATGGAGTCAATTAAAAGCTCCATCCGTCAAGCGGCTCCGGCTGCCTGACGCCAAGCCTCGGTGGGAAATACACACACTGTCGCTCACTCACCAATTTACTGTCATGGGTCTTTTTTTCCACCTTCTTTCATTGCCTCTGTATTCCTTCCTTCCTTCCTTTCATCCTTCCTTTTCATTTCTTTTTCCTTCTGTCTAAGTCACCATGCCAGCCTTCTAAAAGCAATTTCATCCTCCCTGTACTGTCACGCTCTGTGTGCACAATTTCCTATTGTTTGCTTTCAAGTGTAATTTCCAAATTTTCAATATACACTGAATATATTTGACACATACATGTGGTAGTGTGTTTTATATGAATATAATATGAACCCTCATAAAAATGGTCTTAAAACTATACAGTAAATTGCAGCAGCCATGGTGCATTGTGTATTTAGGAGGTATTTAATGAAAATTGGAGCTCTAACAATGAGCTGATAAAAATTCACATCCACATATTTGTATTTCTCCCTAATAGGATTAGGAGGATTGTTCCTGCCAGCTCCTGCCAGTCCTCATCCTGGTGCTGGCACTCCACACTATATAAAATAGTATGTCCCCACACACACACACACACACACACACACACACACACACACACACACACACTTGTGAGCTTTAACTGTATATTGGAATAATACACTAAATTATGTTCCAAATGGAGTATTTAACTTCACATAGAAAAGCATTATGTTTTAATTTCTACACCCAACATACGTAATGGGCTCCAATACAGGTTCTGTAAATCACAGACCAGTTCTTATGCCCAACTTAAACAAAAGACTCAAAGAAAAATGATTTAATTTTGGAGATTAAGCATGAAATGGTTTCTAAATATTTCCAACGAGCTGCTGTTTTATAACCATCTTTCCCTTAGCTGCCTCCTCAGTTCTCCCTTTCTACAGAGGGCAGTCACTGTGAACAAGGTGCAACACACCAATGCATCATATCCTTGTACAACAGTTAGTATGAACTATTGGCGCCCCACAGATGACGTCATGTCCTCATGTACGCTTATGTAATTAACGTAAAGTTACAGGGTTTAGATTAGGTTTAGGAAAAAATATATGGTAAGAGCAGACCTTGTCACATACCGAAATTTGGCCATAAACTTTCCACATCGACATATGACCTGCAAGGTACCCTGGGTGTGTTGGTTGTCAACATTCTGGGACGCCGTGCCAACTTTAACCTGTTACATGCATTGTCTGTTTTCAGAGTACACTTTTTGGCTTTTTTTTTGTCGGTATCTGACGCTGAAAGTCACTGACCAAGCACTGGTTTTTGAGGACTTCTGCATGAGACAGGCTTGGCCTCCTTGGGAAAGTCCTGTGTTTTTTTACCCATCCATCGCCCCAACCAGCCTCCATTTGGACCACTGAGTCAGGAGCAAAAAAAAAAAGATGGCGTACATTCACATTTGGGTTGCCAAGAATGTACTTCAGCAATCAAATGTAGTGGCCTGATGGCCCTTGTGACCAATGCTTTAAAATATTAGCATCGATCCCTGTATCAGCCTCATTTTCACATTGGTCAGACAGCTGTTTCCAGTAAAAACACACCACCCTGCCAAGCACCGATGACACTCAATGTCAGCGACTAGCTGTTGAACATAGTCGAACTTTTAGCTGCTAAGAAGCAGGTATTTCCCCTCAGAAGTCGGTGGAGACCAAAAAGTAAAATTAAAACTAAAAAGGTGAGTGAACACTTAATAAAGCCATATGCAGATGATGAAATTAAGAGTTACTCATACCTTTTTTTTTTTAACCAAAATTTTAGCATGAATGTGGGTTTTTTTGTTACACCCAGAAAGACCCATTAAAAATAGGTGATAGACTGGCAATTGACAGTAGACCAGTGTACATGGCTCTACAGTAGACGAGTATGCTTTATTATTTTGTATTGTATCGTTCAGTGTCATGAACAGGCCAGAAAACAGGTGAGTTACCAATAGAAAGCAGCATTGAGGCCAGTGAACATGTTACGGTGGTTACTTCTTTTTGCATTGTGCCGACAAAGAAGCTAAAATTAGTGCATTCTGATGGGTGTTGTATTTCCATCGCTGCCTATTCGAGCTAATTGAGCTGACCCTGATAAAAACTCTTGACTACTGCAGAGTCATTTGTTCCTGGGAATGAATGCCAATTGTAACATTTTCCATTAAATACAAAAGCCAGATGTTAGTGGGTCTTTGTGCAGAGGCAAAGGGCTTTAGGACCTCTGCTTAGCTAATTAGCAGTTACCTTCTTATTGATTTCCGAGTGTCTTGGTGACTATGAAGGATATTATATCATGCACTTGAGCACCTGGGTGCTACTCTAATTTCAGTACCACTTGGATAACCATGAAACCAGTCATAAAGCTGAGGCACATCGACTGCTGCTTTTTTAAATGACATTTGGGCACGAGACAAAAACCAGAAATATGTTTCTTTTACTTCTTAACTGAAGAGGACTGGAGGTAAGCTCAGAAAAGTAAACCTGTGACCCTTATCCCTTCATACAAAAGTAGTCATTCTTCTTTTTCACTCAAAAGTAAGCAGATATTTGATCTTATCTCTGATAACTTTTAATTGATTCTTTATTGAGAAGATTGTCACCCAGTGTGCAAGAAAATCTCAATCTAAGACTTAAATGCTTCACTGAGCAATAGATCAAGGGCCAATTATCAAGTGGAGAGAAATAAACAGACATCTGGGTGTTTTTCTGTTTCTTATTTACCACAAACACTTGGACACAACAGTTGTAAAGAACTCTGAACTATCTGGCAAAGACGCAGTCCAAAGAAGTCCAGAATCCAGAAAACCAAATCAATCTGAAGATTTAATGTGCCACAGACCTGATACCATTTATTCGAAAAACTGATTACTTATTTAGGGTAAATGATCCTGAAAGACTCTAATGAACAAGTCGGATTTGTGAAGACATTGCTCTGAAATAATTCTCACCCTGCTGAACACTACGACTTGCTGATGGGCTCTAAATTGAGTGTGTCAGGCCTATTCATCTTGACCGCCCCCCCATCATTTCCTGAAAGCTACGAGCCACATTGATTAAGTTCAACAATAGCCTTGTGAACACACAGCCTGAGAAATGGAGGGACCGCCTTAGAGCCAAAGTAATTGAATATATTCAAAGTAAAGATGCTTTTGGGCAATAAATTTTGTCTCCAAATTATTAACCGTCACACACAATACTCACTTTGATGATAATGAAAAATATATTTAATGGCTGTTTATAAAGTCAGTGAATGTGACAGTGTAAATGACATTAGAGGACGGAGGCACTGTGGACTATCTTACAATTACCATTACATTAGTGGTGGTAGTGTTGAGTATTTTTAAGGTATTCTCATAGAAAACTTCATATGATATCCTACAAATTTGCACCCCCATGAATGGCATCCTTACGAGCGCTCAGGACTGCTTCCTTCTTTACTGCCATCAGCACATTGATCACATGACTGCAGACTTTCAAAATATATGGGATACATACAAATTTGGGTGCACTGCTTTTCATGGGAAAACATATGAAAAATTTGTGAGAACAGTCTGGCATTTTTGGCTCTACTGATGGCAATGTCAGTCGGTCAGCTGGTCAGCTGGTCCAATACTTTGGTGAATATTTTAGTTGTTGAATAAAATATCTAAACACCAGTGTTGCTAACTTGGCAACTTTCTTGCTAGATTTAGTGACTTTTCACACTTTCTTGGCGATATTATATCTAAAAAGTGATGAGCAACAAATGTAGCAACTATTCAGACCATAAGCGAAAAAAATTGAAATATACCATAAAACTTCAATTAATAGCCCAGGCTATTATTTGCTTAAATCGCTGAAATCAACAGGCCAATACATGGGACAGTAAAGATTAAAAAAATTACTATCAGATTGTTTGTTTACATCCAAAGACCTTCTATAAAAAATTTAAAAAAAACTAGACCAGGCATCTAATTGAGATAGGCCTTTATATGTCAGAATGTGTAGCCATACCGGGCTGTCTCTAATATGTAAAGTTACTGTGGGGAGATTTCTCGATCTATGTGCAGAGGCGATTTCTCTAAGACTGCAAGGGAAGCTCAGCTTCCCCTAAAATGTCAAAAATTGAATGGTCAAATATGTACGGCTGTGTTAACATTTCATTGACTACAGATGTGTTAAAACACGTTCATCTGGAAGACGAGTTCGTTCAGAATCAGCTACTTATCGATGTTGTTAACTTCTCATACATTCCCGTAGCGCAGTTTTCTCATACAGTCTGTGGCATTTGCCCGTAGAAGCTGAGCGTCCATGCACTTCATTGGGACTGCATGGAACAGTTTTTTTCATTGCCTCAAAACTCGACGGTCATCTGATAAATGCCACGATTTTGTCCTGCCCCCAGACGCCCAGCGTCTCTGGGGGTGAATGGAGCTGTGGGCGGACCTCGGCCGGGCTGGACGCTGAGCTTCCACATGATGATTGGAGGATCAGTTGAAAGGCTGAATCCCGTTTTGATTGACGGCTATTTGGAGATATACACCGTCACTTGACAGCTCAGCTCAGTCCCATCGCAGATTTTGCAGGTGAAGTCGAAAGACAAACTGAAATGCATTTGTTGGTATTTGCTTGGCGAAATTACTTGTTCATTTCTTACACTGTAAATAAAACACACTCATAGTATTTCCTTGTTTCAGTTTAACATAATTTCAACATTTCCTTGTTGGAGTTTAATATCGTTTTGGAGGGCAGAATTTACATATAAATAAATTGACAAATTTTGTGATGTAAGCCGACAATGAGCTTCCCCTCTCTGAAAGACCAGCAGCCGCCACTGATGTGTTGCTGACTACTTTCATTGGAAAAGAGTTGGCAACACTGCTCAACACACCAGGATTTAAAAAAGCTAAATGTTGAAAAGCTTTGACGTGTAAATTTGCAGCAGTGATCACGAGGAATCCATCTTGATAGTGCTGACCTTTGAGTTAATGGAGAGCCGAAGAGTCTGAAATACAGGAAGCTGTTGTAGCCTGTTGTAGCTTATTAGTTGTGTTGTGTCTTTTCCATTGAGGACCAATGGTTTGCAAACAGTTACGAGGCAGGAGTGAATGGTAAAAATACACCCCTTGAATAAACTGAGGGCTGATTGTCCCATTAACAACTAAGCTAACAGGCTAACAAGTTTTCTTTGCAAGCTTGTTAGTTCTGAGAGCTTTTTTTTTCTCTTCAATAGCTTTTTAAGGGGGAGGTATTATACTCATTTGCTCGCTGCATCGCTTCCTTGTATTTCCTGCATCCCACAAAAACGGTCTGTGTCATTTACTCCACTCCGCGGCCCTCCTCCATGTGCGCCTCCCGCCGTGCCCACTCCGCTGTGATTGGTCACACTCCCGAGGACTTCCAAAGGGCTGCCGAGCCCCACCTCCTTATTTTGCTGGTGCGGAAGTTGAGAGAATTTCACTTTTGAAAATGTCAACTTTTGAAATACAGTCGTATGTGTTGGATCCCGAATCTGATCCGGAGGTAGAGACTGGACAGCCTGAAGTTTCTCAAGTACAGAGGTTACTTCAAGACGTCTCTGAATGGTAAGTAATGTTAGCCGTTAGCCGTTAGCCGTTAGCCGTAGCTTGTTGTTGTCATTACCTGCTTACTTGTGCCGCATATACCTGGGCATGCCCATATAAGTAAGTTCGGCACGCACTGACGTCAATCGGACTACTCTGTTAAAAAAAGACAGTAAAACACAGCGTGCGGAGCCACCCGAGACAGCTTGCAGGGCTCACGTCCAAATGCATAAACCTCATTATTTGACGCTTTGGCATCATTTAACACGAGTATCTCACATTGTAACAACATTTATAGGTCAGAAAAGAGGAAAAGCATAATTGTTCCCCTTTAAATTAGTCAATGAAATTCAGACAGATCATCTATTTTTTCCACAGAAACTACGGAAATCCCAAAATATTTTTACTTAGATATTTAGAACTGGTGTTGATGGTAGTGAACCAATATGTCATTACTGTTTTTGTTCATTTCCATCAGCCTCCACTGAGTTAAATGATCATCTTCTACACGTCGATATTCAGTAGCCATGCTGTTTGAGAGACATACAGTAGAGAATATCTCAGGCCGTAATCATCACAAGCCATTTAGTTTGACTATTAACCAGTCCCATTGACCTGTCCTTTCTATTATGGAGCATGGCCCCGCATTAGCCTCTCTGCATCTGCAAACATTAACCTTTGCTGGTGTTATTACACATGCTAATCCAGTTAGCTGGCTGCCATCGACATCCGCCCTCTCATTCTGCTTCCTGATTTACTTTCTCTCTCCCTCTCTTCCTCTCCCTCTCTCCACTTCAGCATGCAGGCCGTTGGTTTGGAGCTCAGGAAGTCATCATTTGATAGCCTCTCGGCTGCGCTTATCTCCTCCAGGGTCATCAGACAATATTTCTCTCAGTTATCTTCCCTCCCTCCATCAATCCATCCATCCAGGCAGCTCACTCACAAACTCATCGCTCACTCTGATGATTCATTTACAAGAGGTGATCTGTCAGAGAAAGAACGTGCCTCTTTTGGGGCAAAACAGTGGATTTTATGATGTGTTGTGCATTAAGTTGTCTTTAGCTTGTTTGTGTCGGCTAACAGCAGGAGGCCCCGCCTGGTCTCAAGGAAATGTGAATTGAGCTCAGCCTCTTAACACCACAACATGTAATCATGTAAGACACAACAAAGCTTAAAGATTCCCAAGTGGGGTATTTACTGACATATATTATGAAGTAGAAGTAAATCTGAAAATGTCCTCAGCTTGTGTTAAGCTCAGACCTTATTTCAGTCGTCTAACCAAAACCCATTGACCTCAAAATGAGGGAACTGAGTGCTAAAATGCTAACTCATTTCCAGGTATTAGGACTCAATCAGGTACCACTCTATTAATTTAAGTGAAACATTCATTACAGTATTTCACACAATAGTCATCCAACTTTTCATGATAGGGTAAAATGTCTGAAATTTCCTGCACATATACACTCACCAGCCACTTTATTAGATACACCTGTTCAGCTGCTCTGCAATGCAAACACCTAATCAGCCAATCACGTGGCAGCAACTCAATGCATTTAAGCATGTAGACATGGTCAAGATGACCTGCTGAAGTTCAAACTGAGCATCAGAAGGGGAAAAAAAGGTGATTTAAGTGACTCTGAAAGTGACATTGTTGTTGGTGCCAGACGGACTGGCCTGAGTATTTCAGAAACTGCTGATCTGCTGGGATTTTCATGAGAGGATGGTCTGAAAAAGAGACAAAATCCAGTGAGCCAAAATGCCTTGTTGATGCCAGAGGTCAGAGGTCAGAGGAGAATGGCCAGACTGGTTCAAGATGATAGAAAGGCAACAGGAAGTCAAATTAGCACTGGTTCCAACCAAGGTGTGCAGAAGACCATCTCTGAAGCAACAACACGTCCAACCTTGAAGCAGATGGGCTACAGCAGCAGAAGACCACACCAGGTGCCACTCCTGTCAGCTAACAACAGGAAACTGAGGCTACAATTCACACAGGCTCACCAAAACTGGACAATAGAAGATTGGAAAAACCACATTCAGATGGTAGGCTCAGAATTTGGAAGCATGGATCCATCCTGCCTTGTATCAAGGCTTCAGGCTGCTGCTGCTGGTGTCATGGTGTGGGGGAGATTTTCTTAGTACCAACTGAGCATGGTTTAGACACCACAGCCTACCTGAGTATTGTTGCTGACCGTGTCCATCCCTTTATGACCACAGTGTACCCATCTTCTGATGGCTACTTCCTGCAGGATAACGCACCATGTCACAAAGCTCAGATCATCTCAAACATGACGATGAGTTCACTGTACTCCAATGGCCTCCACAGTCACCAGATCTCAGTCCAACAGAGCACCTGTGGGATGTGCTGGAACGGGAGATTCTCATCATGGATGTGCAGCCAACAAATCTGCAGCAACTGTGTGATGTCATCATGTCAATATGGACCCAAATCTCTGAGGAATGTTTCCAGCACCTTGTTGAATCTATGACACCGAGAGTTAAGGCAGCTCTGACGGCAAAAGGGGTCTAACCTGGTACAAGCAATGTGTACCTCATAAAGTGGCCAGTGAGAGTATGTACTTTAATGTTTAGAATGTTGTACATGCTGTATTACATTTTCATTTTTTACATGTAATGTCTTTTCACATGGGAAATATCTCCTATGTGCCTATATGTGAATTTTCACGTGTGAAAAGCGAGCACATTTTTGTCAGGGTAATTGGGAAACCATGTTTAATTCATACATTTGTTCCAGAACTTGTCGTATACTTGTGCTCAGACACACAGAACAATCAGGTCTCCTCCACACAGCAGCAAACTGGATGCCAACAGATGTGTAAAAAATGTAACTAAGCCACTCTGAGGAAGAAAAAAATCTTTGCAGGAGGAAGTGCTGCAATTATCATTACACATTAGACAAGGATCAGTAAATCGGAGCCTAAGAAGTGGTGTTATGGTGGTATAAGTGCTCAACGTGATTCAGGAAAAGCAAATGGCTTACTCACTCACTTAGTCAAGCCTGACCCTATTTCCATTCACTGTCCCTTTGCTGCTGAAGTTTAACCGTCCCTCCCTCTGCGGAGACGATTCAGTCCTCTCACTCACTCTGAGATAAAAATCAATGCTCTCCCACAGAGCTGTAATCAATAGCCTGGCTTCCACTACAGAGCCAGAGAGGGCTACAGGGAGCTCTCATTATCTGTGTTTGCCACACTTCTTTTTCACTGATGCTTGTGTCTTGATTGGCCAAAACTATTACCGGTAATTTCCAGCACAACCAGGGTGTTAAATACAAAGATAAGCTGCTTTTGTTCTCAAGTGCTGCTTCTCAGATTTAAAAGCAATACTTAAAGGGACAGTTCACCCCAAAAATGACAATTACATATTTTTTTCTCTTACCTGTAATGCTATTTATCGATCTAGATTGTTTTGGTGTGAGTTGCCGAGTGTTTGAGATATCGACCGTAGAGATGTCTGCCTTCTCTCCAATATAATGGAACTAAATGGCACTCAGCTTGTGGTGCTCAAAGCGCCAAAGAAAGAAAAAAAAAAAAAAAGGTTAAAAAGTTTGACATCAATGTCTCATGACCCCGTTACCCAAGATAATCCAAAGACCGTGTTGTGAGCAGTTTCATGTAGGACTATTTTCTTTCAACTGAACTACTCACACCATCTGTATCACCATGCAGAGGGAAGCGTGCATCTAATGCTAGCTCACCTAGCACAACTGAGCTAGCTAGTGTTACAGCTCAGCTGAGGATGTTGTCATTAATGTTTACATCTCTCACTGTCACAAGGACGAGCCTCTCGTCCATGAGTAGATGCACACTTCCCTCTGTGCAGTGATACGGTCGGCAGGTGTTGTTTAAACTGCACCTCTTAGCCTTCACATGTGCAGCAATATTAGGTGTGCACAGCCATTCAGTGGGCCAGATTAGACCTTTTGGTGGGTTGGTTCTTATCTGTGCGCAACATGTTTGAACCATAGACTAAAAATAATGGCTGTCAACCACTGGTTTGTGGACTCCGGTTCTGAAAGCCTCAAGTTTGGCATTTCAGCTGTCGCCATCTTGCTTTTTTAGAGACCGAAGTGACCATATTTGGGTGAGCGGCACTTTGGAGGAGCTAAGGGTGGATTTGACAGAGAAGCAGAGGACACTGTTGGCAGACAGCCTGTCACTCAAAACCACCTGCTCTTAATTTTCTGTATCTATAAGCCTTAATAAAAATGTAAACAGGTAAGTTATATAAAATGTACCCTCTGTGCTGTTGAGCCGTTTCATGTCTGTGTGAAATTGTTGGGACTGTTTAACTGCTCGGTGTTGGATGTTAGCTACTGCTGCTGTGTTAGCTCACACTAACTGGGCAAAGACAGCAGAAGGAGAGAAGCTCACGGAGACGGTCCTTCAGTGCATCAAACTGTGACAACAGCTGATTGTTGGCGATCAGCTGTCGCAGCCCCTGCTGCATCGTCACGAATGGATTCTAACTCTGTGGGAAACGCTGAATGCCCATGAGGCTCAGCGTGAGGTCAATCAGGAAGACTTTCTTTGTGCTCATCCATTCACAATGCTCTCCTTCCCACTCCCACTGCTTCCTCTAATCAGCTGACTATGGGTGTTCACTCTTCAAGTTAACCAATCAGATTTCACCACAGCTAATCAGGATGCCACTGCAAGGCAGCTATCGTATCCAGAGTCCAGGACAAGCTCAACAAAGACTTATTCCTAGATCATCAGCATTTCTCCGTCTTCTCTACATCTTCTTCTCATCTCATCTTCACCACCTCTACCACCACCAGCCTATTCAACTATGGATTGATCACCCTCCTTAAATCAAACCATCTCCAAGGGGTCTAATCGCCAAAGACTCTTTTACATTATTCATTCTCCTGCACACTATGCTAATAAATATTCCTTTCACTATATAAATGAGTCTCTCCTGATTGTAATAACGATAAGCTCCAAATCTGAGACAGCATTGCAGCTATTTTTGCAATTGTCACTTTCTCCTGCAACATGCATTGCAACATTTTAGAAAAGCTGCCGTGAAAACCGACATTTCAGACCAAACTATCTAAAAAACAGCCTGCAGAATCCTGGAGGGACTGTACTATCATCCACAGAGCCATGTTGCTAACATGGTGAAACAACAGTTGGGCCTGATGCTTTCTCTGCTCTCATCCCTACAGAATGTAACTATTACTCTGGACATGCAGAACAGCCACTCTTTTTCTTACCTGTATTGTATATGTTGTACTTTGTCGGCTGAATGTCTTTTGCTCACCCAGCAGTCCTGCATGAGAACACAGACATAATGGACACAACAAAAGTCTCCTGAGTGTGGAATGTACAGAATGTACAGTTTGTTTGTGCAGAAATTCTAATTCTGATAAGCATAAAAGCCTTTTCAATGCGCCGCAGTGCTCACTTAGACCATGACCTTGAGTAGTGAATTATCTGCTTCTGTTCAAACTATATATATAAAGCCAGGTGGGTCCCTGAATGTAGTGCTATTGTCACCAAGTAATTTGGAGGACAATATTTCATAAATGCTCAACTATTCAAATGTAAAAAATAATTGTAACTTTGCACTAAAACTGCTGTTACTGTTTACACTGAAGGTCTGGGTCCATTTTGTTGTCTGCCTGTTTTTCCTCCTCATCTTTATATTGTTATATTTCACTGAATAACTCGGCGACTGTAAGCATTGTCACCTGCAAACATTTTCTGTAAATTGAAATCTTGTCCAGCAGCTCGATGCCTCATCAGGCTGAAACCAGTTCTCATTTCAGACTAATTAGAGAGGAGGCCAAAGAATCATCTGGAGGGAGTAAAAAAAAACTTCAAAGTAAATGTGTCTATAGAAAATGGACCTATTTAGGTCACATTTATTCAGATAAAATGTTAATAGACTTACTATCACAGTTCAGTCAGAGGCCGAGCTGAACAAGCACACTCCCACACACCGTGTCAGATGCTAACTATCTCACAGCTAAAACACAGTTGGTACAATTGCTATTTGGAATTGAATAAACACAAATGCTCCAGCGTCCAGATTTGACCCCAGTGACATGAGGTGAGCATTTGCTTCTTTCTGCCTGAACACACCTTGAGACTACCAGCAGTTTGGAGCTCATACGTCGAGGCATGTCCAGGATCCCTTTTTAACATCAACAATGCCCAAACACCATCAAAAAGAATGGTAGGCAGCAGCTGGTAGGCCCACTGATGTAGTCTGAAGTGGCAGCAGCTACTGTAACACTCCTCTTATAAACAGGCATGTGAGTGGCAAAGGGCAAAAAGCAGTAAAATATATCCAGCAAAAACAAATTAATATCAGTAACATACAGAAACAAGACACCCATCAAAACCAGCTCATACATTTTCCCCCATTTAGCACATCTTTGTCGTTAGCTTGCGGCTACAGATGCTCACAGGATTGCATCTTGACCCATTGGCGCTTTAGATGCAAATAACTATTTAGTTTCACTTTAACTATCTGTGCAATTTACACACGCAAGTTGGTTTACACCAAACAGCGACCATAACTCTGCTGCAAACCTCACTTAGTGGCAGTTTCCCCATTTTAGATTCAAATCTCGATTATATTATTTCTCCTAACAGTCAGTCACCTTCCTCCCGCTCACTGCTGCTGTCCTTTTTAAAATGGTCAGGTTGAGCTGAGCTGACTGCTCCTTTAATTCAGCTCTCGGTTTCTTAAGTTCAGAAGAACAAAATGCATCGCACATAATGACATTGTCAATGTCGATGTTCAATATGTGACTGTGATTTCAATCAGATACAGAATCTTAATTTGTACTATGGGCTGTTTTGCATTCATTCGTTCACACCAAGTCACCACGATGAGATGGTGTATCATCTCTAGTCAACAACTCTCTGTCCTTCTGTAACGTTGACAGGAAGTGACCTCACCATGAGACGGTGTATCATCTCTAGTCAACAACTCTCTGTGCTTCCGTTCTGATTTGCAGCTTTTCAGACTTATTTTGTGGCTGAATATAATTTGTAGCTTCTTAAAATCTGAATGAGGATAGTGATAGTGAGATACTGGCTACAGTGATGAAACCAAACCAGCATCAGATGGACTGTATTCATAATCAATACGCCACAATAATATCAATAACCAGCGCCAATTCATCAGTCAGTGAGAATGTGTGTGTGTGGGCGGGGCATAAGCACATACAGCCAGCAGCAGCAGCGACCCACGGTCCGACACCGGCACACCGTGAGGACGGAAACAGAGGGCTGGGCGAGGACGGAGCACCGGCTTGAGCTGAACTCAGAACTGCCAGTTCACACCACTGCAACTGTCCTGTGCGAAGCTCTAAATCGGTTTGATCTCGTCATGAATCTTTGGTTTGAACTGGGCTTTACAAACTGATGCCTCCCTGTGGCGTATCGTACAGCCACAAAAGTTGACTTTTGGCGTTGTTATCTGTTGCTGAAATCACTGACGAAGCGGCGGTATTTGACGACTTTGCAATAAGAACAGGCTGAAATGAGCCTTCATGTTCCAGCAGTAAAAAAACTTTCCAGTTTGTCATTTTTATTTAACAAGAAAGGTTCACTCTGCTCTGTTCTCCACTGTAGTTGCGGCCCTCATGTTCTGCATTCATATTCCTAAATTTCATCAAATTAAACATAGTGAAACTTTAATGATCAGTGTGGAGAACCTGATTGGAATATTCTTATAGAAACAAAAGAATTCATTATAGAAATGAACTCCTAAAAAAGTCAGATGAGCAGTTTCACAAGTTAATGCAGAATGCTGTCTTAAGTAACTGTCTCTCAAACCCAACAGCATTATTATTTTAATTATCTCTCCTTTTGGCTGTGAACAAAGTCTTAGCCGTCTATAAAAGACCTGGGAATGTTATCTAAGTAAAACACACTTTGCACAATGATGTAACTGAGAACAAGAGGTAGTCTTTTTCTCACTATAAAAAATTGACATTCCCACCTGTTCCCCAGATATTTCAAATATTGCATTCTTCATATATTCCTAGATGTTTCCAGTAACAGAGCATGTGTGGGTGTTTTTAATGAAAGATCAGTAGGAAGAGAAAGAGGAGGAGGGACCACGAGGAAGTAGGAGAAAGGAGCTGCTGTCAAACTCATAACTTTGCCTCGACAGTACACAGAGGCAGTTAATTAAGGACCTTAGCAGCACGTGGCTTTGAATTAATCTGTCCTCATTACTGTGGAAAAACTTGTCAGTTTATTTCCATCTTTTCTCTTTCAATCTCTTCCCTTTTTACATCGCCGCATAACTCACTGTTCTTGTGTTTCTTTTTTTTTTTCCAGTGTCTGCATGGATTCATTGCTCATCCACCCAATTTAAACTGATTTCTCTCCCATCATCTTGTCACCTCGAGTTTCAGCTGACAGCTTTATGTGAGTTAGCCTACACGTTAGTGTCACACTAGATAAAATGCAAGTTATGCTTTGGCAGCCTACATTTTTTTCCTGTGGAAATGTAAAATGGATGTGACTTTTGATTGTTTAAAGAACATGATTCTCGGAGAAGGAAGAAAGAAAACAGTTGGCAGAGTTTGTTTCAATACAACAGAATCATTTGCCCGAAGCCCCGATGATTTATGGTGTTTGTGTTTAACAGCATCGAGACTCTGCAGCTTCTGCGAGGCAAAATCACCTGTATCACAGTTTTTCTTGATTGCTTTGGCACATTTTTCCCTTCGCAGTTTACTTTTTAGAAACAGCTCACACAGACATTAACAGAAGATGGAAAGACAAATACAGCACGTTTGTAAAATGACATCACCTTCAAACCATCAAACCAAACAGTTCCATCACAGCCTACAATCTGTGCCGAACTGATTTCTTTTTAATTTAACGATAGAAAACAAAACTGAAATGTCAGCTGTAAATATCAACCTCACAGTCCTGACAATTCAGCCCAGTCTCTAGAAGATAATGTTGGCATTGTTGTGCTAACCATGGAGACTTTTGTACCTTTCATATGCAGAATATCAGCATCTCTAAAGTGACTTTCTAACCAGCGGGTGGAGGGGATGGTGGACGGTCTGTCACCTTGGCAAGATGTTTGCTAAGCTGTAGACCACAAGACCAACAAACAGTTGTGATTCAGTGAGTCATTGCTGTGTTTCTAGTGACTTTTCAGCCCCAGTGAGTGGGTGTTTTATAGCTACTTGTCGCTGTGTTTCCAATGGTGATAGTGCTCAAAAAAAGCGGATGTGTTTTTTCCGAGACATTGCTGGATTTCCAGCAGGGATTGCGCCACCAAAAGCTGTATTTTAAGCCAAAACATGACTTTTTCCTCACCATAAACAAGTGGTTTTTGTGCCTAAACGTTACCACACGCTCACCACAGCACTGCTGAAACATAAAGAGACAAAGTTTCAACGTATCCGCTACATAATAGCATACAAATGTATGCCTGCCAAGCTGCAGACAGATGAGACAAATAAAAATAAAAGCAGTTGTTTCAGCGAGTCATTGCTGCCTGTAAAGCTACTTTTTAGGCACTAAACTTGGATGTCGGTGAAGGTTCTCAGTCATCCAGGTCATGGTAAGCAAGTAAGTCCAGCTGCCTACGATATAGCACTTATGACTAAACTTGGATGTTTTTTGCAGCCTGTCCAACACATTCTCAATCCTACCTAGTCAAGAAATGACGTCCAAGGTACCCTGGGTGTGTTGGTTGTTGACGTTCTGGGACGCCGTGTCAACTTCAGCCTGTTACATGTATTTTCTTTTTTCATAATACACTTCTGTTTTTTTTACAGGAAATGTACTGTTTGCACACAGGCTCTTTCAAAACAAAAGCACTTTATCGGTACAACACCACTAATTGATGTTTATTCTTCCTTCAACAACCTCATGTGGTTGGGTTTAGAAAAAAGAACAGGGTTTGGCTTTACAGTCCTGCAGGAAGCGAACACCAGCCGCCTGGGTGACAGTCGGTGGTTGTTGGGCCCATCCACCACCCCTCCCACCCTGCCTGCTTGGATTTTCGGCCTGTTAACCCACCTCAACAGGTTGACCTGTGGCTGTGTTTCCATCAGGGGTAGCGCAACGAACAGCAGTTGTTTTTTACTGAGACACTGCTGCATTTCCAGCAGGGATTGTGCCATCAAAACTAGGAATTTTCAGCCAAAACATGTTTATTTCCTAACCATGACCAAGTGTTTTTATGTGCCTTAACCTAACCACATGTTAACCACAGCGTTGTTGAATCATAAAGTTTGAACATACTTACATAGTAACATACAAATGTTTTGCAGATACAGTATGTAACATGCAGCTTTTTCCTGGCAACTGAGTTGGACATCCACACTATACCTTGGGTTTTGTACTGAGTACTCTGACTTAGGGAATATAATTAGAAAGTGTTTAAAATCTCTATAAAATCTGTATACAGTGCTATCTACCTGGTCTCATTCTAGGTTGTCAAATATCGACATAGTTACGTGCACGTCACCCTTTAGCATATCTATGTGATGCGCAGCTGAAAGACATTTTAACTTGTGGTTAATGTTGTGAAACAGACGTATTTTAGGTTTTAGGCAACAAAACTACTTGGTTAGTTTATAAAAGATCACGTTTGGGGTTAAGATAAGTATGTTTGTTACAATAAAATAGTCATTCATTCATTTTCCTTAACCACTTCTCCTTTTCGGGGACAGGTCGCCAGACTGTCACAGGACACATAACGTTACCTAAATAAATCACATGGGTGACGTTAGTGAGCAACCACTGAATGTAAAATTTGTAACTTTGTAAAAACAACACTGACTTTTGGTTTCACATGGGACACAAACAGCAGTTTCTCGGCTGAAAGTCTGGGTTTGTTTGACCCACCAACACACCACGAATGTGGTGGAGTTAAAGTGAGAGTTGAAATATGAAAAGTCAACTAGAGTACAGATACTCCCAAAAATACTTGAATAATGTAACAAAGTACTGTTACTTTGTTACATTACACCACTGCCAAAATGTAAGGGTTTTTGTTGTTGTTTTGTTTGTATTTGTTGTTGCTTCCTTACATGTGATCCCAATTCAGATATTATTGCAGACTGCAGATCTGCTGTTAACCTAGCATTAGCCTTTTGTGTCTTACAGTATTAGACTGATTAAATCACCTGATGATGGCGCTCTGGGAAACATGAATGTCTGTGAAAAAAAAAATAATCAATCCATTCAATAGTTTACAAGACATTTAAGTTGGGATCAAAGAGTTCGGCTAAAAATGAGATTTTTACTGGAGAAAAATCTTTGTAGTGAGATCATGTGCCTGAGATCATGACATAAAATGTATGACAACAAAATGTTGGCAGGATAAAAAGATAAATCCAGTTTTATCATCAGCAGGCAGAGACTTGTCTGACCTCTCCTCTCCTCTCCTTCCTCTCCCTATTTCCTCTCCTCTCCTCTCCTCCCCCAATGCTACTTTCACCAGCTCCTGTACCAGAGCAGTCCTCCAACAAGAAGAATGTCCACTCTGCAGTTATGTGGGCTGATATGGCTGCACAATGATTTTTATAGGTCCAATAACGCTGTGGCTTAATAAGTGTAATCTGTCCGCTAGCCCAAAGGTTAAAGCCCAGCAATACATCAGTGTCCCACCGCTATATTGCCGATCTGTAATTGCCTTGCTGGTGGCTTAATTGTTGAGGTGTACGTGGAGATCATTTGGAAATGATCCATCACTTAGTACTGTAATAATGAGTTTCCAATGGTTGGCTGGGCTGAAGCAGCCTCCCTCGCTCCCCACAGAGGGAGTTGTTGAACCAGAGCGCTGCACTGTGTGGTGAGGTGCAGCAGAGTGGAATCGTAAGAGTGAGACGATGTGTGTGAAGGGGATTGTAGGCTGGGTTTGTTTATGTGTGTGATGTGTGTGCGTGTGTGTGTGTGTGTGTGTGAGCATTACTCACTGCACCACTCTTAATCAAACCAGCTCTATCCCCCCGCGTCCTCCAATTTGTAAGTACAAACCTGCATTGCATAGAAATCAGGACACAGCCCGTTCTTCATCCATGAAGCTGCATCACTTTATATTATCATGAGAAGAGGCTGAACTCTCTCTGTTCGCACTCCATTTTCTGCCCCTTATCACTGCGAGCTGCAGCGCAGTCGCCAGGATCAATGTTGGCATTGTACATTTCTGCAAACCACAGATGTGTTATACTTGAACAATATTATGCAGCAAATACATTGAAACTTCATGTTTGAACAATGCAGTGGTTAATGTGAGGTTCGTCATAAACAACACATGGAAAGGAAAGATCATGTTTTGGCTTAGAATACCTGTTTTTTTGGGGCACAATCCCAGCTGAAAATGCACCAATGTCTCGGTTAAAAAAAAAATGATTTTGAGGGTATAATCCCAGCCAGGATGTCTCGCTAAAGACGAACTACTTTTCGTGGCACCAGTCGACTACAAACGCATCGACATGTCTGTAAGAAATAAACCCTTTAATGGATCTATTGTAGCTGGAAATGCAAAGATGTCTTGGTAAAAAACTATCACTTTTCAGGGCACAACACGGACTAGAAACCAAACAATCACTTGATAAACAACACTTTTTCTGGCACCAATTTCACTGGACATGCAGTAATATCTTGTTAAAAAACAACTGCTTTTCATGGCAAAATCCCAGCTGGAAATGCAATGATGTCTTTAAAAATAGTAAAAAAAAAAAAAAGACACCTCATTCGGAGGGTAGAATCCCAACTAGGAACGCAGTGATGTCTCGCTAAAGCTTGTCTGGCCTGTTTAGAAAGTATATAGTTTTAAGAATTCCAGTCAAGCACAACATTTCTGTTGCTGCCATTTAAAGAAAAGTGATTATACTGTAGGCTGTCACAGATTTTCACCATTTTTGTTTTAAACTTGTCTCAGCTGCCTTGTGAAAACAGAAGGGCATCATTTGAATTCATGAATTAAATTGCACTATTGACCGTGTGCCTTTTCACTGATGTTCTTATAGAAAAGTGTCTCACTTGCAAAAAAAAAAAAGGGTTTACTTCTTTTCAGTGAATTCAGTGCATTTGCAATAAATGTATATTTTGACATGTAAAGCACTTTGTAATTGTTTTGAGAAGTGCTTTATAAATAAAGATTATTATTAGAATAAAGAACAACTGCTTTTGTGGTACCAGTGGACTAGAAACACAGCAACGTCTCAGTCTCAAATGCTTTTTTGTAGCAATATCCTGGCAGGAAAAACAGCGATGGCTCTGAGAAATAACCGCTTTTCATGGATTTATCCCAGCTGCAAATGCAGAGATGTCTCGCTAAAATACAACAGCTTTTCGCGGCACTATCCCCACCAGAGACACAGTGGTGCCTTGGTAAAAAAACACTGCTTTGTCTAGCACTAACCTGGCTAGAAATGCAGCAATGTTTCAGCAAGAAACAACTGCACTTGAAATGCAGAGATGTTGCCGTATAAACAATAACTTTTCAGGGGCACTATCCCCACTTGAAAGGCAACAATGCCTTGGTAGAAAACACTGCTTTTTATGACACTACCCTGGCTGTAAACACAGCAATGTCTCAGTTTAAAACTACTGCTTTTCATGGCACCAGTGAACTAGAAACATAATGATATCTTGGTAAAAAGCTACCACTTTTTGTGGCAATCTCACAAGTGGAAAAGCAGCAACAGGTCACTAAACACACCCACATTTGATGTCTAAAAAGCTGTCGAAAACACAGCAATGAACTGCTAAAAATTAGCCAGTTTTGTTGTTGGCAGCTTGGTAGGCATCTTGCCATCCACCATCCCTTCCACCTTCAGATGACGGAGTCAGCTCACTTACTGTCTCTTTAGAAACACTGATATGATATGTAATGTATCCTGTTTTGCAGAAACGTACAAAGCCAACATTTCCCTCTGCCTCTTTTTGCTGTGAACTGTCAAATAAAGCCAAAGTGCTGCTGTCTGTAAAAGGGACAGACACTTTAAGCATCCTGCCTCCAGCGTGCAGCTTAAGATCATTTCTCGGCAGATGCTGGCCCCATCCACCACTTACCCAGTGGACACACACAGCACTCCAGTTTGCAATTTTCATGTTTTAAATGTCAACCAGCGGCTGATTATGCAGTCTGCTTTGCCATTAAAGAAGCATCTCAAAAGAATTTAATGCACTCGGAGTGCAAAGGTTACAAGGTGCTGTTTTTGAAAAGCGCACATTACCATAATAAAGAGCACACAATTTGTGTAATCAAACAACAAGCCTGCTGTCGCCACGCGGCCCCCACGTACGACGCAGCAGGTAATTTGGGCAGTTAAAGCTTAACTGGAAAATTCTGTAATGCCGATTGATGAGTGGGAAAGAAAAACACTCTTTTTGTCTGCTGGAACTTCATAACGTGACAGTTAATGATGGATGGCATGTCAGGGGAAAAAACGACATGAAAAGCTCAGGGGCGGTTCATAGTAGTTGCTGCTGTCATTGTGAAATATCGCTGAGAGACAGAAAGAACTGTGTATCTGTGGATTTATAACATGAAGTGAGAAAGTTGTCTTGTGTCTCCACTGACTGAAGCGACTCACATTTGCTGGATGCTCCCTGCAGCAGAGAGGCAGAGTGCTGAGAGCTGCACTGTAATGAGATACGTTGTTTTGTTTTGTCTACAGTGATATATGATAATCACCCCATGTTGTGTTGTGTAGAGTCAGAAATGTTATTTTGGTAATATTTTCTTTCGCTGTCCCAACTGCAAAAATGCATAATGATTCACCTGTTTTATTCAACTTAGCAATGCAAAGCATCTGCTGCCTTCACCGTACAAATATGTGCCGAGAGGCAATAGCTTAAAATAATATGGCACTTCTCACATTTACCTTCACTTCCTAAAAATATGTACATTTTTATACAAATATATGACCAGGATTGTACATTTCAATATTTCATATATTCAACTATATACAATGTTTTAAATATGTGTTGTAAATGTAATATATGTAAATGTATTTGCTGTGTTTTTTTGTGTGTGTATCTCTCCCATGTCAGGGGAATAATATGTATCTCAACACACAGTCCATGATCCAAAACTAAAATTTGTAACGATACGAAACACTGAGATTCCATACGATTTAATTTAAATCTATTCATTCATGTTCTTTTTTTTTTTTTTACTGAAGATGTTGAGACTGAAATAATCATTTATTTCTACATTTTTTTATTCTAAATGCTGAATAGGAAAAACTCTTGGGAATTTTGCCTTGGACACACAAACAGCTGCAAAAATTGACAGCAACATTTTGTCACTAAAATGCTGCAGACTGGGGTTTGTTTATCTCAGTTCCTGCCTCAGTGTCATTTTTCTGAATTTGTTATTTTCACCAACGCTGTATGGGCACATGTATGGAAGCAACAAAAAAAAAAAAAAAAAAAAGCCAAAAAGATTGGAATCTTCGAAGCAACTGAATACCCAGTCGACCTCTGTCTAAGCCCCTCCCTTTTGTGATGGTCCGTAGAGAGCTAGCATCGAGCTCACACTGTAACTAACTGCACTCCCTGAAGAAATATTATCCAATTTTTGGAAAAACAGTGATTTCAGAGAGAGGGGCACATGTATGGAGTGCAGGACAAGTTAAGAGGGTGGAAGTCCAAGTTGGGTGGGCAGAGGGTGTGGTGGATGGACCCAACAACAAACAACTTTCACCTGGGAGGCTGGTGTTCCCTTCTCATATGATTGTAAAGCCAAACCTTGTTCTTTTTTCCTAAACCCAACCACATGCATATGTCACTGAAGGAAAAGACACGTCAACTGGCAGCGTTGTACCAAGGTAGTGTGTTTATTCTAAAGAGACTGTATGCAAACTGTACATTTCCTGTAAAATCAGAAGTGTATTTTAATAACAGACACTGCATGTAACAGGCTGAATTTGACACGGCGTGTCCAACCAACACACCCAGGGTACCTGGTACATCATATATCAGCATGGAGACTCCATGACCAAACCTCGATATGTGATGCGGTTGGAGTGAGAATGTGTTGAGCCAACCCTACACTTTCTGGGGTTTGAGTTTGGTTTTGGACATATATCTCCTTCCAGCCTCCCCAGGTAATGCGTATTATTAATACATAATGTGCTCCAGGCACAACGTTTAGCTCAAAATCCACAAAACCAGCCTGAAAATGAAGGAAATCAGAAATGATTACATGTCTGTGGTCTATGGAGCACAGCCATGTTTGATACAATTCAAGGGCCTGCGATCGATATGAGACAATATCAATAAATATCCTCATTGTCTTCTTTTAAGGATATATTTTATTAACTCCTGAGGGGAATTACAATTTCTTCCACTATGTTGCCATACACACACACACAGGCCTGAAATGCACACACATGCACAAACAGTACTGATGCATCAAATAAAGAAGTGTCAGAGCGAGGGGGCTGCCTTGGACAGGCGCGTTGAGCGGTTGTGGGTTCAGTGCCTTGCTCAAGGGCACCTCAGCAGTTCCCAGGAGGTGAACCACCTCCTCTCCAGCTACCAGTACAGGTCCACTCTCCATATTTGGTCTGGACGGGGACTTGAGCCGACGACCTTCCAGCTCCTAAGCCAAGTCCCTGCGGACTGGCTTCCCTTCGTGGCCGCTTACGATTGTCTGCTTAGCTTTAGGCCACTAGCACTCTTTTAGTGTTTGTGCATGGACAGAAATGGTGACACACACACGTACCAAATATTAAAAAAGGAGTATCATAAGGATGGTGATACGTATTGATGTTTCCACTTTGCATCGCTGATACTGGATCATTGATCACTGAATCAACCCAGATTGTTGTCCCCCTAGATTAAACTGATTTGTCAGTCAAATAGTTTGTCAAATACTGATGCAAATTCACGCCCCTCACCATTTGATACTTCATTGCCTGTATGAGTCGCACAGGGCTTTCAACTAACTAACACAAACCATATAAATCCATCCAGCAATATTAGCTACTCTGAGCAACTGCAAGAAGAGCGACAAAGTCCTCCATGTGGACGAGAATGTGTTGGGTCAAACAAACAGGACTTTCACAAAGGAGGTCGCTGTTTGTGTCCTGTGTGAATCCAATAGTTGATGATGACTTATTTAAATGTAACATTATGTAAGTATCATACATACATAACCTCTTTATGTGACGTTATGTTTGACCATAACCCTGCAACAGATATACTTGTTTTGACTCCAACTGTAGTCTTTTTTGTAAACCTAACCAAGTAGCTTTATGGCTTAAACGTAACGTGCTTCACCCAACATATGCATAACAGTTTAAAATTAGTGCCCCGCAGATGATGTTACATACTTAACATAAAGTTATTTACATATAGTTACAAATGTTTTGGGTGTGTTTGGTGGACACACAGGAAACACAGGACTTTCACCAGGAGCCCAATGTTTTTGTCCTGTGTGAATCCAATAGTTGACATTCACTTATTTTAACATAACACCTCAGATGTTTTGTACATACATCACATATTTATGTGACGTTACTTCTAACTGTAACCCTTTACACTTACTTTGATTCAAACTGTGATCTTTATTTTTACCTTTATTTTCTCTGTATCAGCTCTGGTAGTTACCAGCTACGCTCCTCCAAGTGGTTACTTTTCAACATACCCCAGGTTTTAACTGATTTGGGGAAAACTGCATTTTCCTACTATGCCCCATGGGCTTGGAATAATCTGCAGAAAGATCTTAGATTAGAAACACTCATATCAATTAATAAATTTAAGGGCATCATAAAGAATGTGGCGATGGAGACATGTGCTTGTTTTTCTTGAGAGGTCCACTATGTTTTAATAGTTGTTCTTGTTGTTTTATTGTGGAATTTTCTATGGTTTTTTTTGTTGTTGTTTTTTCTGTTTAATATGTTGTATTTGTTGCATCTTAATATGTTGTGATTGGCTGCTACCTTGGCCAGGTCTCTCTTGTAAAAGAGATTTTGAATCTCAATGGGACTTCCTGGTTAAATAAAGGTTAAATAAATAAAATAAAAATATTGTAAACCTAATCAAGTAGTTCTGTGGCTTTACCATAACAATATGGGTCACCCAACATGTTCTTATACAACGGTTCGTATGATATCCGACATGTTAGTGCTCCACAAATGACGTTAACTTAATTTAATGTAAAGTTACATTATTTACTTATAGTTATGGAGGTAATATTTAGGCAAGTAGAGCTTTGATTTGTCAGTCCAAAGTATGTTCAGCTGACATTTCAATAGTGCATAAGCTACACTAAAGTTTGAAGAAAAGCTTTTCTAGAGTTAATTCCAGCTTATTAGACATTAATTTGCACTTGACACTGAAACAAGAACCTGTTCTTGTTTATCTCTGTAAACATTTTGTAACAAAGCTTCCAGTGTATATTTTATATATCTACTGTGTACACACTCATACATATATTTAACCCTTCAGCCTTCATAAATAAATATTTTGTGCGTTATATAAGTAATTTACTATATATACCTTGTTATTAGTTTTCATGTATTGTCTGTACATTTCTGCTCCACCTCACCATGTGTCAGTGGGTGGACATAAAAATAATACCACAGGTTGTTAATAATGCCAGCCCTCACATAAAACCTGTATTTCTGAGTGCTGACCCTTTACAATACATCTTTATTTGGCCACTGTGTAATTTCTTCACCACAGTTACGCTCTGGTCAAGCCACTCATCTCTCTGTACAATTTAACTGTCTCATTTCTCCACCGAAAAACTGTAGCTATCACAGGAGTGATTTATATCTCCTCGTGTGTGTTTTTCCCTCTCCTTCCTCCGACTTTTCTGGCAGGCTGAAATTGCTTTATTATTCCCCCAGAGTCTGTCAAATCCCCCGGCAGCTACAAACTCATCACCTATCACTGGCTCTTTGTCTGAGAGGAAATAAAGTGTCGGGATTTCCTGGGTGACAGATTTGTGTAATCGTCCTTCGTCCAGGCTGGGGGGGAACAGCACGGCGGACACAGGAGGAGAGCAGAGGAGAAAAGGGAGGAGAGAGAAGGGCGATGCGAGAGGGTGGCGGATCAGTCTGCCTTTTAAAGTGAAAATTGAGTTTCTTTGAAGGGGAGCTCCTCAGGTAGTGAGCGTCCGAGACCTTTCCCTTATGAAACCTCAAAAGGAGAAAGTCACCCTTCCGGTCGTTGCCTCAATCCCATGTGGTATCATTGAGTGACTGAGAGAAAAAGACAGCAGCGTTCACACTGAAGTTTCCCTCAGAGCTGTTCTGGCTGATCTCCAGCAGTGTGGATCAATTGTATGTTGTTTTAGATTCATGTTCGTCTCAGACAACAACATTTCAGTCTATTTCTTTTCTTGTATCTTCTCCTGTATGTGCAGGGCAGAGAGAGGAAGAGACAGATTTTTCTGACTTTTCCATTTGTGCCCAAAATACTTTATACTATATTTAGTATGAGGAGGAAGAATGCCACAACATTTGTTCTGATTGGTCCGAAGTCTCGAAATCTGGTGCGGACACACTTTGGAAAAGTGTCCAACAGTAAAACTTTGACATTTTTAGATGACAGGGAAAAAAAAAAAAAAAAAAGAAAGAAAATCACTTTTATCAAAAGTCAAAGTCATGACTTTGAAAAATGACAAACACTGACATTGTGTTTATGAAACGTCTTCCATGTGATTTTTCATATGTTCATATGTCTTTGATATTCAACTATGTGTTCATAGATAGCACATACTTAACTGTGCTTGTTGGAGTGTTTGAGATACAGCCATTTTCTTATTATATTGTATAAGTCTTTGGGCACATGGGACTACTATTTCTATCCTAAAATATAATTGAATATGTATATAGAGGAAACAGTAGTCCCTGTTTGTTCAAAGACTAAATATGGTATGATAAGAAAAACAATTTGATTGATTTTGAAAACTTCTTCAAATTTAGATGAGGTTAAGCCCAGAGAACACTTCCAAAAGAAATTCAAAATTTAAGTTGCGGGCACAAATGGGTCAATAAATTAGGAGATACTTGTTAATTATGCAGATTTTTCATATTGTCTGTTAACTTATTACCATGTTGAGAGTTAAGGCCTTTACATACCAGGAACGTGACAAAGAAACAACACAAAACAAATGCACAACGTGACTGGTTAAAGCCTCGCTCAGAAAACTCTACCTTATTCCATAAACAGTTAAGTCACTTTTTCAGTGCGTAGTATTTGCATTCTGTGTTAAAGCACTCATGACAAACACAGCCAAATGTTAACCCACCCAGCGATATAACACGCCCAGAAAAACTGCTATAAAAGGTGACAAAGTCCTGGATGTAGATAAGAAAGTGTTGGGTGGATGGGTCAAATAAACACAGGACTCTCACCCAGGAGGCCGCTGTTTGTGTCCTGTGTGAATCCAGTATTTGATGTTGACTTACTTTCACATAACATTACATACGTTTCATATGTACAGCACATATTTACATCATGTTACGTCTAACCGTAACCCTGATCTTTTTTTGTAAATCCAGCCAAGTAGTTTTACTGCCTGAATGTAACAACACGGTTCACCCGATGTATTGGTAAACTGTTTGAATGACATCCTATGAAAATGCATACTTTGTGTGATATCCTACCAATTAGCGCCCCTTGAACAACATGAGATATTTAACATAAAGGCACACAATTAACATAAAGTTATGGAGGTTAGATTTAGGCAAGTAAAGTTACTGTGGTTAGGTTTAAGAAAAGAAACATGGTGACAACGTACCTTAAAGTGACTCAAAGTTCACGCAGTTCTGAATACCAGTCCTGTGTTTTGAAACCCATCCACAACCCCAACCTGCCTCTGAACTGGGCCACTCAGGACCGCCTCCTTCTTTACTCCCATAAGCACTTTGGTCATGTGATCGCAGCCTTCCAAAATACATGGGTTATGCATGAAGTACTGGCTCATCATTACGTAGGATGTGCATGAAATTGGGTGCATTAGTTTTTAAATAAAAACGTACAAATAGTGCTTGGGAACAGCCGGGTTTCACCAACACATGCTCACTCCGACCTCGTCACATATCGACGTTTGGTCGTGGACTTTCCACGTTGAGATAAGACGTGCAAGGTACCCTGGGTGTGTTGGTTGTTGACTTTCATGGATGCTGTGTCAGCCTGTTACATGCACTGTCTGTTTTCAAAATACGCTTACAGTACAGTTTGCATCCCGTCTCTTTCGAAATAAACACACTATGTCGGTACATTACTGACTTTACATTTTTTCCTTCAACAGCAAAAGCACATGGTTACGTTTAGCCAACACATGCATGTGGTTGGGTTTAGGCAAAAAGAAAAGGGCTTGGCTTTACAGTCATACAGGAAGTGAACACTGGCCTCCCAGGTAAAAGTTGGTGATTGTTGGAGCCATCCACCACCCTGCTCGGATTTCCGCTGCCTTAACTTTCATTGTTGTCCCATGGTGTTTCCCGCTGTTGTTGCCTGGTGCTGTTAACAATAACAGCAACTGGCTATGTATCATGTCGACACGAAAGGACAGCTTTTTTGTCATTGCTTCACGCCGGAAGTCACTGACCAAGCGCCCGTTTTCAACAACTTTGAAGTGAGACCAGGTTGCTTTCACCCAGCTGTGCAATTCACACAGATGCTAAAGCTTCCCTTGTGCATTAGACACCAAGGTGGCGTGACAACACATCACTATCTGACAACCTAGGAATGAGAAGCACTCATTCAAAGCACTGAAAATGAGTCCCATTGAAAAAAAGTTGTCATAGATGAATTCTACAGTTAAAAGTTTTGTAACTCAGAAAAATACGTCTGTAATTTGGGTGAACTGACCCTTTAACTCATGCCACTCATCAGAAGTGCAGGTACATATTGATCTTCAACAAAAACAGAATCATACCAGTCAAATTACATATTTGTGTAGTTATTTTAGCCGTAACCACAGCTCCTAAACAAGCATTAATTACAGCAGGTCACACAGAAAATATCTAAAATAGCAGCAGAGCTCACCACTGACCCCGGTGATGAATGCACTTCTTCTCTATTATTTTTCATAGTTAGAGGTTAAACTCTGCAGTCTCTCATCAAGAGCTGCAGAAAACTGGGACTCTTTGAATCGCTGTAATCAACCTGTCATTTATTTTGCACCCGCCAGGCAAAACTATTGTCCATGAAAATCACATCACGAGGGAAACATGGGAGTGCAGAACTCTGACTGACTGTAGAAAGACAAAGAGCATGAAATCCTCAGCCGCAGCCAACTTTCTCTCGGCCTGTTGACCGTTCACATATCGTCCAATTCTCAGTGGACGCTCGTGCTGTAGGAAATAAATAATGTGCTCCAGAAAGACATTACAGAGAAACTTAAGAGCCAATGCATGCTTTCTCACAGTTGAGAAAGTCTGCAGCCTGTAGCCAACTACAAAAATCAAAATGTCAAGGATCCTCTTTAAAATCACATCCCGAGGCATTTAAGTGTATGAGGCATCCAGTGGAAACAAATCCTTGTAAGCAAATTGGGGGATTGGCATTGATTCCCTCCCAAAGCTCAGAGATATTATCCGTGCTTAAAAACATCAGCGTTTCTCGCCTCCTCACTCATCTCTTTGACCGCGATTCCACCGACAGACTCTTTGCTGGACTCTCTACCCTCCACTGGATATTTAGGCCTCACACGTTGCAGCTCTGCAGAAAAAGGATGTTCCCTTTGCAGACCTTTGAGGCTATCTACAGTTAGAGGATCAGTTAGTGATCAGCCCTATAACAAACACTAATGCATGATCAAAGTGTGGTTTGCTGCACTCAGTGTGCAGCACAGAAAACTTGTGATTTCACAAAATAATCTCTCTTCTTTCTCAGATGAATAAACTAAAAGACTTTCCTAGAAATTCATAATTCATGCTTTGTGATTATTTTTCTTCTCATGTATTCAGAAAAGGGTTTATTGGCTTTGTCTGCCCAAACAATCAGTCATCTGACATGTGTTGTCTTCATTCCTATTTTCATGTTTGCTTTATATTTTATTGTCATTCATTTCTCTTTGTCACACACCAGCTGTCCCTCATTTTAATAACCAACAATAGTATATTGTTCCACTTTGGCACACAGCACTTTGTGTAGGCTGATAATCTACAGACAATGAAGCCTATATGATGATTCAATCACTGTTCTAAAATTGATCATTTTCAGCCAAGAAAACCTAAGGTGAGATCACAGAGGACACGTTGTATGCCTACAGACTGCACTAATATGTCACATTATCATATGGTACCAGGTTAATCAGTCAAAACAAAGACCTCATCACCAAATAAGAATGTAAGCAAATTATCACCCACCAAGTTAAATTAAAGCCAAAGAAAATAATAAGTGCAAAAACTGAGATGGACTGGGGACGTCCAGATGCAGGCCTGTGTATAAGCATTGTTTATGTGAGACTGGCCACAGGTTAACTGACTTTTCCTTTAAATTAGTGTCATTGTGCCTTTGCATAATGTTCGTGGTTAGTGTAAAGTCAGTACAGTAATCCTGTACAATGATAACATTTCAATTTCCAAATAATTTCACGTTCTTCATTAGTGTAGATTTATTCCTAAAGTTATTGCATGATGCAATTGAGTGCGCTAATTGTGAAGCTCCCTGGGTAATTCGGCCCATGTCACTTACACAAAGACAAAAAAAGCCCAAATCTGCTGCAGTCCAGCCTGTTTCCATTCTCAGGTTGTCAAATGCTGACGCTCTGTCACGCCCTTTGGCATGTTGTATAGAGGCCATAGGCACCCTTTGTGTCTTAATGAGACGCACCAGGCTTTCAGCTAACTCTAAAGTAAACCAATCCACTGTAATACTCGATGCTCAGAGCAACTGACGTAAAATAACAAGCAAGAAAGTCAGCATGGGGAGGAGACGGGAATGGACAGGTCAAACAAACACAGGACTTTCACCCAATTCTTGTCTTGTAGAAATCGAAATTCCATGTTGTTTTAATGCAATGTTACATAATTTACTTAAGATCGTCGCACACTGATGTCACTGATGTGACGTAACAAATGAACAGTGAACAGCCAGGCGACTGCTGACAGGTGGCTGTATGACAGTTAACAAACCAAGTGGCATCCACGTGCAGTGTGTAAGTCTGGTGCAAGCTAAGTGGCTAAGACTAATACCAGCAGCCTGCATCCTGTCAGACTATTTTCTTGTGTATCCAGGATTTCAACAGAGACAACCTGAGCCTGATTGTATTCATGAGCTAAATGTGTATTTTTGAGCCGGTGTAAAACACAGACAGGACATTTCTGGGCGATGGCAATAAACAAAACAACTGTAATTTCAACATGATAACACACAATTTTCATATTGTTGTTTGAGCATCCTCGCACCAAACTGAAAGCTTGAAAATGACCATGTCCCAGTGTTCAGAGAAGAGCTGCCCAGTGAAACTGTACTGCTCCTGTGTTTCTCTGAAAGGTTCAGAAGAGCTGCCTGTTCCAACAACTTGTTTTAATCACACTGATGTGAGAAGCCAGTGAGAGCTTGTTAAGCCTCTCTGATTGTTCTCCTCCGGAGCCCTTCGCCTATCTCTCCCCTGACGATGACACTGCCCAGCATCACACCGGCTCAATTATCCATGAAATATTCTCCCACACGCGCCCTCTGATGACGCATTATGTTTAGAATGACTCTCTGGTTGTTCTTTTCAGCTACGCGTTATGATCCGGGGATGTCAGCGGGGGGGAAAAGGGCCATATGTGAAGCCTGTTTTTATTTCCGCCTCGCTCGTCGTTTTTGTCTTTAATTAGCCGGCTGATGGTGAATTGTTTGTCGGCTGTTTTGGGTCCGTTTCCCTCCCCTTCGACAGAGCAGATTGGTGTACCACTGGTCACGGTTGCCATGACAACAGCAGGGATACCAGCGAGCGGTGGAAAGTTTGCTTTTGATGGTATAGATTGGCCCCATTGTTCTATTTATACTGGCTGAGGGGTTTTAAGGGTTTTGGGTACCCAACAATATAAACACAGGCCAAGAGTAAGTTGTGCTTTTGTAAAATGCAGTGGGATGTGATGTGAATGGCATTTGTAGAAATTTGAAGTGATCCAGCTTTTTGTTATTCAGCGCCAGCACCGCACTGCGATAGCAAAACTCCAGCCTCATCTTTTATTCATGATTTACCACTTCACAAAAAAAAAAAATTCAGCTTCTCCAAAATAATCCAGTTCTACTAAAGACATGCATGTGTGCTCCAGCTAAATCTGCTTCCCCTGTTTGAATCAAGATATTCCACAAGAAAAAGGAGTGAAGTTGAAAACTGCTGTCAGGTGACAAAGGTTTTGCTTCTAAAGGAACAAAATAACGCCGGTGGCAATCACGTGAAGAACCACTCTGGAGACTGGAGGCTGCTGTATGTGCTGACACAAGGACTTCAGGGCCCATTCATCCCCTGGTTGTTCAGCCACTCGCCCAACACTGCGCAGCTGGGCTACCAGTCAGTGCCGCTTTATCGCAGGAAAACATGAACACACAAACACAAACAGCTTGCAGGGCCGAAACAACAGCGACATGCAGGGCTGCTTCGTCTGAGAGATAAACACTGCTGAGGTTCAACTAGCAGGAGCAAACATACTTAGCAGCTCAATCCCAATACACTTACAGCATTACACTTCTTATGTCATCTGACTCTGCACGGCAAGTTCAAATCAATAATAATTTTTTCAGTGTAGTTTGGTGTAATTGCCCTCGCACATTGACATCTAGGGTTAAGGTGTCTCAATTCTTGTTGGGATAGAGGGGAAGGGTGACATGTTAGGGCTATATGGCCCTTCAAAGGGTGAGAACTCATCAGCATGACAGCTGCACAGCTACAAAGGAAATCCACAAATGAATTTTCTTTGTTAATAAAGATTTAAAAATTACGATTACAGGGTTTCCACGCATTTTAACCAATTAATTTTCTAAACTTTTTTCATAGTATTTTACCCCATTTCCATGATTTTAGGTGTTTTAAAATCAGTAGGTCTATAAGGCAACACAGCCATATGTTACTAAACCCCCACCTCCACAGCAAAAAGCAAACTGCTAGCACCTAAGATAACTTTACTCGCTCATTGGACAAGTAGCTGCCTATGCAAACAGACCAGAGTGGCAAATACAGGTACTTCACAATACGTCATGGCTGCGCCCATTTTTGGGAATAGAAAACCAAAGAGCCCGAAAATGTCAATACCAATGCACAAATTCAATAACACACATTTATGACACAGCCTTTAACATAACCTTCTTTCACATGAAAAACATCTTTGAAAAATAAGTGAGAAGGCTTTTTAGTATAGAAGATACATCATAATTCCGTCTCTAATATCTATTTTGTAGTGCTGTGAAAACATCAACACATTTCTTCTCCAAAACAGCTGATTTATTCAAGTTTCTCCCCAAAAGCTACATTTTACAAGATTACCTTGAACACATTGTGGGAACATTCTAATTTGCCTTGTGCTCAGCACTCATTTTTACTGAATAGAGCTTGAATGTTTCACAATGTAAATCAGTGCAACCTCTGTGAGCTGTTCCTTGTAACAATAACTAGCTGCTAACAGCTAACTGCTAACTTACGTAACAAGCTCTCCTCCTGCTAATTTCATGTGCCTTCTCTCCACGTTCACTCCTCCCAGTAGTGTGCCAGAGAGCAGGTCTAGTGGGACGGGGGGGCAGGGACCCAGGAAAAAAGGTCTCTATTATTTAGTAGGCTTTGGGATGTAGTTATGCTGTTGTGACCTTATGTCATATCTCAGAATAATAGTAGTGAGCAGTATGCTCCTCAAAACTGAATAATGTCAACATATCCCACATGTCTGAATCAGAAAATGCTTCATTTAGAATAATATCATATTGGGAATATTAGTGTGTATGCAAACATAGTCAGTGTTACTCACAAACCCCACACCCTCTCATTCTGTTATTGCTGAACACAGTCGGTTCATCACCGTGGTCTCTCTGGGGTTTACTTGATTCTTAATGAAAATCAGATGAAACCAATGTGTGAAAATAAGATGGTTAAATGAGTGTTTTGTCTGTCTCTGTCTTCCTAAAACACACACACACACACACACACACACACACACACACACACACACACACAAAGAGTCAAACACACACCATGTGAAAATTTGTTTGACAAAGAGAAGTAATTACTTGACTTTTTTTTAAGTATATTCCAGAAGTAAAGGGTTAAACTCGAGGTGTTTCTGTCCCATCTCCATCTAAACTTGATAAGCAGTTGGAAAGCTCAGACCATACAGGAATGTATATGCAGTCACTGTGGGAGATTTTTGGATCGCGACGCCAGATTGAGAGGAGAAAATCGCTCTGAAATAACTTTGAGTGAAGGACTGGGAAGGTTCATCCAAGTGGCAACCACCGCAGCTGAGTGCTGAAGCCAAATGTGAAAGTTACTTAAAGCCACACTGATCAATATTTTTTTATATTAACAATGGATCAAATAGAGACAAGGTCCAAAAGGAAATACCACCCACCTCTGAAGCTCTCACTAACACAGTTTCCTTTTAGCCTGAGCAGATGTTTTTAGTAAAGAGAGTTCTGATTAACCCACTGTGCACTACCTGCCCAGTTCCAAACAATGAAACAAGGACTGTGAACACAGTGGAGCATTTAGCAGCTTAAGAGACACATATTTCCCTCAGGAGTTGGTGGAGACCAAAAACAGAGCTAAAATAAGAGGGAATAATGGACTTAAATTTGTTAGTTGGCCAGAAACACAACTCAGAATGTTGCACCATGAATTTATATAAGCAATTCTTTGAAAACAAAACACAAACTTTATGAGGCAATAATATGTCATTGTTTCTTTTTATTCTTTTTCATTTTTTTCCCTCTGCGCCCAAGTGGCCAGTAAATAAATTAATGCAGCTTTGAAATTTAATTCCTTTGATGTCCACAAGGCAAACATTTTAAAACCTGTTGAAGAGACTGGAAAATCCCCTCTTTCTCTCCAGAAAACCCTTTTCTGCAAGAGGACTGACTCCCAATAGCTTACTTTCATTAGTTTAAAGGAGCAGTGTGTAGGATTCATGGAATTAAGTGGCATCTAGTGGGGAGAACTGCAGATTGAAACCAAGTGAAACCTTTCCCGTGTGCAACTATTCAAGAGGTTTTTACCAGGAGTTGAATGATCCTCAGAGGTCTCTTTGTCTCCACAACAAACAAACCAGGTGATTTAAACCAGTAAAAACTAGGAGTGGGAATCACCAGAGGCCCCACGATACGATATTATCACGATAATTAAGTCACAATAGAGTATTATTGTGATTTTAAAAGGTAATACGATATGTTGAGTATTGTAACAGAATATATTGTGATATATTGTAATCTATTACCTTATTTCAAGTGCAAATTTCTGTATTTCCCCAAAGGAAAACTTTGTCAACATGTGTTTTATCTCTTTAAGATAAAGTTTTTCAGTCTGTTCATCTCACTTGCAGCAAAATGTATCGAGTGGACTGAAGAACAGATTATATTATTCTAATAGGCTACCAAAAGTTTAATTGCAATATTAAGAATTTATACAATAAAAAAAATTATATATGTATACTCATATAAAATATATAAATAACATAAATATATAAAATATCACAATACTATGCACCTGCTGATGTGTGTTCACTATTTGGTCTAAAAACTTGACTTCACTGTATTTTTGATCCAAACGTTCAGGAGGTTTTTTTTTTTTTAACAGGAGCCAAATTATCTACAGCGGTCTCTTCCTTTCCAGAACAAATGGACCAGGTGGTTTAAACTGGAAAAACACTAAATGAAATGGTTTCCTGTTCAAAATTAGTGTTTTTCCACAGCTGTTTGGCTTGTTGCAGAGGGGCTGCTAACTTCAGTAGCCAACTCAAAAATGCATAAGTGTGAACGGCCCTATCTAGAGTCAGTGTCTGGTTTGTCCAATCTGGGCTACTGTAGAAACATGGCGGTTCAACATGGCTATCTGTGTAGACATGGACCTGCTCCCTATGTCGATATAAACAGCTCATTCTAAGGTAAGGAAAACAAAATGATTCCTATTTTGTGGTGTTATACACTAAAGGAAACACACTTCATATATTATATTTCATTGCTGCCTATATATCCCCCTCAATCCTACACACTGGACCTCTAATCTGTCTTTGTGTCGGATTTGAACAACCTTATATTTTTCCAAAATTGCCTAAAATGACCTAGGTTTAGGCATCAACACTTCATGCTGAGATTTTGAAACAGATGGTGGTTTTAATAAAAAAAAAAAAAAAAAAAAAAAATACAAACGTTACAGATTGTCACATACAGGGTTTAAGTATGCTGCAGTTTTTGTAGCTTCTTTGTGAATGCATGTTGCTTACAGTCTGGTACTCGGTCACTACTTTTATAAAGTCCAAATCACACCTGAGCGCTGTGTCCAGGAACGTCCTAAACACAGCAAAGTAAGAAGAAAATAGGAAAATCCAAGCAGAGGGCAGAGTCTCTGCAGATAAACACACTGCCACACCATGGGTCATAAGTGAAGATTACTGCTGTATGAGAATATATATTGTTTTTAGAGAAAATCCTGCATAGTAAACCTTTAAAGAGAGGAATATCTGGGCTGTGTTTGCTGCTTCCTTTCCTCAGCTCAACCCAGCCTCTGCTCTGTTGCCCAAATTTGAATTTTGGATGGGTGTTACAAACAGCAAGATGTGGCAGAGGCGAGCGCCACAGATCAATCAGAGCTGTGTGATTCAAAGCCAAAATCGAGAATGCAATTCCTGTCGGTCAAGCCAGCTTTGGAGGGAAGTAAAAAGCAGCGAATCCAGAAGGTCAAATCTTTGTTGCCACTGTTGAAATGACATCTATTGCCAGGGATCTGGAACATATTACCTGTTCTGCTTCAGGAAATCAGCTTGTTTTAGCCACAGATTGGTTTCCGCTGCGTTTCCTGCCTATCAGGTCCATCTGATCCAAACTTTCAGCAACCTTGGGATCGTCGCAGAAGCTATCAAAGACCTCATCATTAAAACCAGGTTCTTGTTCATGTAGAGCCATGTGAGAATATCAGATTTATCCAGGGTAAGTGGATAAGAATTTCATTTATATGTGCAGTGATGAAATTCAATCGTTTGGCTCAAATCAGGAGCTCTAACTCTCGTCTGAGCTGCGCAGGAAGAGGAGGGGGAACGCGCTGCTGCTTTGTTTGCTTTGATGATCACATTTCTCCCAGATATAAATATGAATCTATCTCCAAAAGTGTAATTGAAAGTGAGCACGAGCGTTTGAACCGTACCACCGGTCTCACTCTGCCACACTAATAAGCTACAATTCAGCTTTGATGTGGAAGTGTGTCACCTCCTGAGGAGAGGAGCAGAGGGAGGGACTCTCCCTCCGTTTTTTTTTTATTTTTTTTTTATCTCCTCCACAGACAGATATCATCAGTGTATCTGTGAGATGCCATCTGAAGTGGGATACACACACAGACACACACAAGCTCACTCTTCTGTACATCAAATTATTAATCACCATAACAAGGAATCATCAGCAGCGCCCACAAACTGGCACAAAAGAAAGTGGCAGATCTGACTGTGGCTAAAGGAGAGATATCCATAATTAATTGATTGCAGATACGCCACATGGGACAAGCAGCTGTCATGACAAATTGCCAAGCAGGAAGTGAGGAACAATAAGATGGAGGAGTAAAAGTCATCCTAGGAAATTCATTTTTCATTTCCTCACAGTGTTCTTCTCAACTGACATCTCCGCCTGTCATCATCCCCCCTCCCTCATTAACACACCTTTCAACTGCGACATATAGATGACATTTAAATATAAATCACAGGCATTAACATTTATAAACACGAGGGTTTTATGATGGCTCGGTAATGAGGTGTTATAAATCCCAGGGCCACGGTTCACAGTGCCGGTGGACACATAAACCGCCGAGAGCACTTTAACAAGGACGCAATGCGCTGTCGTTCTACGACATCTGAGATCCACGGAAGCCAAGACGTAACTGATTTATGGGCTCGTGCTGCAGCTAACGGACATATGTATTCATACACTGTACGACTTCAACTTATAAATCTGATTCACAGATAGACAGATGTGGTCAAAAGTACATGGACGATCCAACATTACACCCATGTGTGACTGCTGAAAACCCCACTAAAAACCATCGGCAGTAAACTCTAAGCCTTCACTCCTCTAAAGGATTTCCACAAAATGTTGGAACCTTGCTGCAGGAATTATTATATTATTCATTCCTTAAAGAAAACCATTACTTTGCAGACCTTTGTGCAAAATAGACATTGTCTTAAAGGTTCAGTGTGTCAGATTATGGGGCATAGATTCACAGAAATGGAATATACTGTAATATATTAAGTCTGTTTTCTTTAGTGTTTAATCACCTGAAAATAAGAATCATTGTGTTTTCTTTACTTTAGAATGAGTCATTTATATCTACATAGGCAGCAGATCTTCATTTGTAGAAATCACCATGCTGTACCACCATGTTTCTACAGTAGCCCAGAATGGACAAACCAAAAACAGATTTTTTTTTCTGAAAGATTTTTTCCACCTTAACTGGCAGCCCCTCTACAATGAGCAGCGTTGCAATAACACCGTTTTTTAAAAACATGAAACTGCTTTATTCCTTTTTTTTTTTTACCAATTTATATCATGTGGTCCACTTGTTTCGGAGAGGAAAAGACCTCTGACGATATTTGGCTCCCAGTGAAAACCTGAATGTCAGGGGCCATATTCAAAGCTTCTGAGTACAAAGAGTTGTTCCTTGTGATGAAAGTCTAAGAAAATTCTTAGAATTGTAACATTTTCGTAGAATTTCCTTTTAAAGTTAAGACTAGGTGCTTGAAAGGACAAAAGTTATTCAGGGGCATGTCTGTGACAACCAATCACATCTGTTAAAAGAATGCTTCATACTGAGCAACAGGGTCGACCACACTAATGTTTCTGTCCCTTCCTTGCTCAGAGTTACTGTGAGAACGTTCCTGACTAAAGAAAGTTAGGCACTCTCAGAGCACTGCTCAGCCCCTGCTCTGTTCGTTTTGGAGAGGAAGATAATTCAGCTCCTGGTAAAAACCTCCTGAACAATGAACCCTGAAGGAATTCTAACCAGGAGAAGTTTCAGCTGGTTGCAATCTGCAATCCTCACCACTAGATGTCACTAAATCCCCCTAAATCTGACACACTGAACCTTTAAAGCAGCAGTTCACCCCCAAAATGAAAAATGCATGTTTTTCCTCTTACCTGTAGTCGAGTGTTGGAAATATCAGCTGCAGATACGTCTGTCTTCTCCCCAGTATAACGGAACTCGACGGCTCTCAGCTTGTGGTGCTCAAAGCACCAAAAAAATGTGTGTGAAAAACTCAACAGCAAAGTCTCTTTCCAGAAATCATGACCCAAGTTTCTGAAGAAAATCCACAGACTTTGTTGAGAGCAGTTTCATGCAGGAACTATTGCATCTACTCCTCCATTTCCAGCTTCTTCACCTACAGATGGTCTGAGACCAGCCCCCCAGACAGCTGATTCAAAAGTTGGTTTGCACAAACAAAGACTTTTCTCACCAACTGTCAGACACCATCTCAGGGAAGCTCATCTGCATGCTCGTCATCCTCAGCAGGGTCTTCACCTGACTGCAGTTCGCTCTTGTACCAACTTGAGTGGAAAGCTGTTTACTTTCGATGTTGTCTGGCACTTTAGAGAAGTGCTCTCTTCACACAACAATCCTGTGTGACCAAAAAAATGCAGATCTGTAGTGTAAGTCCTGTGATACCCAGAGCTCAGGGTGACTAATAAATGTATATATGCTTTTTTTTGGACTGGCCTTTTTATTGTGACCATCCCAGGACACACCTGTGTGGTAATGATGGTGTGTAATCAGTATGCTGATAGGCAGCACCTGTAGAAGGATCATCTTGTGCTCACTGACAGCAATCTTTAACAGATTTGTGCACAACATTTGAAAGTCTTTGCAAAAAACATCTTAGATCTGAAACTTAAACCTGTGAAAAAATGGCAGGGAAAACAAAAGTGTTTTTCTGTCATGACACCAAAAATCACCAAAAAACAGCCCCTCAGCACACACCATTAACAATAATTGGGGCAATAACCAATAGAAAATTATCTATAGTGAATTTTAGTGACTTGAAGGTCAGCATGATAGCAGCAAAACTCTTGTTGCCCCAACATGAATCATTTTCATTCAACTTTGTTTTACTCCACCCCACGGTTTAAGAACCACTGGATCAATCTCGGGTGGCACAGTAGTGCAGTGGTTAGCATTGTACCTGTTCCAGGTGAGCTAGAGGTCGCCCCATCAAGGTTTAATCTTTTGATATTATTAAACACTCGGACACTCTGATCTGTTCCATCATGATTGTGTGTATGTGTCAGGAAAACAATCCCACAACTGATAAATACACCGAAGTGTGTGATGTCATCTTTTTTCTAATGGAGCCCCGCCCACTTTGAAACCAGTGAGAAGAACATTCATTTTTTTCTGATGACTTTGCCAGATAAGTGTGTTTCATTAAGGATCCAAATGCTCATTGCAAGAAAGTGATTGAAGAAACTGATTTTTGGGACTTTTACAGTACAACACTGAACATCTTTACTCTTCCAATGATTATGAACGATCTTAACCACTGCAGCCCACAGCGAATCACTGGCAGGGCCTTAACCCTGGTGTCTGTTTTTTTGGAGGTCACACATCATCCAACCAAATGTATATCTATATCTATATCTATATATGTATACATTTTTTCTTTTTTTGCAGTCCAAAAACATGAACACAATCCACATAGCAATTTAACTTTAATTTGTGTGTAAAGACGTGTAAAGCCAATCATTGTGGAGTGTCCATATACTTTTGTCCATAGATAGATAGAAGGACGGATGGACTGGATGGACAGAAGGATGGATCGATGGACGGACAGACAGACAGATAAACAGACAGATAGACAGGCAGGTGGGTAGACAGATGGACAGATGGACATATGGAGGGAGGAACAGACAGAAAGACATATGAACGGATGGATGGACGGACGGACGGACGGACGGACGGACGGACGGACGGACGGATGGATGGATGGACGGACGGATGGATAGATAGATAACATTTTAGTACCTGAATGGATAAGTGGTGTCAGAACGAATGGGAGAGAAGAAAAACAACAGCAATAAAGTTCAGTTTGAATGATGCCTGTGCAAGAAAAGCCATTAAGCAGCGGATCAATAGCGGAGGACAAGCAGCCGGAGTATTAAACTGATCATGACATCAAGCTAAAGGCACACAAGGCCTCTGAAGACTTCCTTTTGGCAGCACTTTATTTCATCTGCAGCAGAGCCTTTTCATTAAGCACTGGACATAATAGATGATCCATTGATTCTCTCGCTCTCTCCTCCTCTGTGTCACTGCCCGAGTTCCCCCTCTCTGTCACAAACTCAGCTCTGTCTCAGAGTTTTCGACGGCGGCGAGCAATCAAAAACAAACATTCATCTTGATTATAGTCCACTCTAAGCCACGAGAACAAGATCGGTTTTGTCTATTCATCATGTCGCCGCCTCGCTCGGCAGCCACGGCTCTTATCTGCAGCTATGTACACAACTGCAGCTCCACATTATTCAACAACACAGATTCAGTTTTCGTGGAGAAAATCAGTGAGGAGTACATGAGGGCACAGAGGTGAGAGGTGAAGGTGAAGAAGTGATGAAGTTTGGTCCTGAGGCAGCTGGACGGTGATGACCCTACTCTGTTTGACGCCGACTCTCTCCACATTTCAGCTGAATCTGAAAACACACCTGAGCTGTTTTTACTGTGCTGTGGAAACACTGCAGGGTCAAAGCTGCACTCGCCTCCACTCACAGTGTTGAGGGTCAATCAGCAACTGCAGTCTTTTACAGCTCTACATCTCGGTGTGTATTTCCTCAGTGTGCCTCAGGATACAGCAGTAATGTAACAGTTTACTGCAGGTGCAGAGCGAAGGGAGTCTTTCATAATTTATTGCAGCTGTAGATGCCGTGTGACAGCCACTAGAGGGCAGACTGTTGACAGGAGAGAAAAAATGTGGATGTGACCTGACCTCAGCGTCTGGGTCTCTGAGCAGATGCCTTGAAGTTTATCACTAAAGCACAGAGTGAAGCTGAGGTGAGACGATGGACTCAAACATGCTCCACAGTGTATGAAATCAACTGAAATTAGCTCATTGACTCAATAATGTGAAATAAGAGACAACAGGCCTCACACAAGAAACAACATACTAACACATTTTCTCTTACTTTTGTTCCTATCCATGGGTTGCTCTTATCATGTCAGTACTCATTGGGCCTCATTCACCAAGTTTCAGGAAGATTCTGACAATCACCAGTGTTTTCTTATTTGGGATGGGTTCTTTGGGAAGAACAGAATCTGCAAACACTTAGAGCACTCGTGCACATTTTGCGTTAATATGTTTGTGCAGAATAATTGCTTATTGCATTTTCTTCAGTTCTACATTTGTATAATATTATAGGATTTATGTTACAATAATACTTTTATAATTTATTATCTATTTATTATCATTTTGATGATTTTACAAAAAGCATAATGGCCTTTTGAAATAAACACTAACACCGAACTGAGCTGTACCGTACAGTAATGCGGGCTCTAAACGGGGCTCTAAATACATATCAGTTAAGTATCACTGGTGGGTCGACGTGCAGGACAAAAAGTGACAAAGTAGCATTATAATGTTGGGAGTTCTTATCAGCCCTGAGCAGAGTGACCATCGTCTACTGACCAATCAGACTGCAGGGTTTCTAGCTCCACCTTTTAGTACCAGATCTGTGTGATAGGTACCCCAACAGAGGGGGGACCAAACATTGGTACCATCCACAACTTTTCACAGTGGAAACAGAAAGAACCATACTGTACTGCTCAGTGGAAACGTGGCTTTAAATACACATCAGTTATGTTAATCGAAGCGTTGCCATCTAATAATCAGTGATTGCTCACACCACAAAATATCACTGGTGGCTCAGGTGTGCAGGACAAAAAGTCATGAACAGCATCCCCAGCAAGTTATTATAACAGCTTGCCTGGCATTTACTCTCTGCCGAAGCACCTCCACTTCGAAACAGAAGGGTCTTTTTTAATTGAGTCCGGTGCTCCGCCCTCTTTAGATTTTCAGTTGTTCATTCTTGACTTAATTCTCTAGACTTTTCTTCTTCTTCAGTCTCCCTGTGTTCACACAGCTCTGCAGTCTCATACTCTTTAATGGGGATTTGCAGGGCATTTACCTGAGCTAATTAGGATCAACTGGCAGGCTCTGTCAGCTTAGGAGGACAGTGGGATGCATCATGGTGAGAACGCAGGTGTGAACAATTCTGCTGTTGTGAATCTGGCGTAGACTTTTCTTAAGAACAAATTTAAGAAAGATATTAATGATGAGGCCCAATGATTTCTGAGATTCACTGATGTTTTCTTATCTCTGCTCTTGTCTTAGGTAAGAGAACATTTTACAGTGGGTCGAGAGCACTCGGACCAAGATAAGAGACGAATATCTCATTTTCAGTGCAGAGTTTTTATTGGTGACAGAGTACTTTTATAATGTGGTATTAGTACTTTTACTGAAGTAGAGGATGTGAATGCTGCCTCCATCACTGCTGCTGACACAGCAAAGGTTTTATTGTTGCTGGGTTTTTGATTTTCCTGATTTTAGGTCAGTTTCACCACTGCTCAAGTTCTCCTTCTTCCAGTCTTTTTGTGGTGGCATCTCTCCAATTCTTGGGTGTGTGTCACAGTCTTTGCACACACACAACACCTGCCCTTATATCAAGTTTAGGGGGTGTTACCTATGCTCACAGGTTACTTATGATCAGGTGGGATGCATCATTCAGCACACCTGGATAAGAGCAATTTTGGACGGTTAAGAACATTTGGTGCATCTGGAGATGACTTAATTTTTCTCCCAACAGAAAATTAATAGAAAATAAAGGAGAAATTTAAGAGAATGTTGCTGCATAAGGCCCAGTGTTTGGGGTGTTTTTCTTTCATGGAGTCCGGTCTGCAGCTCCAGCATCCAGTGGCATTTAGCGATGCTGCATCGTGACCCACTTCTTCACTGAATATTTAACTCTAAATCAGGTGTGAATCACAGGTGCTGCAATATTTCATGGCTGAGTGCAATGACTTCCTGGCTCCGCTGGCTGTCACATTATAATTATTATTATTATCATCATTGGTCTTTATTAAACAAGTAGCATGCACAAAGAAACATTAATCTTAAAATGAGATGATTTATGCCTAATTTAGCTGTTAGCTCATTTTCATCTGCAGGCAGGTCCACATACAACAATCACCACACACTAAAAACATTTATTCACATTCAACAGCATCGCAGAGTCTCTGTCACACTAACAATTATACACACACATCTACAGGCATACAAACATATAACTCCGGCACAGTCATCCAGGACAGCTGTAAAACAACAGTTCATTGCAGTTAAAAACTTGCCAGGGTCCAGACCTTTGAATCTGCCAGTTCTACTGAGTTTGAGTTGATTGTGATCTGGTATCGTGACATTAAACAGCTGTTTCTGGGTTAGAATATAAAACAACCCATGCGGCCTGCAGGGGGGACAACAATTCACCAATGAGCACCATTAGCGAGACTAATGCTGTTGTGAAGTTCTTGTCAAGCATTTAGTAATGACACAGATGGGTTTACATTAATTGAAAGCCCAGTGCATCTATTACAGATGCTAAAGGGTGTCATCAGTGTCATTATTGTCTCAGTGGAAACACTGTGGTGTATTTTGATGCCCTCAGAGCGAGACGGGGCTGATTTTTTTTACCACATGGGAAAAAGACGGAGAAACATCCACATGCAGAGCCGGAGAGCCATCATTTTAGACGTGCACATGCATGAGTACCAGACCCTCAGTTTTATGTTGTGCTGACGAAGACTGCTAAATATGTATTTAAGATCGTTGTTGTAAAAATATTGATAGTCCTTGCATTTGCCATTGGAACTATTTAACTTTTCCACCAGCTAATGCACTAGCTGACTAGCTAACACTGTCTGTGTATCAACTCCTTAATCATGGATCTTTACAGATCTTTAGCAACTATACAGCAAATATTTTAGGAGGACCACTGTAAGGAAACATGTTCTTTGTTTAGATTATCATATGGACAGTGGATCATAGATACTTGTTTCTGGCCGTCAGTGTTAGCCAGTTGAAAAGTTGTCTATTTCCACTTAAAAATGTCGATTAAAACATAATTTGATACTTTGACTTGGAATTCATGCTGAAATGTATGGTCCGGAAGAACAAGACCGCCCATCTGGAGGGCACAGGCATGAAACCGCCAAGAAAAAATATGACAAGCGGCCTCCAGCAAACCCCGCTGACCCAGGCTGTGTTCTGCTCCTCCGCTAGAAGAATCAGAGGGAGGGCGGTGGGGTTGTGTCAGCTTTCCTCCAGTGTCCACACACCCCTGGATGTGGAGCTGTGGACTTTCAACTGGCAGCAACATTTTTGATCAACATTTTGAAGTGGAAATAGACAACTTCTCAGCCAACTTGATTAGTGTGCTAGCCACGCCAGCTAATGCTGGTAGCCAGAAACAAACAACTATGATTCATTGTCCAAAAGTTGTCCCATAATTTAAACAAAGAACATGTTTTATTGTGGTGGTCCGTCTAACATGAGATGTGGTTTAAGTTACTACATTCTGTTATGATTTTTTTTCACCTGTAAACAGGACCAGGTTTACTGTTCCCAGGCTTCATGCTAAGCTAAGCTAAGCTAACTGGAAACTAGCTGTATCGTCATTATAAACAGCAAGAAATGAGAGTCTTATTAACCTTTGCGTCTCATTCTCAGGAAGAAATCAAATAAACACATTAGCCAAAAATGTCAAACCACTCCTTTAAACAAGTTACTTTAAGGGTGTTATTGACATTTGAATAATTGAATGAAATAATGAATATAACAAGTTTTCCCCCAAAGCTGTGATTGAAATGCATTATGAATAAGAAAAGAAATAAAATACATACAACCAGAAACTAACAGCTGTTTAGTCAGTAGCAAAACAACAAGTTAATCCTAAGTACATGTATATCATGATATAGTATATCATATCATTAAAAAAGTTACAAGTTATTATCTACAAGTCATGTTAAATTCATCATGGTCTTTAAGCCATGATCAGTGAGTTATCAGAAGTATATCATAACATAACTTAACTTAAAAACTATATATGATAATATATTAAAATACTATATTTTTCTACATCATTATACTATATGCTGCATCTAATGACGCTGGCGTAGATCTCATTAACAGAAATCAACACCTTTACTTATATTTAACTGTAAATAAGGTGTGGAATGACTCATAAGCAATTATTAATCATGACTTGTTACATATTAGTGACTATTTTTGTGTCTCCTCTGGTGAAGTGGTGCATCATACTGTGCTGTTAAGAGGAATGCTTCATTGCCTCCTGATTACTTTACCATTAATTACCATTTTTATGTTCCCTCAAGTAAAGTCGAGCATCATCCTACCAAACTTTTTCCTCCAGATTGCACCATTAATTCATGTTATTCATGAATTAATGGTGCAATCTGGAGGGAAAAGTTTGCTTCACAATGGAGACAACAGATTTCTTAAAACAAAAACATTTGAATCATCACATTCAGAGCACACTTACATTAATATTCACATCCATATGCCACATTAGTGGCTATGCATACTGTTAGAAACAGCAGATATGAACATTACATTTGTAATGGAACCATAGCTTGACTCCAAAAATCCTCAAAAGGATCCTCAACATGAAAAACATGTTTTTTTCATATTGTCCCCTTCATTTGTTATCAAAAATATTTCATACAGCGATAAGTGATTACATTGATAGATATACTGACTCACCCCACAGGTGAAAAAGTCAACCCTGTCTCACTCCAGAGTCGTCAAATACTGCCACTTGGTTCAGTGACTTAAGGTGTCAGACACCAACTGAAAAGCCATCCTTTTAGGTCAGCATGATACGCAGCGTCAGGGGGAAACACGGCAAGACAACAGCAAATTAAGGCGGCGAAAGTCCAAGTAGGGCAGGTGGGAGGGGTGGTGGATGGGTCCAAGGCCGCTGTTTGCTTTGCAAAGCCAAACTCTGCTCTTTTTTCTTAAACCCAACCACGTGCTTTTGTTGTTTAAGTAAAACAAAAGTCAGTTCCCAATGTTGTACCAATTAGTGCATTTATTTTGAAAGAGACTGAAAGCAAACTGTACATTTCCTGTGGAAAGTATTTTGAAAACAGACAATGCATGTAACAGGTGACACGGCTTCCCAAAATGTCAACAACCAAAGCAACCAGGGTTCCTTGGACGTCATATGTCGACATGGAAAGTCCATGACCAAACGGTGATATGTGACGAGGTCAGAGTGAGAGTGTGTTGGAAAACCGCAGAATAAAACCGTGATCTCATTCTTTCAAACACTATCCAGATCGACCAGTAAATCGAAAGCTTTGCCTCCCGGCTCAGCTCCCTCTTCACCACAATGGTCCATCCCTGTTGGGACACTTCAGGCCATCATTACATTGACTGAGACACTTTGCACAAAACAGTAAGGGTGGTGAAATAAAGCTAAATGTTTAAAGCGAGGAGAAAAGCCCAGTTCAGACCAAAGATTCCTGATGAGACAAAACTGTTTTAGAGCGTTGCTGAGAAAAGTTGCAGCAATGTGAGCTGGACTCAAGTCGGCTGATGGTGTCACCTGCAACTCAGCTTGTCACATCGCAGGCGGCTGGTTTTAAAGCATGTCACCTGTTTCAACAGCCAATCAGCTTGTAGTGAAGTCAGTGTTGCTGCTGGCTGTATGTGCTTATGCCCCGCCCACACACACACATTCTCATTGGCTGATGAATCGGCGCTGGTTATTGATATTATTGTGGCGTATTGATTATGAATACAGTCCATCTGATGCTGGTTTGGTTTCATCACTGTAGCCAGTATCTCACTATCACTATCCTCATTCAGATTTGAAGAAGCTACAAATTATATTCAGCCACAAAATAAGTCTGAAAAGCTGCAAATCAGAACGGAAGCACAGAGAGTTGTTGACTAGAGATGATACGCCGTCTCATGGTGAGGTCACTTCCTGTCAACGTTACAGAAGCACAGAGAGTTGTTGACTAGAGATGATACGCCATCTCATGGTGAGGTCACTTCCTGTCAACGTTACAGAAGGACAGAGAGTTGTTGACTAGAGATGATACGCCGTCTCGTGGTGAGGTCACTTCCTGTCAACGTTACAGAAGGACAGAGAGTTGTTGACTGGAGATGATACACCGTCTCATCATGGTGACTTGATGTGAACCAGCAGGTTTTACAGTGTAGCAGAATGGTGCTTTGCAGGTAGTTGCCTGTTTCATCTCATCTCGTTGAGAATCTTTGGTCTGAACTGGGCTTAAAGGGCATCTGTTCATGCTGATATGTAACAAAGTCTACTTTGTGTTTTTGGAGATAAATTTTAACCCTTCTAATCCCACTCTCTGTACATGTGCATGGTCCCCATTGTACTGCAGTGTTAGCTAACATGACATATGGAAGTGAGTGAATGTTAAAGTTCATTTGTAAACATGCTCTGAATTGATAATTAATGTGTTTTTGTTGTGTTACTCACGTATTGATCATGCAAAGATGGACTTGCTGATGGTGCAAAAGTATCACTATGAAAATACTGTTATTCACTTTAAGTACTAAAATATGTGCATAACAAAGCAGTAAAGATAATTCATTAAGTGAGTGTCATTTAGCTCCTGATCTAAAGTTAATCGGTTACAAATGAAAAGAAAAGGGTCAGTGTGCAGACTCAAAGACATCGGGGAACTAATCATTACAAATCAGTTCATTAACACTGTTTCTTTTCTTTGCTCCAGTAACTTTACCATTATTTACTATAGTTCTTGACTCAGAGGAAATACGTGTTTGGTAATTAGCAGTTAGCTCCTGATTTGTTCTCACTTGGGTAAAAAATCTCGTCAATGCTCTGATATTTGCCACAGTAAGTCCCAAAGTTTGGTTTGTTTTTAACAGGATTTTAATCAGAGGGTGATGCTCTTAATGAGCTGCTGTTTGCATGAAATCAAATCAAACCTTATTTATATAGCTCCTTTCATAGAATCATGCATCCCAAAGTGCTTCACAGAGCAGTTTGGTGATGTTTCTAAGTGTGTTAGTACAATACTGATTATTTCAATGCCTGAACATTGTTGTGCAAAAACAAAATTACAAACAATGTAACATTTGTTCAGCGTTTTGTAACTCTGTGAGTTGGGGTCACTGTTCAAGTCTACAATTGTTTGAAACTGTTCATTACACCGCCTGAATATGGCTGTGCAAAAGCATCATTGTAAATAATGCAACCTATATGAAAGCATTACGATTTGTTTATTTTGTTACTCTGCATGAATTTCCCTTGCTTTATATTTCAATATTCACATTATTGTATTCATAGTCCAATGTCATATTCCAATTCAAGTATCTGATGCGGGCGCTGCATCTGACCATCATGGTGAAGAGAGACCTGAGCCAAAAGGCAAAGCTTTTGATTTATTGGTCCATCTCTGTCCCAACCCTCAGCTATGGTCATGAGCTCTGGGTAGTGACTGAAAGAATGAGACTGCGGATACAAGCGGCTGAAATGAGTTTCCTCCGTGAGGAACCTGGGCTCAGCTTTAGAGACAGAATAAGGAGTTTGGACATCCAAAGGAAACTCAGGGTAGAGCTGCTGCTCCTTCATGTCGAAAGGAGGGCAGTTGAGGTGGTTTGGGAATCTAAACTGGATCCTCCTGGACGCCTCCTGTTAGAGGTGTTCCGTACCACTGGTAGGAGGCCCCGGGGCAGACCCAGAACACACTGGAGGGGTTATATATCTCATCTGGCCTGGGAACACCTCGGGGTCCTCCAGGAGGAGCTGGAAAGTGTTGCTGGGGAGAGGGACGTCTGTGGTGCTTTGCTTGGCCTGCTGCCCCTGGGACCGGGCCACGGATAAGCAGATGAAAATGGATGGATGGAAATAGATATTCCAATTTGGGAATGTCCTTTTGTCTGTAGGAACAGTCTGTCACACCTACAGTAACTGGCCAGTGTAAAATGCTAACATTATACAATCATTAAGTCCCAATGTCCTCAATCACATACTTCCTAACTAACATGTTTTAGCTTGTTATTGTTGCTAAAACTGGTCAAATCTGTACACCATATCAAACTATAAATGGTATTGAGCATAATAAACAAGTTTCAACCTTAAAATTTGATCAGCTTTTGTAGCTTGTCCACTTTTGTGTTCAAATCTGAGTAGTTATAAGTGCAGCTGGAGCCGCTATGTGACCCAGCCTCTAGCTGGACATGACTCGCCCACTAGACCTACACCTCGGTCCACAATCAGCACCCTTTGCTCCTCGGCCTGGAAGTCCTCATGAAATTGTGAAATTAGTGATTAGCTAGCTAAGAAGTATTAGTTTAAAAGAGAGGTGGTTAAGGTTTGGGTAATGGGAGGGCTACATCCCATCACTTGTGTTAATACTAGGTTAGCAGTTAGTTAATGTTAGCTGTGAATTATTACATTAAGAGAGGTGCTTAAGGTTAGGGTTAGGGTAGTGGGAAGGCTACATCTTGTTACTTACAAAGCAAGTCATATCTTCATGTACTATGAATTATGCCTTACTAAGTGGCTTACTGCTAAATTTGGTCTCATTTATCACAGTATAGCATTGTAGCAGAGTTCAGACAACTGTCGCATTGGTGGGTTTGTCTTGTACTAGCATGTCATGTTACAAACAGATTAGGTCTGCAGATGGCTGTCATCTTGTGTTTACATGGATTAGTGCAGACGTCTTCAATGTTTTTCAGGCTAAGGACCCCTTAACTCAAAGAGAGACAGAGCAGGGACCCCCTACTACATATATTGTATGAAACTGAGTTGCACTTTTCGGGATTTCGGGTCTTCCCTTGTTTGCCTGTAGCTGCTAAGTCAGCAGCAGTTGTAGCATGGCTAGGTGCGTTAGCCTCCCCTCTGCACTCAATGGTGGTTTCCAAGGTGGACGGTGTGTCAGAGGCTAGTAGAAAGTTATAAAACAATCCAGTGAGGCTCACAAGAATGTCTGTAACCTCGACATAGTGATACAGCTAATTTGCTAATATGCCAAAAAAAGAGAAAAACAGGTGCCGCACAGTGATGTAGCATTAACTAGCTCACATGATTGCACAAGGATTCATGGGCAACAGTCAACCTATCATTAATGCTGTTTACTGTTAACTAAATAGGTTTTATGAAAGGCGGCTTTATCTTTGCTAATAATATATTAGAGTTACATTAATGTGGATTTTCAGGCACATTTTACTTACTAAAACTTTAATTAATTAATTAAATTATTTAGAGGTAATTTTGCAGCCCCACTGCAGTGACTCTGAGGACCCTCTAGGGGTCACGGACCCCCTGTTGATGACCACTCAGGGATTAGTGTATTGTGCTCTCGCTACCACCAGATGTCACGGCGAAGTAAAGTGTTTACAAATGAGGACACCAGTCTAACTTGAGCTCATACATTTACATATCCAGGGCAGAATTTGTTAAAACTGGACATTTACTTGATTAATATGGCTGACTATGCAGCCCACTTACAATATGCCAAACAGCATCTAGACAAGCCTCAAAACTTCTGGCACAAATCTGGAGTGATAAGACCAAAATGGAACTTTTCGGTCATGACCATAGATGCTATGTTTGGAGAGAAGTCAAGTACAGCATCCCTACTGTGAAGCACTGAGGTGGCTCTCTGTTGTTTTTTGGGGGGGAGATCCACAGCAGCACAGGGAATTTTGTCAAAATTGATGGCAGAATAAATTAAGCATGTTAAAAGAAAATACTAGAGGACAACTTGCATTCATCAGTCCAGAGGCTGCACATGTGAAGCACTTGGACCTTCTGATATGACAATGATTCAAATACAAGGAAAGCTGAACCTTCAGTAGCTACAGCAGTAAAAGGGGAAGCTTCTGGAGTGGCAATCACAGTCTCCTGACCTCAATACCATTAAGCCACTTTGGGAAGATCTTAAACTTGCAGTTCGTGCAAGAATACCCAAGAATTTATGGGACCTGGAGGCTTTTTGCCAAGAAAAATGGGCAGCCTCACCACCTCATCCACAACTATCACAAAAGACTGCAAGCTGTCATTGATGCTAAAGGGACGATTAAGAACTAAGGGTATGCAAACTTTTGAACAGGGACCATTTCAGTATTTTTTGTGGCTGTGTTTTATTTTATGATTGTGCTTTTCTGTGATGCCTTGTAGTTTATTTGGAATCCCATTAAATGTACAAGAAATGTGTTCTACATGATGAGTCATGTATTCTTCAAATAATAGTATACATCTTATAAATTCTACCAGGGTATGTAAACTTATGACCAGAACTGTATATGATGCATTCATTCATTTTCCGTACCTGCTTATCCTGTGAGCAAAGCGCTTTTCTACTTGCCAAGCAATGCAGGGGTGACCAATGAACTACCTGTGCATTGAGCTAAGGTTAGCCAACTGGCTGTAACTTAGCTGCTCTACATGGATCTGCCATTTTTGCTCCGTAACATCAGCTAGTAAGTAATGTGCAAACTGCAAGCTACTTAGTGTCATGGAGCCAGTGGTCCAAATTAAATATGTGAACACTGCAGAGAGAAATGGTCGTCTATGCATTCATTCATTTATTCATTTTCTGTTATTGCCTATTCTGGTAGTGTCACAGTGTGGTTAGAACCCAGATGCAGCACCACTGATGAGAAGGGAAGTTTCTAATAGTCTTTAATGAAGCCACTTGTCAAACACAGAGTGAGCAGACAGGTGAAAAAATAATGACAGTCAATTTGTTGGCTCAGAACCACATTTGAGCTGTTTGCCATTTGTGTGCATCCAGCAGGCGCCACTGACTCACCTGTTCTCTGGTACCATGAGGGAGTAGGCAGAAGATGACAAGCAAGGCATCCGGAACCAGGAGTACACATGGGAGAGGCCACCTGTGCGGAGCCAAGTGTAGCCAGTGAGAGTCTTGATAACGGCAACAATGAGTGGATCATGCGGAACGCACACAACTGCAGAATGTGCAGCCACATGGCAAGGTAATCCAGAGCAGAGGAGCAGAACAGGTAAACTCACTATAGAGAGCTGGTGACGATCTCTCCACAAAGCCATGGGTAACAGAAACCAGGAATGTAGAAGCAGAGCTCTTGGTCAGGGATAGAAGGCCAAGTGGTTTACGAGGGAGCAGACGAAACAGGAGAGTCAGAGACAGGCAAGGTCGGCAATGAAAAAGCAGTCTGAGAACACACGCTGGAAAGTCTTGCATTGAAAGACAAAGAATAATCTGGCAAGGAGAGTCTGTGAAGCAGGAGTTTTTATAATGGCAGAAGGTAATGATCCACAGTTGAGAGCAGTTGGCTTGATGAGGTAGGTGTGGTGGACCAGCAGGAGTGGGAGATGTATGGACAGGTGATAGGCTAGCAGGTAAGTGTGGTGGAGAGGTGTGGTTAGTGGAAATTTACTGGGTTTACTGACAGAGTGGCATGTATGGCAGGTTGACAGTGGCCACTGTCACAGCTAGGGGTCACAGGGGTGCTGGAGCCTATCCCAGCTGACACTGGGTGAGAGGCAGGGTTCACCCTGGACAGGTCACCAGACTATCACAGGGCTGACACATAGAGACAGACAGCCATTCACACTCACATTCACACCTACGGACAATTTAGAGTCACCAATTAACCTGCATGTCTTTGGACTGTGGGAGGAAGCCGGAGCACCTGGAGGAAACCCACACTGACATGGGCAGAACATGCAAACTCTGCACAGAAAGCCCCCCCACACCCTAGGTTTCAGACCCTCCATCCCAGGTTAGAACCAGGAACCTTAAACTACTAAACTATAACTGTAATGTCCTCACATGAGGACACAGGGTCGCAGGTGGTTACAGCTAAACAGTACACTAGAATGTGTTTCTCAAAACATCTGGGGCAAGAAACAGTCAAGGCAGTAACAGTGGCGGACAGCTGTGGCAGACACTCCTTGGCTCTGATTGGTTGTTTTCTGTAAGGCAAATACCATTAGAAGCACTTCAAAGAGGAGGAGGAACCTGATTTTTTTTTCATGTCCTTCTGTGTGGATGTGGTGACAGTTTCAGCAAATATGACAAAAAGTTGTTGTCATAAAAGTTACCAACTGTAGCTTTAAAGCGCTGTTACCAAATAATTCAACAGGAACGTCTCAGCTCTACAGACACATTGATGCACATGACAACACTCCAGGGAGGGGAAGTTTATTTGGGCTGCTTATTTCAACACCTGCAGTGTATCTTTTATGATCCTGTAAATCTTTACTGATTGCCTCCATCAGACAGGTCGTAGGTGGTGGAATGGTATATATATATATATATATAGTGTATATGTGTGTGTGTGTGTGTGTGTGTGTGTGTGTGTGTGTGTATACATGGATGTCCCTAACAGGCCAGCAGCAATTTCACCACGCATTAGAAGTGATGGATCAGCCGCACGGTGCCACACACCTCAGAGCTGCAGGTGTAAAAAAACAGTCAACACATGTATCAAGAACCCGGGGAGAGCTGTGTGATTCCGTAGGGTTGATGTGATATGACAGGGGAATAATAATGAAACACAGCTGCTGTCTTACCACTGACCTGGTTTGATACAGTACATCTGAGATACAGAGGCAGTCAATCCTCCAACACAGCAGGTTCTTCGTTGAAACGTGCTACGTCTAATCCTATTTGTCAACAGCAAAGACATGCTCAGATTTTAGGGTCATGGCGTCGAACAACATGTTCAAACACATCGAGACGGCAGCCATCGCCACTCAGGATGGCTTTACAAACAACTGCAGCATGTGTGGGCACAGACACCTAGGTCAGCGCAGTTAGTGATTGAAATGCTTTTGACTGTCACCACGAGTTACTGTGAGAAAATGTTTAAACAATAGTTTTTATAAAGCTCAATATCACAAAATACAATTTACCCAAGAAGTCTTTACAGCATACGACATCCCTCTGTCCTTGGACCCTTACAGCAGATAAGGAACTAGAATTACGTCGTCGTGGTTGGATGCCTTCGTGCACCAGTGAAGCTGCAGTTCCCATCCATGTATTTAAATACAGGGACGCTTCACACACAGAGGACCTATACAGTCAGCACAGTTTCAAGATCAGTGTCACCACTTCAGTCTCTGACCAAATGCTCCCCTTCTGTTCCTGAGTTACAGCAAAAGTGTTTATGCAGAACATGATGATATCACAGTAAAGCTGACCTTTGACCCTCTGGATATAAAATGTCATCACTTCATTGTTTTATCCTTTAAATTTTGTCATTATCAACATAAGAATTCCTAAGTTATGACCAAAAATATTGTGTGAGGTCACAGTGACCTTTGACCACAAAATCTAATCAGTTCATCCTTGACCTTGCAGTCGGGTGTTTGTGCCAAATTTGGAGATATTTCCTGAAGGTGTTGTTGAGATGTTGCTTTCTTGAGAATGAGATGGATGCAAGGTCACAGTAACTTTGACATTTGACTGACAAAATGTAATCAGTTCATTGTTAAGTCCAAGTGGACATTTGGGCCAAAGTTGAAGAAATTCACTCAAGGCGTTCTTGAGATACCGCCTTCATGAGAATGAGACAGATGAGGTCACAGTGACCTTGGCCTTTGACCTATGACTACCACAATTTAATTAGTTCATCGTTGAATCCGAGTGGACATTTGTGGAAAATTTGAAGACATTAAATCATGGTGTTTTTGACATATCGCCTTTTACGAAAATGAAGTTGACGCAAGGTCACAGTGACCTCTGACGACCAAAATCTAATCAGGCATTCTTGAGATACTGCAATCACGAGCATGGGACAGAAAATCCCAAAACGCAATGCTTCTGGCCATGGCTATCTCCCGTTAGAATTTTTAACCTTTAACAGAGAGAAAAATGGTAGAAACCTTAAGAGGAGCAACTGGAGAAGGATCTGTAGGAGATGAAATGTGTTTATCACTGAATTAGCAGAACTTAGCCAGCAGCTTCCCTTCAGTTAAAACAAGTCTGATAACATCGCACGGAGGAAGAGTAAAAGCAGAAACAGCCACAGTGAGATGCTGATGAAGTGCTGCAGACAACAGGCTCTTACTGCACCTCTGCAAACAGCTCATCTCCAACAGGTAAACCTCTTTTCCCTTCTCTGCTGAATAATGGAAATGCAAATCTCTGCCGTGCTGGGCTGACATGCTGAGTCAAACCATGCCACACCAATTTTTGTTTCCTTTGTCAGCTTTAAAAATGTTGGATCTTCTCTGAAGCAGGGCCAAAAGCACGCCTGACCGCTGCCTTCAAGCAGGTAGTGGTGACATCTTGTCGACCGCAGCCAACCCCAATCGCCCCCTTTTTCTCCACCTGAAACAATCATGTGTGAGTCAACTCACATCTGTCAGTGCAGAAAAGATTAGTTTCTCTCCTGCATCCTGTTTTTACTTTAGATATCTGTTTATTTTACTGTTTCATGTTCACTGTAGGAGTCATGTTAAGTTACTGCTGATGAAAACTCAACATTTCCTTATTTTGCTTCTTAACAATAAAAGTCTTTACCTAACAAAATAATAGGGGGTTTTATTGTGAAGAATATATAGGAAATGTGAGATGTTGAGGAAGAGCTGCAGACAACAGGCTCTTAGTGCACCTCTGAAAACAGCTCACCTCCAACAGGTAAACTTCTTTTACCTGCCTGCTGAGTGGTGGAAAAAGACATGCAGCAAAATAGTGATAGACTTCAGCCGTGGATCAGCTAAAGACTGCTCTTAAATGTGGAGACAGTGTCTTCATTTTATCCCCTTTCAGCCACAGAGGCTTCAGCATGAGAGGACTGTACATCTCCACACTGTGCGGCGCGGCAGCCATGAATAATACACATGATCATTTTCCTTATTGTCTGTCTTTGATGCAGGAGTGGCCTCTTTCTTTCACTGAGCTCCTGCCTCTTCTTCTGCGTCGCCTTTGATGCACATTTAACGAGGTTATACCCACACATTATGTCAGGTCCGTGCCACTTGTGTACTCAGTGGATTTTATCACTGACACTTGTGTAATGAGGAACCGCTGGGGTGCCTCTTAATGAGAACTACACCCTAAAACAGAATTTTAAAGTATGATCTCGGAGCTCTAGATTTGTGTAAACCCCATCTCGCTGTTATTGCAAAAATAAATTAGGTGCTAATCTGTGATAGAAGCCCACATTTTTCTTTTCCCTCCACAGAGACAGATTAAAGCTTTGGCTCTTGTTTTTTTTGCGTCTGTTTACACTGTCCAAGCTGATTGAACAAAATAAAATGCCGCTGTCTTTTTTGGGTAGATTCCCCCTTTAATGTGTTTTCCCTGGCTGAGATTGTGGCGCAGCCAGCACACAGATGATAACAGATGATAGGACAAAGAGCCTTTCCATGACCTTCCAAGCATTCAACTCATTTGACTTTGATGTGTAAAGTAGAGCAATGAATGGAGGAGCGGCTGTGCTTTAATTTTGGTCTAAATTACAAACTCAAATGAGTAGAGCACCAAGTGAACAATGGCAAGGTGCAAGGACCCCAGCTCTGCTCCTGTGACACAACAGTGCCACCTACTGGTGTCAGTGTGTGAGTGTGTGTCCTGCTGAGTAAAAGACAAGTTATACTTTTTATTCTCACAGAACAACAGATGCTTATGTAAGTGCTCATCTGCCTGTGTCTAACTGTTGGAAAGCATCTTAAAATAATCTGCTGTGAATACTTATTTGTGTCTGATGTTATTATTTCACAAAAAAAAAAAAAAATCAGTATGTTAAAAAAATAAAATCTACTCTTTCTCGCTAATTGGAAAATGCAAATGTATTCAATTCCATTATTTATTTATTTTTTTAAAAGTGCCTGCTGGTCACAAGATGTTTCCTGCATCACTTTTCCAGGCAGACAAATAACTTGATCCAAACCTGAATTCTTTCTTCCTCTGCAACATGTTAGTCTGGAGGTTTAAACTCGTGTCCTCTCACAGAGTTGCTGATTCAAACTAAACTGATCTGAGTTCAGACTGTTTACTTCCAGCACAGCTCCACTCACAGATAACTGAGCCTCCTACCTGTCTGTCAGACACCATCAACCCAGAAACCTTCTCCAGTCCGGACTGAGTGGAGTCCTGTGGGATGAAGCTGTGAAGTCCGGCGGCTGCTGGCTGCGAGCGGAGCTAACTGCTAACTGCTAACAGCCACCCCTGCAACTAACAAACTCCACAGATCCATTCAGCAGCTCCACCATCCACAGTCAGACACACACAGCTGATTATTTACTGCTGAATTACAGCTCACAACTTGAACCAACAGAAACAACCTGGTGCAGACTATTTACTGGAGTTTACCAGCCTGTCGCTCATACTGCGTTTGAAGATAATTAGAAGCACGGCTGTTCTCAGCTTTCAATGTCTAACAGTCCATCACTAACTTTTTCATCACGTCTCGTCTCGTCAACAAAAATGAAACAACACATTTTTTTATTATCAAGATCTATTTTAAGCTTGTCATTGTTTAGTTACTGTCATGGAACAGAGGTTGTGACAAAGGTCATAGTTTCGGTCAACAAATTAACACTGTTTAAGAATATGTAATGTGTCTGGATTAAAATGACAGAGTTGTGCAGGTTTTAGATGTGGTAGGTTGTGCAGAAATGTGCAAAATTATTCCAGGAATGTGCAGAATTGCACATTGAGGTTTTAAGTTTCCACATCACACTTGTGGAAGCTGCACATTGAACCATGAATGGCTTTCAAATTAGTTGGGATGTTTCCACCATGTGAAAACAAACTGCACATCTATCATTCTGTTTAGTGAAGCTCAAACACCTAAGAAAATTAAGAACAAGTAAAACACGAATCTGAGTGCAGGCTGACCTCCATCTTCCTAGTTGCTAAACTATGTGAGTTTTTTTTTTTTTAATTTACTGTTATCTTAAATGTTTCCTGTAGAAATTTGCTGCACCTCTTCTGTACCTCCAGGATTTCCATAACTCCTTCTGTCCCTCATGGTGCTGATTTGCATTGCCATGACTAAATTGCATTGAAAACTTCTGTTGTGCTACTTTGTTATTTACTCTGTAAATCAAGTGGTTTGTGTTGTAATATTTGGTGTGTATTTTTAGCCAGCTATTTTGTGTTTTTTTGACTGTTACTATGAGTTTTGTAGTTTTTTTTTCCTTTTTTTTTTTTTACTGTTTACTGCCATTTGTATGACAGCAAGCTGCCCTGTGTCCTGTGATTACCAAAGCGCTGCAGTTTTTAATGTTCAATTTCTGGTGTAAAATGCTGTTATTCTGTGTGTTTAGGAGCAGAGGTGCAGAAATAGGTGTCCAGAAGGCAATTCATGTGCCACATTATCTTCTGCAGGAAAAAAAGCAGAGTATGGAGTTTATGACCTGTACTGCAGCCAGCCACCAGGGGGCGATCCAGATGCTTCAGCTTCACTTGCAGGAAGCTGTCATGTCATACTTATGTACAGTCTCTGGTTCACACAGTATTTTAGTTTTTAAAGTACCTGGTCTATGCTTTGACTCAGTCCCTCCTTTCTGCTGGCTCAACAAGGTTTATCTCCTCTTAGCTTATTCAAACTGATTTATGGTTTATCGAGCATAATAATAATCCCATCTCAAGTACTGCTGTGAAATCACATTTTGTCCTCCAAGGAGCATTTTGAATTAATGACAGCAAATGAAAGAAAACCTCTAAATATTCATGGCCTTACGTTTGTAAATTCATCTGTCATTGTGAAGTTCAAGTAGGAGAATCATAAAGAAAATACTCAGAGATGTTTCTGACAGCCAGAACCAACAGCGTCTCTCCATGGGATTTAATGCAGTTGCTAGGCTGCTCAAATTGGACTGCCTTTTCTTCAGCACTGTTACAGTAACAAGGGGATTGAATGGAAAACACCGTGTTGGCGAGCAGAGTACAGACTTTTGTCTGAGTGGTCCTCGGATTCCTGATAAAACTTAATTAAATCACTAAGAAATCAACTATTGTCATTGCATGATAACGTGGTGATTGACAGCCTATAAACTGCTGCTGTGTGCTATCAGACGAGTGTCTTATCGGCATCTGTCTTTATTGATGGTTGTAACAACTTGTGTTTTGTGCTGGACTATCGAAGCATGGGTTCCTGCTTGTTTGTTTCTTTAGCTGAGTACATTTTAATAACTTCATTCACCAAATAGCTGCACCGAGACGTCTGTAAATTCATGTCTGCTCCTCCTGATGAAATGTGCTGTTGTTTGACAGAGTGACATTTGGGCATGAGGTAAATGGACTGCACTTTTCATTTCCTGTGTGATTGTAAAGCCAACCCCTGTTCTTTTGTCCTACATCCAACCACGTGCCTGTGTTGACTACATCAACTGGTGGGTTCTGAATGGACCATAAGTCACTCACAAACATGTCAAGTTTGTAAAAAACACACTTTACTTTTAAGTACAGTGAATTTCCTGCACAGAGCTTTTATTTTGAAGTTCTGTTTCCTACTGTAGAGTGAGTGACTAATGGACAGCTACTTGACAGATACAGCACATGGCCAAACACAAGCATGGACTAATGACTAAGGAGAAATCTGGACCCTGAGGCTGGACCAGTTGGGAACCTCTGGCCTAAACCGAACTATGTGTGTGTGGGCAAAATGCAATTGTGTTTGTTGTTTAAGGCAAAATTTGTACTGAGGTAGTGCTTTTATTTTGAAAGAGACCATATGCAAACTGTATATTTCCTGAAAATAGAAGTGTATTTTGAAAACAGACAATGCATGTAACAGGCTGAAGTTGACACGGCTTCCCAGAGTGTCAACAGCCAATGCACCCAGGGTACCTTGCATATGTAGACGTGGGACGTCCATGACCAAACGTCAGTGTGTGACGAGGTCGGAGTGAGGATGTGTTGGCCCAGGCGAGGTCACTCCATACAGACCTGTGTGCAGGAGGTCAAGGTGTACTCTGAAATGATGCTCATATTTAGTGACACAGCAAAAGTTAATAATCCTTGAACCTGCATGAACTAATTTTTTTTTGGCCACTTTAGACCAATAGAAACAAGCTGTAAGCACAACAGTAATAGGGTTTCCATCCACCTATTCTTATTCGAATTTTCAAAAATAGCGAAAATAAACATTAATGGAAACGCTAGAAATTAAAAAAAAGGCCGAAAATTTGCGAAAAAATTTTACGCTTGGAGGGGGTGGATTTGTCTACATATTGATAAAAGGAAAGTGCGACTTTTTGCTATGGAAACAGGTTTTGCGGATAAACGATGACTGGACCAGATACCACGTCACACGTATACGATGGTGGTACGCGATGGTCTCCTTCCAGCTATTTCCGACAGTACTCTTAACATTAAAATTCTTCCTTGTTGTCTCTTATTCAGGATGGCTCGGTACGCGGTGAATGCTGACAAAATGGTGACCAGAGTTCTTCCAAACGCCGACAGGTCGATCAGGAATCTGTCCATGATCAGTTGTTGACTGTCAGCCGAGTGTGTTGTTTGTTTTGTGGCAGAGAGACGCTGTCTGATGACGTCATCTCATGGCGCACTCTCCTCTCAGTAATCGCAAAATAATAACAAATGGAAACGGGCATAAAGTCGCATTTTCTTTTTGCGCATTTTCACTAAATTCGCTCAAAAATTTCGAGACATTCAGATGGAAACCTGACTATTGACATATCATCACTTTTTAGTTGATGTCACAAACAGGTTCAGTGAATGTGAAAGGGAGGAAGAAAACAAAGGTGATTTATTAAACTAAGAAGAACTAAAATGACGAGAAAAACATCGCCTCCTTTTGTTTATAAGGCATTGCTTGGAAAGCTACTCTTCTACCTCACTTCTAAGAATCAAATCCACCTCTCATCACACATACTCACAGAAATTTTTTTCCCTTGAAAATCCTCAGATCAGTTCAGAGCTCTGTAAATTAGCTTTTAGTCTTTTGCACCCAATAAATGGGACGAGTTACAGGTGGTGTTTAGATGAGACAGTTATGTGTCGTTAGATCATTTCAAGTGTATGCTAGACGATGTGGTCGCTTTACAGTGTTCCTGCTGTGCTGTTTTTTTAAATTGTTTTCATATCCTACATTTTACTATTATTGTTGTTGTTAGGGTTAGGGTTAGGACTTTTTTCATCATGTTGTTGTGATTGCTTTCATGTTTGTGTCCTTCTGGCCCACTGAATGTAAACTTTGCTCAGTGCTCAGTTTTCCCTGAATAAACAACAGTTTGATTGATTGATTAAACAACAGAGTCGTGATAGCCACGCACTGTGGCCAGCAAAGTCTGCTGTCAGTGTGTTTAAGGTGCAAAACCAAAATGCAACAACGCAGGGTGGATGTCTGCTGGAGACAGCAAGTTAACACATGAGGCAGCTTTTATAGCCTGGAAGGTCCAGGTGAGCTCAATCAAGTTAACAATGTCTCAGGTCAGCCAGCTGCCTGATGAGGCTGGCATAGTCAGTAGAAAAAAGCAACATCTGCATTAAAGGAGGTGTCCATTAGTTTTGGGGGTTTTGTTATGTTTATGTATCATTCTGTGGCTCTCTCGTTGTGTTCCTGAAGTATTCAAATCCAAAAATTCACATTTTGGTCTGAGTATGAATGTTTTAGTCTCAAAATGTTTCCCGAGTCCTTTTAAAAACTTTTTCCATCTGATCACACACGGCTGTGGATACCACATTAGTTTTAAAAGTCACACAATATCACAAAATTAAATGATCGACCAGCAACTCATGTGCTGTGAGGTAAAATGTATGTCTGTGTCAATAAACTTTGGTGGCTTTGAAGATAAGGAATAGAGTTCCCTGTCATAGATTCTAAATCTAAAATATTCTGAAGGCTAATGAGATTTGAGAGTGATGTGGCAGTTTTCTGTGTGTTCATCATGAGCCACACCTTTTACATTACAGTCATTTTTCCATTGGTAAAATAAGTATGGATTAAAGCAGCTTTAAGTACAATTTGCTTTCAGGCATAAGCAAAACACTGTGTCTCAGTCATGAAGTGTTAGTAACTCTGCGAGTAGATTTACACATAAAAACATTGGTACTATAAACCTACACTAATTAACCTGGAAACTCAAACTTAATCATAAATTGACAGCACGCCCTCGTTAGTCAGCAATTAGCATAGATCCCCACCCATGAACAGCCAGTGAACATCATATATGGAGGTGATAATTACTATGGATAGGTGCATCCTGTTGACTTGTGAACATAGAGTAAAGAAAGAAAGAGAGAAAGAAAAAGATTTTCGACACTGAGACTGAAATTATTTTAGGTGAAGTGGGGCTGAGAACATTTCTTTCTGTTTGTAAGATGGTGTGACAGGGACAGGTAAATCAAAGGCTTGGATGGAGGTAACAGGTGCCATTAACTCTGTGTCCTCTGTTGTAAGAACCATCCAGGAAGTTCAACAAAAATGGTGCGATATGACACTTGATGCAAAAAAAAAAAGCTGCAGATGAACACATTGCTTGCATCATCAGAGAGACCTCTCTGTCAGGGGAGACAGCAACATGCCTCCACTGGAGCAGTCAGTAACACACTCAGAAGGTATGGTTATGTATGTTTTATATGAAGTGTTAAATCACTGTACATTCTGACAGCCGTCACTGATAGCTCAGTGTTTGGTCAGTAACGTTGGTCTCACAGTCTCACTGCTCAAACAGAAGATCATTTTGTAGAGTTTTGTAGAGTATCATTTGTAAAATTCTTCATCTGAAGCTTAAATGTGCTAAATGCCAGCTAAGTTAGCTAAATGTTTTATTTCTAATCTCTTGTCATGTTTAACTTATCGTGTTTCAGAGGCATCTGTGTATTGTGAATATAATAGAGCACAATATAAATTAAAATTGTAATTTCTAATAATGCCAAGCAATATTATGTGCATTCCCTATCTACACAAGCACTATGAGCAGTCAGAAGCAGGCGTAGATTTTGTTAGTACCAACGAAAACATTGGAGCTACTGACATATTGATAAATGCCGAAATACGCACAAATCCATTCTGCTCAAATTTCATGAATGAGACACACTGAGCTGAGAGATGCTGAAAGGTTTCGTGAAGCTAAGGAGTCAGGTGATGATTATTTGTAGGCCGTCGTGGTAAAAAAGGAGCAGAGCCGGAAAGTGAAGCTTTCGATTCACTGGTCCATCTACGTCCCAACTCTCACCTATGGTCACGAGCTCTGGGTAGTGACCGAAAGAATGAGATTGCAGACACAAGCGGCCGAAATTAGTTTCCTCTGTGGGGTGTCTGGGCTCAGCCTTAGAGATAGGGTAAGGAGCTCAGACATCTGGAGGGAGCTCGGAGTAGAGCCGCTGTTCCTTCATGTTGAAAGGGGTCAGTTGAGGTGGTTCGGGCATCTGATCAGGATCCTCCTGGGCGCCTCCTGTTAGAGGTTTTCCAGGCGCCTCCAACTGGTAGGAGGCCCCAGGGCAGACCCAGAGCACACTGGAAGGATTATATATCTCATCTGGCCTGGGAACGCCTTGAGGTCCTCCAGGAGGAGCTGGAAAGCGTTGCTGGGGAGAGGGACGTCTGGGGTGCTTTGCTTGGCCTGCTGCCCCCACGACCGGATAAGCGGATGAAAATGGATGGATGGATGGATGGATGGATGATTGGCTCATCACTTAAGGGATCCTTTAACATAAACTTAGTCGTGTAAACCACTGTTGATATAAAAATATTATATCGGTATAAGAAAAGTTACAGAGACTGTAATCAGATTAGTTTTGAGGCCCATATTGGCTGCGACATCCTACAGCGATGTCCAGTAAACAACCTACCTGTCTGTCAGTATAACTTTAGTTTACAACCACATAAAAAAATGAACCTTTACACAATTATTCTAAAAAAAATCATAGGTGTGTGATGTCACCGTACAGCAGCTGATGTGAACAAAGAGAATTTCTGGAGCAGCCTCTGACGTGTCATTCATGTGTTAAAACTGGAATGTGTGATGACAAGAACCTGAGAACAGCCGGTCATCTCATCAGTTCATTGTTTATATCTGTTCCTGCTCTTGTCTGTCTGTCTGTCTGTCTGTCAGTGTCACTGCAGTGAGACGCCTGTCACATCCGACAGAACGAGGCGTTAGAGAGCGGCAGACTAAAATAACAGGCGTTAGGGCTCATACACCCACAGCTTGATGGAGCATGCATTATAGATGCCCACTTCACAATGTGTCACATCACGTCTTGATTTGCATGCGTTCCACACATTTGATCTTCTTCAGGCAGGAATAATAACCAAAGCCCAGAGATCTGAGAGACTTTCACCAGAAGAGAAAGAGAGAGTCGTGGAGCTCGACACTAATAAACACATTTTGTGCGTAGGCTCAGAAATGATGTTGAGTTTGAGATGTTTTCCAGAGCGTACGACAGTGCAGAGTTAACTTTGCCTTTGTTACTGAAATGCAACATATTATCAGCAATAAAAAAAAGGTGATAAAATATAAATTGCATTGACAGCCTTTCACATGCACAAAGTAACATTTAACATACAGCAGTGATGACTGTGAACAAGTACACCTTTCTAAATACACACAGGCCATCTGTTTAATCCATAACAATACTATCAGCCACTTTATATTGTAGCATCCCCGGAGATGGTGGTGTAGGGAAAGCTTAGAGAAGCACACCCAGGTGACAGAAGACGAATTGAATTACAACCAAGCAGTGTTAATTTCATTGATGGAAACTATGATGAATGACAAAATCTATGTTTCCTCTGTTGATGTGATAAAAATGTTAGTGGTGGACTGTCGGACATTGAAAGCCGAGAACAGCCATGCATGCAATTATCCTGAAATGCAGCATGAGCGACAGGCTGGTAACTCCAGTAAATAGTCTGCACCAGGATGTTTCCATTGGTGCGAGTTGTGAGCTGTAATTCAGCAGTAAATAATCAGCCGTGTGTGTGTGACTGTGGATGGTGGAGCTGCTGAATGGATTTGTGGAGTTTGTTAGTTGCAGCGGTGGCTGTTAGCAGTTAGCAGCCAGCGGCCACCAGACTTCACAGCTTCACCCCGCAGGACTCCACTCAGAAGGTTTCTGGGTTGATGGTGTTTGACAGGCAGGTAGGAGGCTCAGTTATCTGTGAGTGGAGCTGTGCTGGAAGTAAACAGGCTGAACTCAGATCAGTTTAGTTTGAATCAGCAACTCTGTGAGAGGACACGAGTTTAAACCTCCAGACTAACATGTTGCAGATGTAGCCCAGTAATCCCTAAAATAATCAGAGAAGGGCCCTGAGTTCTTTAACTGATTTATATTAATGTACAACAAATAATAGTTAGGTAATGTTTCCTGTTCTTTTACCTTTTAAATATTTTATGTATCTTGAGTCTTTTACTCACTGCAAATAAACTGTTAATCTCAAGGTTGCACTCTTTTAAACCTCTGTAATTTTATACCTTGCATACAAACACATTAAACAGATGAAATAACCAAAAATCACACTGGAATCAGTGGTATGAAAAATAATCTCAATTATTTACTGAGAAACAGTTCAAATAAATAACTGCAGATAAGTCTGCTTCAAATGAAATATAGGTTAGTCTCACACAACCTCGAACTGGTATTCAACTATACCATGTAAACTAAAACACAATCGGTGTGTAAACAAAACAAACACAGTCGGTGGGCCCACACACACACACACAAGCCGGCAAATACTACCTAAAAGTCCCTTTAGTTGCAGGCCTGATGCGACGCTTGTGTACGGTGAGGCCAAAAACTGTGCGGCCGCTTCACTCAAACTGAGCAAAAATAAATAAATATGGTACCTTATTCCCACAGTGAAGTCAGTTTGGCAGTAGGAAGTCTCTCAAACCAGCTGGCGAGGGTGCGGTGGTCTCTGGTGAGGATGATGATGGCCGCCAGGATCGTCCTCGATAGCAGGCCTGGGCAGTGCAGTCAGAAATACTCCAAACAGTCTCTGGATAGCTTACAGTGCAGTCGGTAACCCCTCTGGATCTCTTCAAATCTCCTCTTCAGAAAAGATGAATTACAGCCTTGTTAGTAAGCTGAGTTAGCTGTACTGTGGCTAAAAGTTCATTCACTTTGCTAGTGATGCTAACAAACCATGTGGCGGCTAACGGCTAATGCGCTAATACATACCGTGAAAAACTGTTTAACACACTTCGGGTAGAAACGTCTTCAGCCTCTCACAGAAGATATGCAGATAATGTCCAGGCACAGACAGTCGGACAGACCGTCTCAAAACACCAACTACATACTTAAACACACTTATACAAACTGTTACAAACTTTTACAGACTCTGTTTACATCGTGACTCAGCTATTCCAGCGACACACCTACACATCGGCTCAGACTTCCCGGGTAAAACTCACCACTTCCTCTTACTGCCACTGCCTTTAAAATAAAACACCCTTAATCAAATAAAATAATCATACATTCAGCATGCTACACAGTACTTTTTAACCTATTTATACCATTGAACCCTCTTTTAAATCTCTCATGAAATAACATTTTAACCTTATTTATGACATATCTTTTTATGAACTGATTTTTAATCTTATTTATTCTACTTAAATTGTTTTAAACATTAACTTTATTACATGCGATATTTCAACTAGGTTACACAGAGGAAGAAAGAATTCAGGCTTTAATCAAGTTATTTTTCTGCTTCTTAACAGTCAGATGGATCAGTCAGAGTTTACAATGAACCTGGGGATAAATCCTAGTTGTCTCACATTAGTTATTTGTTGAGAGCATAACTAGTGAGATGTTGAGATGTTCAAATGATGATCAGTGAGTGTGTGCTCGTAAATCAGCCCTTAAACCTGTCAAACACTGCTGGAGACAAGACAGTTTGGAAGTGTGCAGAAATGATTTGTCTAAATAAAATTTTATACAACCTGCCACCTTGATTCTAATTTCTGACACATGAATTAGCCTCACTGGATTAGATTCATGGCTCTGTAAAGCTCAGCGTAAGTTAAATCAGGAAGACTTTCATTTGCTATTTCCATTTGCAGTTCTCTCCCTATCCCAGTCTCACCACTGCCGTGCCAATCAAACTTTGCCACAATGTCCTTTAGTCATTTATGTTGCTGCTGCCAAACTTTAAATGTGTTCTCCCCTCTGCCCCTGTCAGCTGTCATTTTAGGCAGAATCGTTGCGCCCTCCTCCACCCCATTCACCTCCAGTCACCTTATCCAGAGCTCAGGATGAGCTCATCAAAAGCACCCTCCTCTTCACATCCAGATCCTCAGCTCCCACTTCATCTCATCTCAACATCACTACCAGTGTCAAGAGTCCACAAGAGGGGGATCCCTGATCTACTATGTCTTTACCAGCTTCCTGGAATATATGACGTCACGATGGGGTCCAATCACCAAAGAATTTACACAATTCTCATACTTATGTGCATATGTAGTGTCTCTCCTGATTAAAATAGCAAGATCTCTGTGAGAAGGGCTCAAAAGTCAAAAAGTATGAAGCTTCGGGGTAGTCAAAGTAGATTCTTGTGTTAACTGATCTCTCATGCAGCACAGAAATAAATAAAAGCACTGTTCAACTGGAATGGCAGGAAAAATACATCCAAAATATAAAACGGAACAGAGTGCATTACAAATGCTTCACAAAAATGGTAAGTGTTGTACATGATGTTTTAGTTATGACAGTAAAACTCAGGAAACTCAGGAAAATATTGGCACTCAGCTCAGAGATGACCGTGCAAACGTCAGTACAGTGTCTGACAGAATTCAGTGCTGCTCAGTTCCTGTTTGTGTGCAGCAGACCGGACAGACTTCTAAAGAGCTGCCCACTCAGCTCTCTGATTCAGACACTTCTTACTCATGTCCTTTGCAGAAGTCGCTGTGTGTGGGTGTTGACAGGGAAGACAAAGTGTATGTGTACTTATTGTGTAAACACTCCTCTGTTGACAGGTCAAAGGGCGAGGAGTCATCGGAGGCTGATGGCCATCTGGTCACACACCTCCTGTCTCGGCTGTATCATCAGTCCAATAAAACATAACTGTTAAACCACTAGATGAGACCTGGAAATGACTGATTATCTCAGGCCATATATAATTTATAAACTGTGACCAAATATAGGCATGGCATCAGTCTAACACATTCGCACTCCGACATTATCACATATCGATGTTTGATCATGGACTTTCCGTGTCGAGATATGATGAGCAAGGTACCCTTGGTCAACCCGGTCCCGCTCTAAAGTCGTTGAAATCTTGCACCTGTATCAGACACCCAACGACCAAAGCCGTCTTTTCAAGTCGGCATGATACGCAGCTGGTCACAGTTTAACGGCACTTGGCAGTGTCAGGGGAAACGTGACCAGACAAGAAGGAATGTTAAAGTGACGAAAGTCTGAGTGGGGTGGGCGGGAGGGGTGCTGGATGGGTCCAACAAACATCAAATTTCTCCCAGAAGAGCAGTGTTCACGACCCATAAGATTATAAAGCCACACCCTGTTCTTTTTTACTAAACCCAACCATGTGCTTTTGTTGTTGAAGAAAAAACATTACATAGTGCGTTTTTGTTAAAAGGAAGACAATACATGTAACAGGCAGAGCTTGACACTGTGTCCAAGAACATCAACGACCAACGCACCCAAGATAACTTGCATGTTATACCTGGACTTGGAAAGTCCATCACCAAACGTCAATATGTGACAAGGTTGGAGTGAGAATGTGTTGCCTTGGTGTGTTGGTTGTTGACGTTCTGGGACTTTGTGTCAACTTCAGCCTGTTACATACATTGTCTGCTTTCAAAATACACTTCTGTTTACACAGGAAATGGACAGTTTGCATACAGTCTCTTTTGAAATAAACACAACACGTCAATACAAGATCCCATCCACTACCCCCTCCCATCCAGCCTACTTGGACTTCTGCCCACCTAACTTACGTGTTTCCCTCTGTGCCTGATGTTAAACAGTAACAGCGACCAGCCGCAAATCATGCCAACATGAGTGGACGGCTTTTTTTGTCAGTGTCTGACAAGTGCTGGTTTTCGCCGACTTTGGAGAGAGACCAGGTTGACCGCCAGGTAACAGTGATCACGTTTACATGCACAAAATGGTCAATTTTTTAGCCCTAACTCCAAAAAAGTCAATATTCCTTGTAAGCTGTTTACATGGCTAATGAAAATGAATATTTCACTCTTACTCCTGTTTACACGTGGCTGTGCATACTCATGGCCAAACATGTCATTTATCACATCAAAATATGAAAAAACTGGAACAGCTGGATCCAGCTCGAGCTGCTTGTGCCATTTTGCTTCACTGCTTAAAAACAGGAATTTTTGAAAGTTTTCCACGGGTGCAGGAATTGTTCGACTGTGCGAGCACAGCCTCCCTCTTTCATTATGATTTATCTTAACAGTAAAAATGATTGAAGGTTAATAATAAAACATATAAAACTCTTGTTTTTGTAATGAGACTTTATTTTGCTTCATTTAGCACAACGACACCCATGTGAGCTAAACGTGTTAGCAGATGCTTCAAGTGCAATACATACACCAATGTTTACATTAACTGTGTTGTCTACAACAGTCAGCTGGATAGTATGAAATCACTTTTAGAACTCCTTTATTATCTCCTCAAAAGTGAAGTGAAGTGTGACGTGATTGTTGACACCTGTGACTACCATTTCTCTTTTCTTCATGCTTATCTTTACTTGGCTGTGGGGTTGCTGATCTTTCCCATGAAGAGGATGCTCTTGGTGGAGTTCTCCAGGATGAAGACCAAGAAGGGTCTGTCAATTCTCACTGATGGTGGCAACATATGCAATGTCATCTCAACAATTGTGACAGCTGCTGCCTCTGTTCCCATCTCAGTGACGCTCAGCATGGCCTTGTGGGATGCCTGAGGAGGGAAACAAGGCAGCAGTCAGAGTCAGAGATAGTCCGAAACAGGGCTCAGGTCCAGAAAAAAAATTTGAAGCTTAGGTGTTTTTTAATTTTGCAGGCATTCCTGAACCACTGCCCATGCAGCGCAGTTGACACATTCCCATGTTGTATGTTAGTGCTTAAATTCCCAAAATGAAGCTAAGAAGAAATGTTTGTCTCTCTTACCTTTGAGACTTTGAGCTTGACCTCGTCAGACATGCCAGAGAAATCAGCGTTTTTCCCAAAAGCGTTCGTTACACCCATGTCTCTCAGTGTGTCTTCCAGGGAAGCATCAGTGGAGATGGAAAACTTTGGCAGGAACAGATCCACATATCTAAGAAACACAGAACATCACTAGTGTCAGAATCACTGTAATATACAGTTAAGTTACAGCTTCTCAAAGAACTTTTTAGTTCAATCTATTTTTATTCCTAATGGGTGAATGAAAGTTGAGACCTTTCCCAACTTTCTCAGTTGCCTACAACAGCCTATGAACTAATGGACTTGGGGTGAATTTTCCAGGAAAATCCAAAGGACGTGACATTATTTGCACTTCTAAGTGATCTCAGCCCCGCTACATTGCTGACAGTGTGCAACACTAGCTAACATTGAATTGTGGTGGGTTCCATTGGTTGGTGACAATAGTGGATTCCATTTTATACTTATAGCTTTCCTTCATCATGGGTATGGATATTTACACATTTCAGTCAGATGACACTCATACTTGTAAAAAGTACATTATCTGTACCAGTCACTAATTTCATCCAAGTATGCAGCTCAACCCTGGTTAACAGAGCAGGTAAATGTCTGAAGAATTCAAAGTAAGTGGGTAGGCATGTTGCTGATGATTCTAACATGAGACTCACGCTAAACCAGAAGAAAGCAAATATCCTAGGGTGAAGAAGAAAGGTCATTCACACAGAGACAGCAACAAAAATGTCTAGCTGGAGAGATGATGATGATAATCAGTAAATTCTGTCAGTAAGGGCCGGAGCCAAAATCATCAGATTAACAGAGTAGCAAGAGAATGTTGTTTATGACCAAATTATGAACTGGCTACAGGACTGTGGTGGAGTCTGCGCTATGTCACGCCTCTTGTACGCTCCAAATGGAGAATTTCCTGTCAGTAATAACACCTCTAACACTGACAGTCTCCTGTTGCGTCCCCCAGGTGTGAAAGAGAAACTCTCGACAATGTCTGCACTTGATTCTCATAATTCATATCAGAGTTCATATGAGAAAACTGCTTTATGTACATTTAACAGCAGTGGCCTAGCGGAGACAGACCATAGTTCCTGCCAGGTCAGCAATGTTTCTGTTGCTGTTGTTACAAGTGTTCAAGTGTTAGACCCAGCGCTGCCGCTGACCATCAGTCCTCTGTGATCTCAGGGCTTGGGTTTTCACTGCTTCAATTGAAACTACTACAAGGGCTAAGGTCCAAGCCACTATCAATCACTTCCCAGGCACTTCACATTTCTGTAACCACTTATCATGTTAGGGTTCACAGGGGAGCTGAAGCCTATCCCAGCTGACATTGGGTGATAGACAGGTCACCAGACTATCACAGGGCTGACACATAGAGACAGACAACCATTCACACTCACTTTACATCTACAGGCAATTTAGAGTTGCCAAGTAAGTAGCCTGCATGTGTTTGGACGATTGGAGGAAGCCAGAGCATCCGGAGGAAAGATGCAAAATGCAAGCTCCACAAGGACAGGTTCCCTCACCCCAGGTTTGAACCAGGAACCCTTTTGCTGTAAGTCAACAATGCCAAACACTGCACCACTGTGCCACCCCACACTTTTCTAATTGCAATTTATTTTGCAGCATTCTGTCAACATGATGCCAGTCAATCACAGTCAGTCTAGTGTTTGTTACTGTTTCGGGTGATGAATATAACCTTTAAGTTAAACTGTGCTAATCATTGACACGTTACCTGTTTCTTCAAGAATATTAAATACATATAACCAATCCAAATCTGAACATTTCTCAAATACTAGAGGATGATGATTAAAAACCCTGTTGGATCCCTGTTACCTCCTGGAGACTGAGTTACGCCAGTGCTGGATGTAGTCCTTGTTGATGTAGCCCTCCACCTCCTCCATCTTGCCTTCATTGGGCAGGACGATCATCATGGAGGTGCTGCCTTTGTAGGGCAGCATGATGACAGTGGTGTGGTTGCCAACATCCCAGTAGGTGTGGTAGTAACCTGCCCTCATCATCATGTCCACCTGAACTTTAGTGGTCTTGTCCACATGGAAGTCCACCTTGTGTGTCAGGTCACGGTTGAAAGGTGACTTCCACTGTGCTGTGTGAGGCAATGGAGAGTGGAAGATGACAGTAATGTCAATATTTCAGGGCAAATTATTGTTTGTTTTTAAATGCTGAAATATGATGTACAATCATAATGCGTCATGTTTATGTCATTTACAAGTTTGTGTCTTTGCCTGTTGATAAACTACACAACAAGACATGGACTTGACCTTTCTTCTTACCTTTAAAGTAGACATAGTTGATCAGCACCATGACCATATCAGGGTCCAGGTCCTTCACCATGTCTTGGATCTTGTCCTGGGTTTTATTAGCAATGAATCTGTTGATCTCAGCTGCAGCCTCTGAAGGTTTGGTTAAGTCAACGTTGAAGACCTCACCAGAGTAGTGGTGCCTGACATCATTCAGGAACTTCGGCAGAGGGTTGAAGCCAGAGCGCACAGCCACAGCATTACCAACATCCAGCCGCTGATCCTCCTGGCTGTGTCCATACATGTGGAAAAGGTGCTCGTACGCTTCATTGACCTGAGTCTGGTTTAAGGTGCTGTAGCCCAAGCTGGAGAACAGCTGGCTGTGGGTTTCACCACCGGCCCCTGTAGACAGCATGGACAGGGCCGTGGAGATGCCCAGTGGAGAGAAGAAGATGTTCTTTCCAGCAGTAGTGTTGGCATTCAGACTTCTGTAGAGGGCAAAGGCAAAGTCAGCATTGGGAGACGACAGCTTGTGGCAGCTCAGCTCTCCCTCGTGGCTGTGATCAGAGCCGTGGTGGTGGTGGTGGTGGTCTGCCCAGGCTGCAGCCAGCAGCAGTGCTGCGAGTACACAAAAGATCCCACGCATCTTTACAGCCTGTCCATATGAAAAGAAAATGTTAGTTCACTATAACTGCTCAAAAAATTAGAGGAACTCTAAAATCATGCATCATATTGAAATAAAAAAATTATTCAACTTGAAAATCTTTACTAATCTACACTGTATAATTTGCTGAGAGCAAAATGATGTGACAACGGTCAGTGAAAACCAAAACCATCACCCACTGAGGGCTGGATTCAAAATCCCACTGAAAGTAAAAAATGAAATCACAGGCTGATTCACCTTGCATGATTTTATTACAACAACCCATAATGTGACTCAGTTGTATGTATGGCTCCCACGTGCCTGTAGGACAACATCTGGGCATGCTCCTGATGAGCCAACGGATGGTGTCCTGGGGGATCTCCTCCCAGACCTGGATCAGGGCATCAGTGAGCTCCTGAACAGTCTGTGGTGATACTTGGTGGCATCGGATGCAGCGATACATAACGTCCCATAGGTGCTCAGTTGGATTTACAGTACAGGCCAATAGTTTGGACACACCTTCTCATTCAATGCGTTTTCTTTATTTTCATGACTATTTACATTGTAGATTCTCACTGAAGGCATCAGAACTATGAATGAACACATGTGGAGTTATGTACTTAACAAAAAAATAACTGAAAATAATAACTGAAATAACTGAAAACATGTTTTATATTCTAGTTTCTTCAAAATAGCCACCCTTTGCTCTGATTACTGCTTTGCACACTCTTGGCATTCTCTCCATGAGCTTCAAGAGGTAGTCATGAAAATAAAGAAAACGCATTGAATGAGAAGGTGTGTCCAAACTTTTGGCCTGTACTGTATGTCAGGGGAATGAGAGGGCCAGTCAATGGCACCAATGCCATTATCACCCAGGAACTGCCTACACACTCTGGCCACATGAGGCCGGGCATTGTCCTGCACCAGGAGGAAACCAGTGCCCACCACACCAGTGTAAGGTCTGACAATCCCTCTGAGGATTTCATCCCGATACCCAACAGCAGTCAGGGTACTGTTAGCTATGACATGGAAACCAGTCATGCTGGATGATGTTACAGGCAGCATAATATTCACCATGCTAGAGAAGAATCAGTCAACTGTCTGTGGACACACCACATGTAAAACCATTCCGATTTGGGGGGTTGTCTTGTTTTTGCCTCTACATTACACCTGTTTCGCTTTGATTTGCACCAAAGCAGCTGAAACTGATTCACAATCACCTGTGCTTCCTAAATGGACGGATTGACTAACTGATGATTAAGTGTTCCCTTAATTTTTTTGATCAGTGTACAACCTCAAGGCAAGAATAAAACAGAGCAAACAAAAGTTTAAATGACAAGAACAAATTTAACACACTGTATAGACTATAACATAATGAATGAATAGAATAAAGTTGACAGTAGCTAAAGACTGAAAGCCCTTTGACTAGAAGACACTGATGATTTAATCATAACAGCTTTACACTTCCAACATAACACACATTTTGCCTCCACATTTCACATCACTTTTACCAAAAATGACTAAACTTAACTAATTCCAAATGTCACTACAGTTTCAGTCCTCCGAATTGATAAAAAAACATTCATCAAATTTCAGTGAAGATGCGTGCTTACCATTAATGCCTTCTTTTGCAGTTTGGCAGGAAGTTCTTCTTTATCAGTAGATCGAAGAGTCAGCGGACAGATCTATTAAAAATTAACAAGATTTGGGCTTTTCTGTCCTGAGATCTCCGACCAAGTTAATCTTCACCTCACTACAACACAACTCACACAAAACGACATCAGTGATTAAAAGTGCCAGAAAGACTGCAAACAGATTCAACATTGCTGTTAATTGAGATCTGTTCTTTTATTGAGCATATTGTCCTCTATTCATCACAAAATGCAGCTTATAGCCGCATAACTGCCAACAACATGACTAGTGTTTAACAGTCAGTGATAAACTGTTGGATACACGGAACTCTGACACCGCACAGAAGCAGTACAGGGAGAAGTGAGCAGGTATGTACGGTGGCAGTGAGGGTCAAAACACAGCAACATTTCAGAAACACAGCATTTAATAAAACAAAACATCCTTTCAGAAAACACCATAGAATTTCAGAAGACAGCAACTTTTCAAAAACATAGTGACATTTCAAAAAACATCACAGCATTAAAAAAGATCACTTTAATATTTCAGAAAACAGAACAACCATTTCAGAAAACACAACACTTCACAAAGCACAACAACATTGACGAAAACACAACAACCTTTCTGAAAACACAACATAAAAAAACACTATAATATTTCATAAAACGGAACAACATTTTGGAAAACAATACAACCTTTCAGAAACACAATAACATTTCAAAAAACACTACCACTTAAAAAAACACTATAATATGTTACAAAACAGAACAACATTGCAGAAAACAGCATTTCAGAGAGCACTACAGCATTTTGGAAAACACAACATTTCAGAAAACACTAAATCCTTTGAAGAAACACTACAATACATTTAAGAAAACATAACTTTTTTTTTTTTAGAAAAAAAAAAACATTTAAGAAAACACAACATATCTGAAAACACAACATTTTCAAATACACATTTAAAATTATAGCTGCTGCGCAGCGATGGGTCGGGTCCGGGCATTTTTAGGCAATTCTGAGCAACAAGCAGAAGAATAGGAAGACATCAAGGAAGTTGATATTACAATCTGCATTTAGCATCAGCTGAGTCATTTTGCATGTTGCATCATTTGGAAATTGTGGAATAAATTTGCAAAGTACACTTTTGTATCAGTGGAAATCACTACACAATAATAAATAAATAAATAAATGTTGGTGATTTGTTTTTAACAATAAGTGCTTTGCTTCACGAGAGAAAATCTGATTTAAAAATACCACTCTTAAAGTGACTGCAGTTGTTCTGAAAATATACATATTGCATCTAGACAGCACTGAGATGCTGGTCATTTTTGGGGGCTTTTTTGCCTTTAATGGAAAGTGAGCCTCGCGAGAGTCAGGAAATGCAGAGAGAGAGAGGGGGGATGACACACAGTAAAGGGCTTTCCAACGCAGGATTCAATCTGCAGCCGCCTGCATTGAGAGCTGTATTTTCTTTCATGGAGCGGCTGCTCTACCAACTGAGCTAAACACCACCTCCATGTTTTATTTTTAAGAATGATTGATTTGCTTCATAAGTAAATAACTGTTGTTTAAAATACCATTCTTGCATTGATTCTGATATGTATTCATCAAACATCATCTACCATGACTCTAAAATTGTATACATTTGTTTCTCAAAGACTCTTTGTAGTTTTGATGTGTCATACTCATCCCCCTTGTTGGGTCTTGAACCCAGAGTCCTTGGCACTGTGATCCAGCTCCTAACTCACTGAGCTAATTGTCTGGAAGTGACACATGGTGTGTGGCTTCTCAAATAGACTCAGGAAGTCACCGACCAGGCTGCAGTTGTTGTGGCAGATTTCAAAAATAGCCAAAATGTCACAAATTCTATTATCTAAACAAAAATCTGACAATACATAAATTGCATCTAGACAGCATGGACATGTTGGTGATTTGTTTTTAATGATAAGTGTTTTGCTTCACAAGAGAAAATGTGATGTTTAAAAATGCCACTTTTACATTGACTCCAGTTGTTCCCATGAGAGCAGAATTCAAAATGTTCTAGAAAATTCAGTTTTGGAGATAAAATTCTGATATTTGCCAAACTTCATCAACCACCACTCCAAAATATTGTCAATTTTTTTCAGGAAGATTGAAAATGTATTTAGCAAGAACTGGATGGTATATGTTTACAGTAGTGTTTACAGTCAAACGTTTTCATGCACTGTAGGCTCAATGTTTGATAAATCAAAAATCCGAGAAACAAGTTTTATGGAGGACAGTCTGGAGATGCTCTCTAGCAAGTTTGGTGACAATTGAGCAAAAATTGTGGGAGGAGATATGTTTTATAAGTTTTACAGTTTTTGAAAAAAAACAGAGTGATGGACTTCATAATTTGTAATGAGTCTAAATGGACAAAAGTTTCTGCAGTACTGGGGCTACATTTTGGTGAAGTTTCAAAACTGTAGCGTGTATCGTTGGTTTGGTAGGAATTTTTAAAGTTTTTAAATTTAAACGTTTATTGTGCCCACCCCCAGGAGGGACATTTCTGTAAAGTTTGGTGAGTTTTTGCCCATGGGAAGTATGATTTCCTCGGAAGAAGAAAGAAAGAATTCTTCCCATTACAATAGGGTCCTTGGCTGCTTAGCAGCCCGGACCCTAAAAACATGGCATTTCAAATGTGTTTTCTGAAATGTGTTTTGAGTAGAAGTGGGTGTAATGTGTGTTGGCATGCTCAGTGCTCAACGTTAGATATGGATACAAACACAGACGCCACCTTCTGTATGCAGTCTGCTTTCATTTTGTTCGTATTTGTGCACGTTCTCTGAAAGCTTATGGATATGGACATAATGGAGCAGCACCACCAGAAATCACTGGGGCAATGTTGTGTATTTTAAGCGAGACAGACTGCCGGACACAAAGAAGACTTGAAAAATGGCATAACAAAGCAAACTGGTAATATAGTAAAAAGCCTTCTCTGTCCCCATGTCACGACATATTTAATGGCCTGACAGACCACCCTGATCTACAGTGCTGCCTCTGTTATAAGGTACATTACAAGGACCTCCTCCACAGTTGCCATTTTGTTGTTGTCAGAAACTTTTAACGCTGCCCTACAGTGGATGTATGTATGTCAACATCAAGGACACATGAAAGTATGTGGGCAGTGAGGGCTGCAACGTTTGAAACAAACAGATTTATGTATTTGAGCTCTCAGACGACTTTTACAGGGTCTCAGACCTTAATGAGATTGTTAGGGCTCTGGCTTGTTCACAGTCATCGTTAGGAAAGGACAGGCAATGCACATTTCAAAGCTTTATGAAGACTCTGACTCCTGAAACCTTGTTCCAACAATCAGCAGCCATGGGCTCCTCTAAACAGCTGCCTAGCACTCTGAAAACTAAAATAACTGATGCCCACAAAGCAGGAGAAGACTATAAGAAAATAGCAAAGTGTTTTCAGGTAGCTGTTTCCTCCAATGGTATTGTCATTAAGAAATGGCAGTTAACAGGAACTGTGGAGGTCAAGTTGAGGTCTGGAAGACCAAGAAAACTTTCTGAGAGAACTGTGTGTAGGATTGCTACAATACACACACACACATATATATATATATACATATATATATATATATGAAATCAAAACCCCCACTTGACTACAAAAGACCCACAGGCAGATTTATCAGACTCTGGGTTGGTGGTGCACTGTTCTAGTGTACAAATATGACCTTCATGAAAGAGTCATCAGAGGAAAACCTTTCCTGTGTCCTCACCAAAAAATTTAGCATCAGAAGTTTGCAAAGGAACATGGTGTTTTTTGGAAACAAGTCCTGTGGACTGATAAAGTTAAAATAGAACTTTTTGGGCACAATGAGCAAAGGTATGGTTGGAGGAAAAAAGGTGCTGAATTTTGCAAAAAGAACATCATTCTCCTGGCTTGTGTTGCAGCCAGTGGCAACATTTCAAGGTTAGAGAGGAATTAATTCAGATAAATTCCAGGAAATTCTGTAAACAAACATTACAGCATCTGTAAAAAAGCTAAGGTTGACAAGAGGATGGCTAAAGGTTTTGCCATGGCCCAGTCCCCGACCTAAACATCATTAAAAATCAGTGGATAGACCTCCAATGAGCAGGATGACCCAAGAATCTCACAGAGCTAGAAGCCTTTTGCAGGAAGAATAGGGTGAAAATAAGAATTGAAAGACTCAGCTGGCTACAAAAAGTGTTTAGAAGCTGTGATACAAATTTTTTGCTTCAGGCTCTTTTCTTTTTCTATGCTATTTTAAAACTGTAAAAGATTGAAATTGAAAAAAGTAATCTTGCTTAAAATATTAAAGAAATGTGTCGTCTTTAACTTTTTGACTTGTGAAAAACTGCTAAGCTACACAGTGAACGAATTTTTGACCAGAGGTGGCCAAACCTTTGCACACAATTGTAGCTATTAGCCAGTATGATTGATGAAATGTTGACTCATATTCTGAAGAAAGCTATACCTGGTATTCTAAATCATATAGCCACTAGTCAATTAGATTTGTCTTGATAGTACAACATCACTAGAGTTAGTCAAATGTGTTAGCTGATGCTTCAAGCGCAATACACACACCAAAGTTTTTATTAACTGTGTTGCATACAACAGTCTGTGGGATAGTATGGAATCACTTCCTTTCCATTGTCAGGAACTCCTTTATTACGTCCTCAAAGTGAAATGACAAAGAACCACTCCAACAGCTTCTCATGAGTGCCACAAAATTCATTTTTTTATTAATAACTGGTGACACCTGTGACCATGACTCTCATTTCCTCATTCTCATCTTTACTTGGCTGTGGGGTTGCTGATCTTTCCCATGAAGAGGATGCTCTTGGTGGACTTCTCCATGATGAAGACCAAGAAGGGTCTGTCAATTCTCACTGATGGTGGCAACATCGCCAGTATCATCTCACTGATGGTGACGGCTGCTGCCTCTGTTCCCATCTCAGTGACACTCAGCATAGCCTTGTGGGACACCTGTAGAGGAGGGGAAAAGGCAGCAGTCAGAGTCAGCATCCTCTGGAAGTAAATATCTCTCTGTTCTGCAGTTGTTTCTGAACTACTACCCATGCAGTGGAGTTGACATGTGCCCATGTTGTTTGGAAGCACTTTTCCTCAGGATGAGCCAAAGAAGAAATGTTTGTCTCTCTTACCTTTGAGACTTTGAGCTTGACCTCTTCAGACATGCCAGAGAAATCAGCGTTATCCCCAAAAGCATTGGTTATACCCATTCCTTTTAGTGTGCCTTCCAGGGAAGCATCAGCAGAGATGGAAAACTTTGGCAGGAACAGATTCACATATCTAAGAAATACAGAACATAATCAGGGTGACGATTACTGGAATATACAGTTAAATTACAGCTTGTCTAATTCAGTTAAACTGTGCTAATCATAAACACATTACTTGTTATTTCAAGTAAATCAAATAAATATAATCCTGTCAAGGTTTTCTCAATCACTAAGAGATGAGGATTAAAAAATATATTAACAATATGCTTCCTCTTACGTCATGGAGGCTGAGTTGCACCAGTGCCTGATGTAGTCCATGTTGATGTAGCCCTCCACCTCCTCCATCTTGCCTTCATCGGGCAGGACGATCATCATGGAGGTGCTGCTGTTGTAGGGCAGCTTGATGACAGTGGTGTGGTTGTCAACATCCCAGTAGGTCTCATAGTCACCAAATCTTAGCATCATGTCCACCGGAACTTCAGTGGTATTGTCCACATGGAAGACATCCTTGCTTGTCAGGTCACTGTTGAAAGGTGATTCCCACTGTGCTTTGTGAGGCAGTGGAGAGTGGAGGATGACAGTAATGTCAATCTTTCAGTGCAAATTATTATTTGTTTTTAAATGTTGTAGTGTGCTCTACAATCATCACAATTCATGTTTATGTCATTTACACGTGGTGAGCTTGTCTTTGTCTGTTGATAAACTACACAACAAGACATGGACTTGACCTTTCTTCTTACCTTTAAAGAGGACATAGTTGATCAGCACCATGGCCATATCAGGGTCCAGGTCCTTCACCATGTCTTGGATCTTGTCCTGGGTTTTATTAGCAATGAATCTGTTGATCTCAGCTGCAGCCTCTGAAGGTTTTCTTATGTCAACGTTGAAGACCTCACCAGAGTAGTGGTGCCTGACATCATTCAGGAACTTCGGCAGAGGGTTGAAGTCAGAGCGCACAGCCACAGCATTACCGACATCCAGCTGCTGATCCTCCTGGCTGTGTCCATACATGTGGAAAAGGTGCTCGTACGCTTCATTGACCTGAGTCTGGTTTAAGGTGCTGTAGCCCAAGCTGGAGAACAGCTGGCTGTGGGTTTCACCACCGGCCCCTGTAGACAGCATGGACAGGGCGGTGGAGATGCCCAGTGGAGAGAAGAAGATGTTCTTTCTAGCAGTAGTGTTGGCATTCAGACTTCTGTAGAGGGCAAAGGCAAAGTCAGCATTGGGAGACGACAGCTTGTGGCAGCTCAGCTCTCCCTCGTGGCTGTGATCAAAGCCGTGGTGGTGGTGGTCTGCCCAGGCTGCAGCCAGCAGCAGTGCTGCGAGTACACAAAAGATCCCACGCATCTTTACAGCCTGTCCATATGAAGGGAAAACGTTAGTTCAAAGTAGTATTGGATAATATACAACCTGATAAGCAAGAATAACACAATGTGGAAAATTAGAATTAAAAGACAAGAACAGTTTTAAAACACTGTATATAACATAATGAATGAAAAAGATAAAGTTGACAGTAAATAAAGACTCAGTACCTTTGGACATAGAAACACTAATGATCTAAACTTAACAGCTGATGCTGTACACTAATATGACACACATTTTGTTTCCACATTACAAACACTGCATTACTAAACTTCAGTAATTCCAAATGTCACTTCAGTTTCAGTCCTCATAATCTAAATAAAATATTTAATATATTCCAATAGAGGTCCATATGAAGGGAAAATATTTGTTCACAATAGTATTGGATAATATACAACCTGATAAGCAAGAATAACACAATGTGGAAAATTAGAATTAAAAGACAAGAACAGTTTTAAAACACTGCATGTCCTATAACATTTGGGATGAAAAGGATAAAGTCGACAGTAGCTAAAGACTGAATACCTTTTGACCAGGACACACTAATGATCTGATCTTAACAGCTTTGCAGTTCTAATGTCACACACATTTTCTCTCCACATTTTAAACACTTATTTTCTAAACTTCTCTAATTCCAAGTGTCACTTCAAGTTCAGTCCTCATAACTAATATAAAACATTCAGCACATATTAGCAGAGGTCCGTACTTACCATGAATGTCCTCTGGTGCAGTCTGGCAGAAAGTTCATCTTTATCAGGAGATTGAGAGTCAGGTGACACATCTCTTAAAAATTAACAAGATTTGGGCTTTTCTGGCCAGTCATTCTTCATTTCATGACACAAATCACACAACACCACATCAATGATCAGGAATATGCCAGAAAGACTGCACACAGTTTCAACATTTCTGCTATTTGTCATCTGATATCTTATGGAACAAACTGCCAACAACTGGACTGCTGTTGTGCAGTAGATGATAAAGTGAGGGATACGATATGGGCATTTATAAATAGAATTCATCTTGATGGTAATAATGATTGCAAGTTGAGAGATTAAAATAACATATAAAATGCCAGTTTTTCATGATGACACTTTATTTCACATCATTTAACACAACATCGCCCAAGCTGACTAAAGGTGTTAGCAGATGCTGGTAGTGCAGTACATACACCAATGCATGATTTTATTACCTGTAAAAATATGACAGTGAGCTAGATAGCATGAAATCACCTTTTCTGTTTTCAGGGAACTCCTTTATTATCTTTTCAAAAGTAAAACAACAAAGAATCACTCCATGACCTTCTCATGGATGCCAGAACGAACATTTATTGTCATTGTTGATTGACTGTTGACACCTGTGACCATGATTCTCATTTCCTCATTCTCATCTTTACTTGGCTGTGGGGTTGCTGATCTTTCCCATGAAGAGGATGCTCTTGGTGGAGTTCTCCAGGATGAAGACCAAGAAGGGTCTGTCAATTCTCACTGATGGTGGCAACATCACCAGTATTATCTCACTGATGGTGACGGCTGCTGCCTCTGTTCCCATCTCAGTGACACTCAGCATAGCCTTGTGGGACACCTGTAGAGGAGGAGAAAAGGCAGCAGTCAGATTTACAGATAGTCTGAAACACAGCTCAGGACTGAAAGAAAGCTGAGAGGTCTTTATCAGCATCCTCTGGAGGTAAATGTCTTTCTGTTCTGCAGTTGTTCCTGAACTACCACCCATGCAGTAGAGTAGACACATTCCACTGTTGTTCCAAAGCACTTTAATTCCCAAAATGGACCTAAGAAGAAATGTTTGTCTCTCTTACCTTTGAGACTTTGAGCTTGAGCTCGTCAGACATGCCAGAGAAATCAGCGTCATCCCCAAAAGCATTGGTTATACCCATTCCTTTCAGTCTGTCTTTCAGGGAAGCATCAGTAGAGATGGAAAACTTTGGCATGAACAGATTCACATATCTAAGAAACATAGAACATCACCAGTGTCACAATCACTGGAATATACAGTTAAATTACAGCTTCTCTGATTAGTTTAAATGTTCAAGTCATGAACATATTTCTTGTTGCTTCAAATAATTAAATACATATAATCCAACCAACACTTTCTCATGCTCCCGGGACTGAGGATTCAAACAATATATTAGATCCCTGTTACCTCCTGGAGACTGAGTTACGCCAGTGCTGGATGTAGTCCTTGTTGATGTAGCCCTCCACCTCCTCCATCTTGCCTTCATCGGGCAGGACGATCATCATGGAGGTGCTGCTGTTGTAGGGCAGCATGATGACAGTGGTGTGGTTGCCAACATCCCAGTAGGTGTGGTAGAAACCTGTCCTCCTCATCATGTCCACCTGAACTTTAGTGGTCTTGTCCACATGGAAGTCCGCCTTGCGTGTCAGGTCATGGTCGAAGGGTGATTTCCACTGTGCTGTGTGAGGCAATGGAGAGTGGAAGATGACAGTAATGTCAATATTTCAGGGCAAATTATTATCCCTATTTGTTTGAAATGTATCAAAAACCTCTACCATCATCACAATTCATGTTGACGTTGTTTCAGTGTGGTGAGTTTGTGTCGTTGCCTGTTGATAAACTACACAACAAGACATGGACTTGACCTTTCTTCTTACCTTTAAAGTAGACATAGTTGATCAGCACCATGGCCATATCAGGGTCCAGGTCCTTCACCATGTCTTGGATCTTGTCCTGGGTTTTATTAGCAATGAATCTGTTGATCTCAGCTGCAGCCTCTGAAGGTCTGGTTAAGTCAACATTGAAGACCTCACCAGAGTAGTGGTGCCTGACATCATTCAGGAACTTCGGCAGAGGGTTGAAGTCAGAGCGCACAGCCACAGCATTACCGACATCCAGCTGCTGATCCTCCTGGCTGTGTCCATACATGTCGAAAAGGTGCTCGTACGCTTCATTGACCTGAGTCTGGTTTAAGGTGCTGTAGCCCAAGCTGGAGAACAGCTGGCTGTGGGTTTCACCACCGGCCCCTGTAGACAGCATGGACAGGGCGGTGGAGATGCCCAGTGGAGAGAAGAAGATGTTCTTTCCAGCAGCACTGTTGGCATTCAGACTTCTGTAGAGGGCAAAGGCAAAGTCAGCATTGGGAGACGACAGCTTGTGGCAGCTCAGCTCTCCCTCGTGGCTGTGATCAGAGCCGTGGTGGTGTTGGTGGTGGTGGTGGTCTGCCCAGGCTGCAGCCAGCAGTAGTGCTGCTAGTACACAAAAGATCCCACGCATCTTTACAGCCTGTCCTTATGAACGGGAAATGTTAGTTCAAAATAGTATTGGATAATATACAACCTGATAAGCAAGAATAACACAATGTGGAAAATTAGAATTAAAAGACAAGAACAGTTTTAAAACACTGATGTCCTATAACATTTGGGATGAAAAGGATAAAGTCGACAGTAGCTAAAGACTGAATACCTTTTGACCAGGACACACTAATGATCTGATCTTAACAGTTTTACAGTTCTAATGGCACACACATTTTCTCTCCACATTTTAAACAGTTATTTTCTAAACTTCTCTAATTCCAAGTGTCACTTCAAGTTCAGTCCTCATAACTAATATAAAACATTCAGCACATATTAGCAGAGGTCCGTACTTACCATGAATGTCCTCTGGTGCAGTCTGGCAGAAAGTTCATCTTTATCAGGAGATTGAGAGTCAGGTGACACATCTATTAAAAATTAACAAGATTTGGGCTTTTCTGGCCAGTCATTCTTCATTTCATGACACAAATCACACAACACCACATCAATGATCAGGAATATGCCAGAAAGACTGCACACAGTTTCAACATTTCTGCTATTTGTCATCTGATATCTTATGGAACAAACTGCCAACAACTGGACTGCTGTTGTGCAGTAGATGATAAAGTGAGGGATACGATATGGGCATTTATAAATAGAATTCATCTTGATGGTAATAATGATTGCAAGTTGAGAGATTAAAATAACATATAAAATGCCAGTTTTTCATGATGACACTTTATTTCACATCATTTAACACAACATCGCCCAAGCTGACTAAAGGTGTTAGCAGATGCTGGTAGTGCAGTACATACACCAATGCATGATTTTATTACCTGTAAAAATATGACAGTGAGCTAGATAGCATGAAATCACCTTTTCTGTTTTCAGGGAACTCCTTTATTATCTTTTCAAAAGTAAAACAACAAAGAATCACTCCATGACCTTCTCATGGATGCCAGAACGAACATTTATTGTCATTGTTGATTGACTGTTGATACCTGTGACCATGATTCTCATTTCCTCATTCTCATCTTTACTTGGCTGTGGGGTTGCTGATCTTTCCCATGAAGAGGATGCTCTTGGTGGAGTTCTCCTGGATGAAGACCAAGAAGGGTCTGTCAATTCTCACTGATGGTGGCTCCATCACCCGTGTGAACCCACTTATGGTGACGGCTGCTGCCTCTGTTCCCACCTCAGTGACACTCAGCATAGCCTTGTGGGACACCTGTAGAGGAGGGGAAAAGGCAGCAGTCAGATTTACAGATAGTCTGAAACACAGCTCAGGACTGAAAGAAAGCTGAGAGGTCTTTATCAGCATCCTCTGGAGGTAAATGTCTTTCTGTTCTGCAGGTTGTTCCTGAACTACCACCCATGCAGTAGAGTAGACACATTCCACTGTTGGTCCAAAGCACTTTAATTCCCAAAATGGACCTAAGAAGAAATGTTTGTCTCTCTTACCTTTGAGACTTTGAGCTTGAGCTCGTCAGACATGCCAGAGAAATCAGCGTCATCCCCAAAAGCATTGGTTATACCCATTCTTTCAGTCTGTCTTTCAGGGAAGCATCAGTAGAGATGGAAAACTTTGGCATGAACAGATTCACATATCTAAGAAACATAGAACATCACCAGTGTCACAATCACTGGAATATACAGTTAAATTACAGCTTCTCTGATTAGTTTAAATGTTCAAGTCATGAACATATTTCTTGTTGCTTCAAATAATTAAATACATATAATCCAACCAACACTTTCTCATACTCTCGAGACTGAGGATTTAAACAATATATTAGATTCCTCTTACTCCATGGAGACTGAGTTACGCCAGTGCTGGATGTAGTCCTTGTTGATGTAGCCCTCCACCTCCTCCATCTTGCTTTCATCGGGCAGGACGATCATCATGGAGGTGCTGCCTTTGTAGGGCAGCATGATGACAGTGGTGTGGTTGCCAACATCCCAGTAGGTGTTGTAGTCACCCGTCCTCGTCATCATGTCCACCTGAACTTTAGTGGTCTTGTCCACATGGAAGTCCGCCTTGTGTGTCAGGTCATGGTCGAAGGGTGATTTCCACTGTGCTGTGTGAGGCAATGGAGAGTGGAAGATGACAGTAATGTAGATATGGCAGCCCAAATTATTATCCCTATTTGTTTTAAATGTATCAAAAACCTCTACCATCATCACAATTCATGTTGACGTTGTTTCCATGTGGTGAGTTTGTGTCGTTGCCTGTTGATAAACTACACAACAAGACATGGACTTGACCTTTCTTCTTACCTTTAAAGTAGACATAGTTGATCAGCACCATGACCATATCAGGATCCAGGTCCTTCACCATGTCTTGGATCTTGTCCTGGGTTTTATTAGCAATGAATCTGTTGATCTCAGCTGCAGCCTCTGAAGGTTTGGTTAAGTCAACGTTGAAGACCTCACCAGAGTAGTGGTGCCTGACATCATTCAGGAACTTCTCCAGAGGAGTGAAGTCAGAGCGCACAGCCACAGCGTTACCGACATCCAGCCGCTGATCCTCCTGGCTGTGTCCATACATGTCGAAAAGGTGCTCGTACGCTTCATTGACCTGAGTCTGGTTTAAGGTGCTGTAGCCCAAGCTGGAGAACAGCTGGCTGTGGGTTTCACCACCGGCCCCTGTAGACAGCATGGACAGGGCCGGTGGAGATGCCCAGTGGAGAGAAGAAGATGTTCTTTCTAGCAGTAGTGTTGGCATTCAGACTTCTGTAGAGTGCAAAGGCAAAGTCAGCATTGGGAGACGACAGCTTGTGGCAGCTCAGCTCTCCCTCGTGGCTGTGATCAGAGCCGTGGTGGTGGTGGTGGTGGTGGTGGTGGTCTGCCCAGGCTGCAGCCAGCAGCAGTGCTGTGAGTACACAAAAGATCCCACGCATCTTTACAGCCTGTCCATATGAACGCAAAACCTTAGTTCAAAGCAGTATTTGATAATGTACATTATAGGCAAGAAACAAACAGAGCAAACAAAATTAAAACTAAAAGACAAGAACAAATTTAAAACACTGTATATAACATAATGAATGAAAAAGATAAAGTTGACAGTAACTAAAGACTCAGTACCTTTGGACATAGAGACACTAATGATCTAAACTTAACAGCTGACACTCTACACTAATATTACACACATTTGTTTCCACATTATAAACACTGCATTACTAAACTTCAATAATTCCAAATGTCACTTCAGTTTCAGTCCTCATAATCTAAATAAAATACTTAATATATTTCAATCAAGGTCCACACTTACCATGAATGTCCTCTGATGCAGTTTGGCAGAAAGTTTTTTTATATTCAGCAGATCGAAGAGATTCAACTGATACAGTCATTAATAATTAACAAGACTGGGCCTTTTCTGTCCAAAGGGATTTCTGACCATTTCAGACTGCAGACAGTTTCAACATTTCTGATATTTGTGATCTGTTATCTTATTGAGCAAACTGTCCCCTATCCATCACACAAACATGTCGGTCCTGAAACCAGCTTATAGGCGCATTACTGCCAACACCTGGACTGGCGTTGTTCAGTCAGTGAACAAGTGTGGAAGACACTGAGCTCTGAATACTCAACCAAAGCAGTTTTAGGAGAAATGTGCATCAAGCATTGGTCAACTGTGTTTTGGCATTGTTTCCTACGTGGGATACACCTGCCTACTGCCCGATAGCTCGTCAATATATACTTAAGCACTGCAACTTTTCGACCAGAGTTGCTGTAGTTTTTTATATTTTCAAATGCATACTGTATATTAAATGTGTGTATCTTTTTATTGATGGTTATTGGTTAGAATTTGATGAACTTCGGCTGTCAATCAAAATAAATACGTTTCTACAGCCAATAGTGTTGCTTTTATAACAGTTAGGATCTGTCTTTCTGTTGTGCTTTTTCTCTGTTTTCAAAAGTTGCAGATGGCCTGATGATTTGGGTCAAGAGGGTCCACCAACATCTGTTTCTGTATCTGTATCTGTACTTGAATTGGGCAGAGTTTATATCGGAAGTTGATGCTGTTTAAAATGAAATGAGTGGGGCTCCCAATTCCCAGGCCAGACAAAATATATAATCCCTCCAGCATGTTCCGGGTCTTCCCAGCTCCAACATTACTGGCAGCATTTTAAACTAACACCGTCTGGCAGCGTTATAAACTGATGGGTATCGTACCGCCACAAAAGCTGCCTTTTACATCAGTGTCTGACGTCAACATCACTGACCAAGTGGCGCTATTTGACAATTTTGGAATAATGTCATGTTGCACAATTTTTTCTGTTTTTAGGGCACCCATCAAATTTTTCAAAGTAATATAGCAAGGAACAACTTGAACAGCTTCTCATTAGTTTCACAATGAACATTTATTTTCATTAGCAATAATTAATTGTTTGATGCAACCTACAATCCAAAACTCAGACATATTAAATTTACTTCACTGTAAGTGTTTTAATTTAGGAGGGTTGGCAGTGAGAGTGGGAAGGATGGACCAGCATGCAGGAGTGGATTTTTCAGGAAAAAAATTTCAGACTAGCCCCAAAAAGGAGCAACAAAAGAAGCTGAATTTCCCCCCTGCAGTTGTATGCTTCCACGCTGTAAGTTTCTCTTACAGTTTCCATCCATGCCTTTGAAAACAGGGACGCTTCACACACAGATGATCTATACAATCAACACAGTTTCAAGATAAGAGTCACCAATTCAGTGTCTGACCAAATGTCTGTTCCTGAGATATGATGCTATTAGATATAAACTGTCATCACTTCATTATTTTATCCTGTTAGACATTTTATGTGAAGTTTTGTCACAATTAGCGTATGAATTCTTGAGTTATGGTCAAAAACATATTTTGTCAGTTCACACTGACCTTTGACCTTTGACCACTGAAATCCTGATCAGTTTATTCTTCAGTCCAAGTGAACATTTGTGCCAAATTTAAAGAAATTCCCTCTAGGTGTTTTTGAGATTTTGCATTCACAAGACTGAGATGAATGCAAGGCCATGGCAACCTTGACCTTTGACAACTGTGCCAACTTTGAAGAAGTTCCCCTGAGGCCCTCCTGAGATATCGTGTTCACATGTTATTGCACGTCATAGGCAATAAGCACATTTTATACATTACGGCAACTCAAAGTGCTTTAAAGAGCAAATATAAAATATAAAACACAATAAAGGATACAGAAAATAATAAAGATAAACAAAGAAACAAAAGGTAAAATTAATTACTAAATGATGTACAATTTTTTAAAAATCAGCATTTAAAATAGCAAAAGTGCAGACAAGAGGTGTAAAGATAAAAGTTGTAATCATTACAGGGTGGAGTAGGCAGTGTTAAAAAGGAACATTTTTAGCTTTGACTTAAAAGTGTTCAGAGTTGGGGCTGTCTAACATCATCTGGGAGGTTATTCTAGGTTTGTGCTGCATGATATCAAAACACTGCTTCGCCATGTTTTGTTCTGACTCTTAGGACAGTCAATAAGCCGGCCCCAGATGTCCTCAAGGTCCTAATGTCAATGTCAGTGTCAATGTCAGCTTAATTTTATTTATATAGCACATTTAAAAGCCTGTGACCAACCAAAGTGCTTTACAGTAAAATAATCATCAACAGTAAGAAACAATAAAAGCAAAACAATAAGACAGTGAAATAAAACAGATAAAAGATCCAATAGAGGTGACTCTGCTCAGCCAAAGGCCAGGGTGAACAAGTGGGTCTTAAGACGTGTTTTAAAAATGGAGAGGCTATTCGGAGACCGCACAGAAAGGGGCAACGCGTTCCACAGCGTGGGAGCCGCAACTGCAAAGGCTCGATCTCCTCTGGTTTTCCAGAGGGATCGAGGAACGTCCAGGACCATCTGGTCAGCTGACCTAAGGGCTCTGGAGGGCTGATGCACCTTAACAAGGTCAGATAAATATTCTGGGGCCAGTCCATTCAAAGACTTAAAAACAAATAAAAGAATCTTAAAATCAATCCTGTACCTAACCGGAAGCCAGTGAAGTGAGGAAAGCACCAGCGTGTCTTTGTCCCAGTTAGGAGACGAGCTGCTGCATTTTGAACAAGCTGCAGAGGGTTGAGTTCTGACTGGCCAATGCCAACGTACAGGGAGTTACAATAGTCTAAACGCGAGGTCATAAAAGCATGGGTAACTTTTTCAAGATCAGCCCTTCTTAGATAGGGCTTGACTTTGGCTAGAAGCTTAAGCTGAAAGAAGCCTCCTAGCCTGGGATCCTATATAAGGTGTCAATGGGCCAAGGGAGCTGGCAAGGGCCTGGACCAGGTCAGGGCGGCCGAACAGGACAATCTCAGTTCTGTTTTCATTTAATCTTAAGAAATGTATGTCCATCTATGTTTTAATATCCCTCATGCAATTAAACACAGCATGAATTCATTCCTTAGAAGGGACCTTTAATTGCAAGTACACCTGCACATCGTCAGCAAAGCAGTGAAAAGGAATATCATGCTTCCTAAATATCGACCCCAGGGGTAGCATATAAAGGAGAAGTTCATATGTTCCAAGCATGGCAGAGATATGTTTGGGTGCTGAGCCACAGAGTGATTTGTACAAGCAGCAAGATTTTGAAATCAGTTCTCTGAGTGGCAGGTAATCAGTGTAAGGCATTTTAGAACTCGAGTAATGTGGTCGTATTTCCTAGGTTCTGTCATAACCCTTGCAGCAGCATTCTGAATAAGCTGAAGTTGCCAAATAACCCCAAAACAACCAGAAAACATAATACCTCATCAAAAAAATCATGAGATTAACCACTGCAGACAATTGGTAGGAAACATTTCCCAAGTACAAAGGACCCTGGTCCTCTTCCATTCTCCTGCAGAGTGACAAACGGACAAACCACACTTCTGTTTCCCAAAACCTTTTATACCCTGCCATCTGGTGGTTGTGACCAACCAGGGTTGGCAAACTAAGCAAATGTGTCATCTCAAGATATATATTTAGAACATACATTTTGTTATTGAAGTTGATAAACAAGTAAACAGTACCTTCTTTGGAGCATTACAGCAGAATAAATCACCCACAGAGACATTTTAAAATCTCCTTTAAGACTCAGGCAGGTCAGGACATTTAAGTCCTTCTGAAGAAGAACTGTGTGTGAATAGAAATGCACAAGTGAATAAGCATTTCTCAAACATCACAAGTTCACAGCAGATATACACATTGATCAGATGAGCGAGAGGAACGTGCACCTTCCTCTCACCATGTAAACCAAAAATTGTCTCAAGGAAATGACTTATTGGAATGAAGAAAGTAGGCTGTGTTAGAGATGTGGTGGGTGGGGCAATCATCAATTACCAAAAATGTCAATAAAAAAACGTTACAATTATGGCGACTCTCCCCTTACTGTCAGTTAGGGCTGCCCCTTAATAGTCGACCAAACGTTAGTCAACCAGAAAGGTCATTAGTCGGCAAAATTTTATAGGTTGCTTAGTTACAGAAAAAAAAAGTCAAACAAGCACAAGCAAATGCAAAACTCCACTAAGAGCAGCACCTTGTCAAAATAAATCCAAACCTATATGACTGGACAATGTGGGAATTTAATTTGAAGGGACAGACACAGGAAGTGTCCACACTCAGCAGTCAGACAGGAGTCAGGTTAATCTCCAGGGCTGGTACCTGCAGTTATTCCACAGGCTAGTTAATAACATGTCGGGCAGGAAATCCAAAGTGTGGGATCATTTTGAGAAGGTGAAGGACCAACCCAAGGTGATATGTAAACTCATCTTCATTGGTCGACTACAAACATGACGTATCATGTGAAACATGGAAGTAGCTACATGCCCATTAGCCCACAGCGTCATTAACAGGCAGCTCGCTCAGTGTGTGACGTGCACTTGGAGATAAAATATAGGCCTATATTGATGAAGGTTCATTAGTACGGTTTGTATTTCTCTGTAATGTAGCACAGTGTTAACAATGTTACTGAGACTATTCTTTCTCACACCTTCAACTCAAACCACCAAAATATATCATTTCATCATTACATTCATATCACAGACATGCAGGGACACTAGTCGACTGATGGACCCTAATGACGACTGTTGTTTAACTACGAATATTCCTAGTTGGGGGGGGCAGCCCTACTGTCAGTACTGTAATTGTCAATACTAGACGGGTGTAGTGATTCTTGTTGGTATCATATCCACCAGAACTGTGGTGCTGTCTGCCCTGTGTGTATACAAAGAGAGGGAAGGGTCGCCCATTGACAGTGGACGGTGAAACATGAAAGAAATGTGGATGTGTCAGTGCAAATACCTGAGATTTACATACAAGTTCTCAAAAAATACATCAAATATTCAGTGTATTTCAATACGGAGCCACTTACCTTCAGTGTCGTCTTTGCTGCAGCTTTGGCAGAAACTTCACCATTAAAAAAACTATTGATCCAAGAGTTATCTGACAGTTCTATTAAATATTAACAAGGCTCGTCTTCTGTCCTGTGCCAAGAGATATTTGGCAAGGCTGCGTTTCTGATGCAACACAAGTCAGTGAACACAACACGGGTAAAGAATTGCTGGTGCAGAGGGGGTGTAAAAAAAGAAGGTGTTGCAGAAATCAGCGGCCTTTGAGGGGAAAGTGTTGTGAAAATCATATAGTTAAAATGATTGGATCCATGTACTCAAGATTAAAATAACAAAAATGCTTATGTTGTTGAAGGCAAGACTTTATTTCACTTCAACATGTTGAAACAGCAATAGCAAGTTAGCTCAGTGTGTGTCAACAGATGGTCCGAGTGATATATCTACAATTGTTTTTATTATTTGTATCATATAGTCAGCTGGACACAATATATAATGATGCATGTAGGTATTTATACACCTAGCCAGGCTCAGATGACAGATGGTAATAAATGCGTCACGCTGACAGACTGCAAGCAGATTAATAGACTGACATTTCTGATGATGGATCTGTTGTCTTATCCGTCAAACTATCCCCCATTCATCACTCCCCAATGCTCTTAATATGGCTGTGACATGTCGACAGGGCTCACAGACGCTGAGGTAAAAATGAGCTCATGTCCCGCAGCTGCTAGAACCGACTACAGTGTGAAAATGTAACCCTCATTATTCCCCTTGCGTCTTTAAACGGCTGTGGGGTTATTGATCTTTCCCATGAAGAGGACGCTCCTGGTCGAGTGCTCCAGGATGAAGACCATGAAGGGCCTGTCGAGTCTCATGGTTTCGGGCATGCTCATGGGCATGACCTCGATGGTGGTGGCGGCTGCTGCCTCTGTTCCCTTTTCATCCACGCTCAGCACGGCCTGGTGGGACACCTGCAGGGGAAAAAGGAGGAGGCAGGCAGAGCGCAGGACTTAGAGAGCTGCAGGTAGCAGAGGGTCTTTGCAGGATGTGAACATGTTAATATTCCACCACAGAGTGTCTGCAGCTCCTAAAATGTGTCACAATATTCACTTTGAAAATCTAGCAACAAATCAAACAACACTTTGGCCGGAACACGCTCCCACTGAGCACCCTGATATGTATTATGAAACATTTAGTAAGTGATCAGGTCAGAACATTTCTATCACAACACTCCATTTTAAAATCTTATCAGTCAGGTTTTAGACTGAGGCATAGTACTGTGATGGGCACATCAGCTTCAGTTATGTTGTAAGTGCATTAGATAACAAGTAGGACTGTGCTGCCCTTATTATCGATTTATTTAAGGCTTTCGATACCATGGATCATCAAATTCTATTGAAACAACTCGAATCTATTTGATTTGATTTAAAATAAAAAAAACATAACATAATTGTTTTTCAAATTATCTCAGCGGTAGAAAACAAGCTGTTGTGGCTGATCGCTGTCAGTCCAACTTTATGAGTGTTAATAAAGGCGTGCCACAGGTTCTATTCTGGGATCACTTTTATTCACAATTTTTAATAATGATGGGTGTTAACATTAAAAACAGTGCAATTCATCTGTATGTGGACAATGTCATTTTATATGCAACAGCACCCTCTGTTGCTCAAGCAGTTAACAACTTCTATCTTGATTTCTGTGCTGTATAGCAAACTTTTATTGATCTTAAATTACTGTTAAACTCAGATAAAACCAATTGCATAATGTTCTCTAGAAAAACAGTCCAACTTAAGTGAATATTACTTGCCTTAATGGGATACAAATACAAAGAGTATTCTTGCTATCTCTATCCTGAGGGCACTACTGTAGAAATGATTACGTGCGCAACTTCCTGTTAGATAGCGGAAGTAGCATTAAGCTAGTTAGTCCCACAGACTGTCCGTGATTAGTTCCAGTGGCTACTCTTGGTGGCTACCTGCCAACCCTGGTTCTTTTTGAAAGTAATTTGCCTTCATTTTAGCAAATACTCATTTATTTTGTAACAAATATTTAACTAATGTTAACTTAGCATTTTCTAAAATGTCTTTGCGGAGCTCTGGTACCTGTTGCACTGTCCGTGTCTGTAACAACTCGCTAGAGCTAGCTAAATTTTTATCTTTATTAACTGTGTTGAACATGTAATTAGAACGAAAAGGGACTATTCCCGTTGACAAAGGTACCATTGATATGATAAATAAAACAACAATAGTTTCACCTGATATAGTGAAAAAGTATTAAATCAGAATTATCAGAAGAGAACGACACGTAGACTGACGGGTCCGTCACTCAACGTCAGTACATGATATCCCTGTCTTTCCCCGTCTGACTTCATTCTTAACCTACGTTAGAAAATAAACTCAGCAACATACCTTGAAATATGTATTTAGTCATTAGGGCTGAGAATGTGTTACTGATTTACCATACTTCCTTTATATCTTATAAAAAATGAATGTCAAAAGTTATTTCTTTTCCTCCTACTTTATATTACTATTATTGAAGTCAGGTGATGTGTTCCACCTTTTATTTCCCAATTTCTCTTGGAAAGAAGAATAGAGTACTGTAAACAAACTGTAAAAATTATAAATCTCCGGATTCGGTTCAACGCCAGAAGTCGGACCCGTAATTCGCGCAAGGAATCATGGGGGCTAGGAATAAGGTGGATAGACCTTTTTACTGTTAGTAAACAGTATGACATTTTTTGGTGGGCGGTGCTTAGCTGGAGGCAAAATAATTCTCCACAGACATAAGCTAGTGCTAGCTAACAAGTTCTGGAAGATGATGTGGGTGGCATGTTCAGAAATATTAACTCAGAGTGGCAGAGCGCACTCTGGACACTCTGCTCGGCGCTCTGCTGCTCCGTCTCCACAGACAGAGTGAATGTGTGATTAACTTAAGCGTCGGTTCATTCATGTAGAAATATAAGGCTCCGTTTCTTCCACCAACAGGGCTCTCATTTTAGTGTAGAGCGTCAGACTGAATTTACCAACGCACCATGTCAGGTCACTCACTCTCTGGGACCGCCAGTGTTACTGGAAGAAGTAAACACTGACCAACGGGACCAGACTGGCCGACCCGTATGCTCTCACTCAGTGGATGGATGATGTCACAGGAAGCCAATCTTGTTTGTTTTGCTATGGAAGCTAACGTTAGCTAATGTGCTAAAAAGTTAGCGTTCCAGAGAAATCCAATCTTCCTCTTAATAGCTCCCCAGTTTCTGATGAGGTGGACATGATAACCCTTAATACACATAACGTTCTTCATCCCTACAACAGGAAATACTTTGTCCCTAACCTGATATGAAGTGTGCGCTGCACATGTGAGCATTTTTGATGATGCCTTTTGAGCCATGACTCCTTCTATTCTGGCTCCCAATAACACATTAACAGACCACATTTTAAGGCTCTATGGTGATATCATTTATATGCACCCTCCTGCCTCTACACTCAAACCTCTCGATGCAGTTTATCATTCCACCCTCAGGTTTAAAACTGGGGATGGTTAGAACGCATTGTTGTTTATTATACTGTATGAGGAAGTTGGGTGGCAGTTGGCGATGAGAAGGGAACAATACAGCGTGCTGTTTATTTACAAAGCACATCTTGGCAAACTATTAGTAGTATTAGTACTAGTATTTCAAATGTCTTTTAAACTACAGAACAGTTTCACACTGCAGCAGGTCCCAAGACTATTTGGTTCTAATAAATCATCATGTTAATACTGAGACCTGGAAACTGGCTCTTGAATACTTTGCACCACATGAGTGGAATAATCTGCAGAAGCTTGTAAAATTAGATCAGCTAATTGCCTTTAATCAATTTAAATCCCGTTTGACTGACTTAGAGCAGCCTGAGCGCCGACACATTCTCACTCTGACCTCGTCACATACCAACGTTTGGTCATGAACTTTCCACAGTTACGTGCAAGGTACCCTGGGTGTGTTGGTTGTTCAACGACTTCAGGGTGAGACCAGTTTGCATTATCACATCTGATGATCTTGTTCATCTTGCGCAAAATTTCAGCTCATACAGTTCAAAATAGCTCATTCCCTTTTTCCCTCCCTTCTTTTTTACACTATGTATCTCATTCATTATTCCTCTTATTAGCTGATATGTGTTGCTGTTCCTATCATCATCGGATGAGGAAAAGGATTCATTATTGGAATAATGTGATGAAAAATAGCAGAGTCATTTCTTGGCACATTTTACTCGATATGGGTCATAAATATTATATACTAAAAGATTGTTTAAGCTGTTTTTTCATTTGGCCAAAAATGAACCGAAATAACCAGCATGTACGACAAGAGTAAAAAAAAAGTCTTCAGCTTTAAATTTTTACCTTTCAAACATCAAAGCGTAGGTTTTAAAAATCTAATAACTAGTTTATGGTGGAGGCAGGGTCATGCATTTTCCGCCAGCCACTGAGGGAGGCTCAAGGAAAAATATCTGTAGCTTCAGGGAGGGTCACCAAAAAAAGTCACACCCCTGCCACCCCTCTTTTCTGACAAGTAAAGAACAGTCCCTTACCTGCGATCCTAAAGTAAGAAAAACACGACTTGTCCAAAAAATCTGTCTAATATTTTGTTTAAAATGATCCTGAAAAGGTCTTAAAAAGTATTAAATGTGAGTGTCTGATGCTCGTGGACAAGCTGTCCCATGTGTCACTGTCATTTCAACTCCCACAGCAAACATGTAAAGGGCATGTTTGCTGTGCTGATCCTACCTTTGAGACTTTGAGCTTGATCTCATCAGACACGCCAGAGAAATCAGCGTTGTCTGCAAATGCAGCAGTTATGCCCATTTCCCTCAGTGTGTTGTCCAGTGAGGCCTCAGCAGAGATGGAAAACTTTGGCAGGTACAGATCCACAGAACTGAGAAACACAGAAGATCACCAGTGTCACAATCACTGGAATATAAAGCTGACACCTCATCTATTCAGCATTCCCTCCATTTAATCCAGTCATTGATTATGCATAAAGGTCCAACACATGACAAGACAAATCAAACTCCTCTCTTACCTCCTGAAGAGTGAGTCATGCCAGTGCCTGATGTAGTCCTTGTTGATGTAGCCCTCCACCTCCTGCATTTTGCCTTCATCGGGTAGGACAATCATCATGGAGGTGTTTCCCTTGTAGGGCAGCATGATGACAGTGGTGTGGTTGTCGATGTCCTGATAGAAGTCGAAGCGACCCGTCCTCTTCATCATGTCCACCTCAACCTTCATGGTTTCGTCCACAGTGAAGTCCGCCTTGTGTGTCTGGTTCCCATCAAAGGGTTTCTCCCATTGGCCTGTACGAGACAAATTATGTTAAAATGTTGCACAAAAATGGCCTCATGTTCTGTTAATATCTGTCGGACTGTTTTACATATTCCTGACATGCTCAGTCCTCGAGCTCCTTGAACATTTTAATGAGCGCTTGAACTTATGTAAATGCCTGTGTCTCTATGTGTTGACAGAACGACTGGTTATCTGCATGAACTGTTCCCTTTCAGAACTGATCTGTACTTGCACGTGTCCTACCTCTGAAGTAGACAAAGTTGATCAGCACCATGGCCATATCAGGGTCCAGGTCCTTCACCATGTCTTTGATCTTGTCCTGGGTGTTGGTGGCAATGAATCTGTTGATCTCAGCTGCAGCCTCTGCAGGTTTGGTAAAATCGACGTTGAAGACCTCACCAGAGTAGTGGTGTTTGATGTCGTTCAGGAACTTCGCCAGAGGGTTGAAGCCAGAGCGCACAGCCATGGCGTTACCAACATTCAGCTGCTGATCCTCCTGGCTGTGTCCCAACATGTGGAAGAGATGCTCATACGCTTCGTTGACCTGTGCCTGGGTGAGGGTGCTGTAGCCCAAGCTGGCCAACAGCTGGCTGTGGGTTTCACCACCGGCCCCTGTAGACAGCATGGACAGGGCTGCGGAGATGCCCAGTGGAGAGAAGAAGATGTTCTTTCCAGCAGCAGCTTTGGCATTCAGACTTTTGTAGAGGGCAAAGGCAAAGTCAGCATTGGGAGGAGACAGCTTGTGGCAGCTCAGCTCTCCGTCATGGCTGTGATCAGAGCCGTGGTGGTGGTGGTGTTCGTGGTGGTCTGCCCAGGCTGCAGCCAGCAGCAGTGCTGTGAGTACACAAAAGATCCCACGCATCTTTACAGCCTGTCCAGGGAGAATCAGAAGAGGTCAGTTGGGCTCTGGGGCGTACAGGTAACCCCAATATTTAGAAAGCACAAAACTGGGCAAAGATCAACTTCAGATTAACTTCAGCACAACAGTGAACCTCAAATGCGAGAACACACTGAAGTCCCAAATCTGGGTTCAAATGAGAGAGAATAAGCCCTTGTTTCCAAATAAAAGCCCTCCAGTATTTCATGTACAGTCCTGCCATACACTAGGTTTTAACCTATAGTCTTGTTTATATGGTTAAATAATCATATAAAAACTATCTTAAGTATTTAAAAAGACACATTTACTTCACTTTAAAGTATTTTGTTTAAAATCAGTGATTGAAATGTGTATTTCAAATACAAGCAACCAATCACCATATTGCATGGAGGCTCCTTACATGAAGTCAAGGTAATTTCACTGTGTACTTGAGAATCTCAGGTTGCAATCGACAAAAAAATCAGAGCTAAAAAAATAAAATGAAATGAAAAATGAGTTTGATGTTCAGTTCCAGATTTATATGTATTACTTGGGTTCCTCTTTCAAACTATTATAATGGCCTTTTAAGAACCACCACTGTACTGGGTGACCTTTAGTTCATGTACTGGGTGACCTTTAGTTCAGGTCGTGGCTAAGCCAGATACCACTGCTGTCAAGACTGCAAAGGACAAGTTACACAATCCGAGACTTAGTTTTTGTGACATTTTAAAGCTGAACATGGAGGTGACGCTGGGGTGAGCGTGGTCTACCCTCTACTAATAGGAGTTAACAGCTGACACTAATTTCTGTCACTCAAACTTTCCATCCAGTCAAGCCATGACATCACAAAAAAAAACTATAAAAATACTGTAAAAGTAGTGTGCATGACCCAGATTTGTCATGTAATGGATTAGATGTTAGGTTTAAGGGGTGGGTGGTTTAAAACTTAAGAGAATACTGTACTGTGTTTCATCATAATGAGTTTTCAAAATCTGAAGATGCAGCAGGGCTTAAATAGTAGCAGTTCTACAGATTTCTTCAACTTTGGCACCATACTGACCATTCATGAAGATAAATAAACAAAAGTACTTTGATAATATTTCATTGAAAGTCCTTATATTGGTTTATATTTTGAATGCAAACCAAAATAACATTTCAAGACTTTATAGGGGCTTAAACAAATCTCATTGTATGTAAAACAAAAATGGGAACAGGAAGGAAACGTAGGTATAACTGACAAGGACTGGGGGGAAATTATGTGAACTGTAAAACATATACCAAATGTTCCAACTGCTGGAGTTGGAAGTTCTCCGATGCCAGTTTACAACTTGCAAAAAGTGTTCCAGGTGGACAGTTCATTTTTGCAAGTTTGGACCCCGTGGCTGGACCAGTTGGGATTGCAGTATCACAAAGACACATCCTTACATTCTGGTTGTATTTGTTTTGCTATGTTCATACCTGTATTTACATTTACTTTATTGGTCCTTTTTGGCTTCTGTGTCATCTACTGTAACCCATTTTTATGTTACCATCTGCTATAACTGTGTCTTACAAAAGGCTTGGAAAGATAAGGTGAATAAGTCCTATAAGGATGATTAAATTATCTGTTTGGACCTTGGAAAAGTCAATAAGAGAGATTTTTTTTTTAAAAATCATGGTGTGTGTACTTTTCCTCTGCAGCCCTCAGTCATTTGCTGGCTCCCAAAAATGGCACTTTTTAAAACCCCTACTCCAAGATGTGAGTTTCCAAATGTTTAAAATGGTCAGTTTACTGATTAGTTTCTAAAAATTATTCCACAAAATTCCCCCAGAGCTGCCTGGAAGGGTGCGGTGCAGAAGGCCTACATTGAAAACGGTCCCCCAAGTGTTAAACAGGTGATTACAGCCTTGGATGGGCTCAGTATTGTTAGACCCCTTTTTTAAATTTTTTTTTTTTTTTTTTTAAATAGAAATTACAAGCTTTAAATGTAACAGGACACGCTGATGTGATTTAGCCTCTAAAAAGCTCCACACAATGAATGGAAGTCTGATAGATCTTACACATACATCTAATACATTTCAAAAAAGTGCCATGCTTACCTTTAACGTCCTCTTTGCTGCAGACAGTTTGCCAGAAACTTCCCCTTTTTATACAGAAGCTGTGAGAGTCAGCTGACAGTCAGGTCAAATATTAACCAGGAGCAGCCCCGACTCTCTGTCCTGTGCTCCGAGATATCTGCACTGATATCTTCACTGATGCAACACAACTGCCTCTGCACAACATGTGGAACAAACCACTGATGAGGTAACAGGCCGTTTAAAAAAAGAGGAGTGTTTTATAAATGTGTGTTTTGCATTGCATCGTGTTAACATTAAAGCTGGGGTAGGTGGTTTTATTTTGGCGTCACTAGGCAAAATTACCAATAAATTTTAGGCATATTGTAATTTAAGTGGACTGAGAGAAAACTAGACTTAATTCTGTTTTCAGGCTTTAGAAAATCTAACCTGTGAGCCAATCATAAGTCATCTGAAAGAGAGGGTGCTCCTATTGGCTGCTCTACGAATGCAGACGTACGTGCATGTCCCTTTAGTAAAAGCCTGAATCAGTGGTAGAGAATCCTGCAGAGGAAGTTGCTCTTAATGCACTGGAAAAAAAGGAAAATGGACTTATCAAAAAAGCCTCTTTCACACTGCACAAAAAACACACTAACACCCGCCAACATCAAGGTTATACCTGCAAGATGCTTTGACCTGCTCCCATAAAATACCATCCAAGCAGTGCTCAAACATCGAACCAAGTTAGTCTGCACTGAGTTTAAAAGAGACTGAAGAAGTAAGAGATATATAGAAAGAAATAACCACCATAAAGTTTTTATTTTCCTCCATGCTGCTGTCTACTGTTTACTAACCTGTTTTACAGACTGTCCGTGACGGCGAATGTGACACACCAGAAAAACTCACACACAGGAATCATTACTTATTTATCTGCTGCAGAGCGGTGCACACAGCTCTGATCTACTGGCAATGGTAAAGGAGTCTATCGCCTATTTTCAGCAGGTTTACCCATGTTTAAAAAGCTAGAGCCTTGAATCACTAGGACATTTAATTTGATGACTGTCCTTGTCCCAGTATACAAGTACGGGAGGCCGAAGTATGTGCGACTCCTCTCTGATAGGTGGAGATATGCCCCCTTTCAGCTTGTTAGTATTGGACCTTTTTCCTGTTGACCTATTACGTCACAGACCAAACAATGGACAAACAAGTTAGCTATGGTTAGCTAGCAGCTAACTGGCACCATGTTGGACAACTTTACAGCTCTGTACATTTGGTCCGTCCAAAAAGTCACGGCTCTGGACAGCCCCAACTCTCCACCCAGCACTGTCACATAGAGTGGCGAAAGGGGGGGCTGAGCCAATGCGCTTCATGCAACTCTATAATAGATAAGATGAAATGAATCAGTGTGTGGGAAACACTGGGTTACTATATGAAGTGCGTGCATATGCTCGTGGTCATTGGGTGGGAGGGGCTTAGAGCAGAGAGGGCATGGCTGCAGAGGGAGGGTGTGTTCTGAAATTCTGCTAGTTTTTACCTTTTCCAGATTTCTGCCTTCCCCAGCTTTAACCTTGACATCGTAAAGTGGTACAGACTAGTATTTTAAAATCATATAGCCATTCTTTTCTGTGTGGCGTGTGTATGTTCTACCCTGTGCTAGTGTGGGTTTCCTCCACATGCCAAACCATAAAACAACACAATGACATAACACTGTACACGGTTAAATGCAAACCAACCAACTTTATACACACAACAGTCAACTGCATGAAGTATAATGAAATAGATCTTTTTTTTTTTTTGGCCTTTAACCCTAACTGATCCAATAGGAGGGTTTCACGTGACGTCACATTGCTGAATCGCGAGAGCGCGAAATTCAGATAGAGGGCACGAAGTGAATTTGCTGGATCTGCCGTCTGAGAAAATGCCTGTTTTGTGCAATTTACAGCTGCTCCAATCGTTCAAACAGAGAGAAGGGAAAGTGATTTTTTAGAATACCAAAGGTTGTAGTCCATAAAGGTGAGAAATGTAAAAAGCTAACTGAACAACACCATAAAAAGTGGATTTTAAACCTATGTCTGCGGTCGCAAGGAACAAAGTCACAGGCTTCAGTTGGTGTACCAGGGGTGCGAACATCCAGCCGGGGCGGCCTAGGGTGTGTAATCTGGGGAGGGGTGCTCAAGTGTGGGTGCACAGGACCGGCCGGTGGTGAGGGTTCTGGAGGAGGGTTAGAGCAATGGGAGAGTGGCCGCGGGCCGGGCTGAGGGCTGTGGGAGGCGGCCGGCGGGAGTGGGGCCCGTCCACTTTGGCTACCTTAAGAGAGTCATGGTTACTCCCGCAATTGAGCGAATGTTTAAACAGTGAGGCCTGGCTTAGCTGAGGAGGCATAGGGATGGAGCGAGGGGTCCCCGCGGGTGCAGAGGACCGGATAAGTGTAAGGGTCATGGGAGAGTGGCCGCGGGCCGGGCTGTGGGCTTCGGGCAGCAGCCGGGTATCAGAGAGGCGAAGACCGTGGGAAAAAAAGCCGACCGGGAGTGCTTGATGGGCAGGTTATAATGAGCCGCTTAAAACGACCCGGGAGATGTGCTCGATGGACGGGTTATAACGAGCACCAAGGCCGCTTAAAACGACCCGGGAGACGGGTCATAAACAGGCTCTAAAGACGTACAGTACAGACTCTACTGTGGTTTCCTCCATGTTTAGGCTACCGATGTTTACTTCCTGCCCTCCATTTGAAATCGCGCCGCCTTTGCGCGTCATCATAATCACGTGACTGAAACCCAGCTATAAATGTTGCTTAAATGTGTATCTGACACACTGAAAAAAAACAGCTGCCACCTCTAAATCTGGCACATCTTGTTTTTTAAACATTACTTGATCCAAAGGCCTTACTATGAAGTTGACAACAGAGAGGGATCAGCTCCCCTAAGTCCGACCTGTGAACATCCATTTTAAAAAAAAAAAAAAAAAACAACTATTTTGCTGAAAAAGTGACACACCTCACCTCTGGGGAGCCTTCACTCCTCCTATCAGCTCTTAAACCTGGACTTTTAAGGAGTCCGAAGGATCCTTCCTGATTAATAGGCTGACATTTCTGTTACTTGTGATAGATCTGTTGTCCTGTTCATCAAACAACCCTCTATTCATCATCTCCTCAATCAGCTCACTATCATCAGCATGACATAAAATGTCCTGAAGCTACTAAACTCTCCTGCAGTGTAAAAATGTAACACTATTTTTCAGAGTTTTCTTCTTGTGTTGGTGAATAAGCCTGGATGTTCTTGCAAAGCAATTTCCGGTAATTGCATAAGACGATAAAGAGATGATAAAGGAGGAAATGGGTTACAGTGTGAAAAAACACAGAGAAAATGCATTTGTAATGGAAGAATAGCATTTTATGTTTTCACAAAAATAGCAGAGATCCAGTCACAGGGATAAATTACCACCATTTGAATGTCTTTTCATCATTTTGTGAAAATGGAGAAATAAACTGAATCATCCTGTTTGGAGGTAAAACAAAAAACACACTGAAACTTTAGTGAGATTGTTAGAAATGCATTTCTTTCCTCCAGAATGATATGCCATACTGGGAGAATAAAAATTATGTAATGTCAACTCAGTCACCAGAATAAATGTTGGCATCAAACATTTCTGCAAACCACTGATACACAACATTTGTACATTATTATGTAGCGTGTGCAGTGAAACTTAACATTTCTGTATGTTACATTTCAGCAATGTTGTGGTTAATGTGTGGTTACATGCATGTATTGGCTTAAAATCTGCAGTTTTGGGGACAAAATCCTCACTGGGAACGCAGCAATGTCTGGGTAAAGAAAAAAGTGCTTTTTGTAGCACTATCCCGGCAGAAAACCAGCAATGTCTCGGTAAGAAACAACCCATTTTTTTGTGCTATCCTGGCTGGAAACACGGTGACAGCTCACTACAAAACATCCACGTTTGGTGGATGAAAATCCACTAGAAATGCATCAATGTCTCAGTTAAACAAAAAGTTTTCTGTGGCACTATCCCTGCTGCAAGCACTGCAATGTCTCTGTAAAAACAATTGCTCATTGTAGCACTGTCGGAGCAGGTAATGTCCTAGTAAGAAACAATCCGTTTTATATGGCACCATCCTGGTTGGAAACGCAGCGACAGCTCACTACAAAACATCCACGTTTGGTGGATAAAAATCCACTAGAAATGCAGCAATATCTTGGTAAAACAAAGAACAAATAAGTTCTCTGTGGCACTATCCCTGCTGGAAGCATCGCAATGTCTCTATAAAAACATCTGCTTTTTATGGCACTAACTCCGGCAGGAAACCAGCAATGTCTTGGTAAGAAACAACCCCTTTTTTGGCACTGTCCTCGCTGGAAACGCAGCAACGGCTCACTACAAAACACTCACACTTGGTGGCTAAAAATCTTTCAGAATCTAAGTGATGCCTCTGTAAAAAGCAACTGCTTTTTGTGGCACTATACCTGCTAGGAGCTCCGAAATGTGTCGGTGAAAAAAAATCTCGTCACTATCTTGGCTGGCAATGCAAAAATGGCTTGCCACAAAACACCCACATTTGGTGGCTAAAAAGCCACTAGAAATGCAGCAATGTCTCAGTGAAAAAAAAAAGCTTTCTGTGGCATTATCCCAGCTGGAAGCATAGCAATGGGTTGATAAAAACAGCTGCTTTTCATGGCACTATCTGGGGAAGAAAACACAGTGATGTCTTGGAAAAAATAATTGCTTTTTGTGCCACTATCCTGGCTGAAAATGCAGTGACGGCTTGCTACAGAACACCCTAGTTGGGTGGCTAAAGAGCTGTTAGAAACACAGTGATGTCTTGGCAATATCCCGGCTGTCTCACTACACAACATCCACATTTGATGCCAAAAAAACAGCTAGAAATGCAGCAATGTCTCAAAAACAACTGCTTTTCTTGGCACAAAAGAAACACATCAATGACTCACTAAAACAACAGATTTTGTTGTTTGTTGGTCTCAAACAGTGGTCTGCAGCCCAGCAGGTGTCTTACCATCCACCATCTCCTAGATGACAAAGACAGCTCTATACTACATCAGTTTAGAAACGTTGATATGATGCGTGTTAACCTTACAAAGGTGACATATTCGTGGTCTACGGAAATGTGCAAAGCCAACTTTTTCCTCTGGCGACTGGGCTGGTAATGTCAGTGAATTCAGTATAAAATCAATAGCAAAAGAAAAAAAGAACAAAAGGAAAGTGTGATGTTGACTCCAGTCTAGACATCTGTGGGATCGATAATTCTCCCTATGAGCAGGACGAGCCCTGTGAGGTCGTCATAGATTATGAGCATGAATGGTCTGTTAAAAGTGATTCTCGGGGGGACGAAGAAGTCCAGCATGATGTCAGGTCTCCCCCCATCGTCTGACTTGGTCTCTTCCACCTCCAGCATAACCTCATGGGGAGCCTGAGTAATGGCACAGAAACAGGAGCGGTGGAGAGAACAGAGACAGACAGAATAAAGACCATACAGGACTTCAGCACACGTCTATTCCACAACATTAATGAAGTGAATTTCTGAGGTGTAGTTAGGTCTCAACCATATGGTTACACCTGGATGTTTAATGGTAATTCATTATGACATAGAAAAAAGGATATTTTCTCTTAACCTTTACGAGTTTCAGTGTCTTCTGCGATATTCCTGAGAAGTCGGCTGAGTCTGAGAAAACAGATGATACCCCAGAGTTCTTCAGGAGGCTTTCTAAACTGTAGGATTTCCTTAGTTGGAACTTTGGGAAACGGATTTCTGCCCGCCTGTGAAAACAACAATCAATGTTTTAATGGATTTGCTCTAAGTTGTCTTGTTACAACTCGTGGGACCTGTACTGCAGGCTTTCGCTCACTGATGTGTAGAGAGCAGTAATTATTGCTGACTTAGAATCTACTCAGCATCATTCATCATGCTACACAACAACAGAGAGCGAGTGACTGCAGGGGACCAGAGCTGTGACATGGATCGATATACTGTATACTCGGGAAGAAGCAAATACCCTTTATAGAGGGCATGTACTGTACATGGACACACTCAAACCCATATATACCACCACATGCTTTACTACCTGTCCCTCAGCATGCCCAAAACACATTCGTCACCAGAGGAAAATGTTGGTATCGTACGTTTCTGCGACCATGAATACCTTACGATGGTACGTTTCATATGTATCATGTCAATGTTTCTAAAGTGACGCAGCATATGGGCTGTCTTTGTCATCTGGAGGTGGAGGGGATGCTGGATAATGTGTCACCTAGGCAAAATAACTGCCAAGCTGCAGACCACTGTTCAAGACCGACAGTGCCAGAAAAAGGTAATTGCTTTTTACCAAGATATCGCTTCATTTCCTTCCAAGATAGTGCCACAAATGAAATTGTTTTTTATGGAGATATTGCTGTGTTTCCTGTCAGCATAGTGCCATGAAAAGCGATCATTTATCTACCAAGACATCGCTGCATTTCTTGCTGGGATTGTGCCATGAAAGCAAGGATTTTTGCCAAAATATCGTTGCATTTCAAGGGATAGTGCCACAAAAAGCATCTGCTTTTTACCGAGACATCACTGCATTTCATGCCGTGTGATTGTTTTTAATCTAGCCATTGCCACGTTCCCTGTCAGGATAGTGCCATGTAAAGTAGTTGCTTTTTACAGAGACATTGCTGTGTTTCCTGTCGGGTTACTGCTATAGTTGTATTTTATTGAAACATCACTGCGTTTCCTGTTGGGATTGTGCCACAAAAAGTGAGTATGTTAAATCAAAACATAATGTTTTCTAACCATAACCTAGGTTTTTTTTTGTCCCTAAACCTGACCACACGTTAACCACAGCATTGTTGAAATGTGAAGTTTCAACATATCAGCTACATCATAATGTACAAATGTAACATATGTGTGGTTTGCAGAAATGTACAATGCCAACATTTATTCAGGTGATCAGGTTGCCTGGCCTCATATTAACACGTTTTTTTCTAAAATTCAACTCTGAATTCAATTTTTTCAGGTCCACTCATTGTTAAAGCTGCTGAAACAAAAGTCCATGCAAGTAGTCAGGACAACACGAGAGTGAGAGGATGACTTGACATGGTTTGCACCTTGTTCCTGTTCAACAATCTGGCGTCCCCACCTACCCCGGCTTCAGGTTGCTGAGCCAGAAGCTCATGCGGCTGTCAGAGAGGCAGTCCTCCAGGGGCTTCAGTTCAGCTTTGGGGAGCAGGAGCAGCGATGCCAGCCGCTCTGAGTAGGCCAGCTGCACCACCGTGGCTGAGCAGTTGGTGTCGTACAGCATCATCACCTCAGAGGAGTCGTCCCTGAACATCATGGCAACCTCCACGCTGGTCGTGGCATTCAGCTGGAAGCTCCGTGGCACTGTGTGGCGCCGCTCGAATGGCTGACGACCTGATTTATGGGTCATTAATAAAGAGAACAGGTTATGGATGAAATATGACAATAAATTGTCAAAGATAGAGGTCGCACACCTATAAAAAGCACCCGCTGTGTAAATTTACTACCACCAACTGTCACCAGGGAGCATCTGCTCTACATAAAAAACAATGACTGATGAAGAAGCAGGTGCTCAGTATGCTGTGCAGTGGGCGGTATTGCACTGACACAATGAGCACATTTTGGAAGTGTGCGAGCTCGAATTAAGCTGCAGCTCATTTTCATTTTTCACTTGAAGATGTATTTGAAGATGCATGTTTTCTCTTTTGCTAAGTGATACGTCTGTCTGATTTTTCATACCCTTAAAGCTGGGGTAGGCAGAGATCTGGAAAAGGCAAAAACTGGCAGATTTTGAGAACACATCCTCCCCCTGAAGCTCTTTGACCTCTCTGTCCCAAGCCCCCCCCCCCCCCCCTGTTTATCAGACAACGAATGAGCCAAGAGTTAGCTTCTAGCCACCCCATGGCTCCTCCACCTTGCTCCCTGCTGCTGTGGACAGCTTCTCTGGGAGGAGAGCAGGCAGCAGCTCAGGAAACAGACCTTCAGTAGATGGCTGTAGCGGCTCACATTTGGCTTGCGTTGAGTGTCACAATTGGTTGGTCTAACCTGTGTTACAGCAGCAACAGAATGTTTTCTGATCTGGCAGAGAGTCGGGACTGTCCAGTCCCCTGGTGCTGGGGATCAGTACTGCTGCCCACTCTCCTCCCGGCAAGGTGGTCTGTAGCGGCAGGGAGTAAGGTGGAGAACACACTGTGATTTAAGGCTCTCGCTAATGTTAGCTACAACAACATGAAGGTGAAGCTGTAGCTGTGGGTCGGTCTCTAGTGCTGCTGCCCACTCTTCTCCCGTTGAGGTGGTCTGTAGTGGTGGGGAGTGAGGCGGAGGCTAACATTAGCTACATACATGTGAACTTGAAGCTGCAGCCTTTAGCTCCAGTAAGCAGACAGCTAAACTATTAGCATCTCTCCATCTTTGAAACACCTTACCGGTACTGACACATGTTTTGTTTTGTTTACTGTCAGACTCTTTTTTAGACTCTTTTTGAAAGTCTGTCTTCCTTTTTTGGGTTGCTTCGCAGTGTAGGCAGTTGTTGCCAATGCTGGAACTTTATCTTAAGGATTCTTCACCGTTGAATCCAGGTTTCACCACCTGAAGGAACATGCATGGGAATCTGGATTTGTAGAGCAGCAAATAGGAACGCCCTCTCTCTGGAAAGATCTGTGACTGGCCGTACTTTCCCATCACAGGTCGGATTTTCTAAAGCCTAAAAACTGACCCAAAGGGGGGTGCAGAAGTCTAATTTTCTCTCAGATCACTTGAATTTCAATAAGCTTAACATTTATTATGGGATTTTTGCCCAATGACGCCAAAATTAAACTGCCTATCCCAGTTTTAACGTGCAGAAATACTTCCCAGCTTTGTGTTGATGATAGATATGTACATACAGTGAGAAGCTACCTTTGAAATACACGTAATTGTTAAGTTCAAGTTTGTCAGAAGCTTCCAAGTCTTTGATCAGCGTGTCAAAGCTGATGTTGAGAGCGGAGGGTTCAGTGTGCTGAGGCCTGGACAAAAAGCTTTCATAGTCTAGTGAGGGTTTTCCATCAATATGTAGGTTGCTCCATACTCTCAGCTGACCCTCAGGATGAACCCCATCCTCAGTTCCATTCCTACCCTCTGGCCCATCATCTACATCAGCTCTGTTTCCAGCATCCGCCCCTCTGGTTTCCACCCCTGGTGTGGCACCAATCTCATCTCCTGTTCCGACTCCAGCCCCAGAATCTGCCCTTTGGACCGCACCTCCACCCCCTCCTTCCTGTTCAGGTGAAGCTACATTGCAGATCTGTAAGAGCAGATATGGTGGCCTCCACGCTCTCCTCTGTAGAGTTGACTGCCAGCCCCAGGGCCTCCAGGGCCTGGCGCCGACTCTCAGACCCAGACACTCGGGACAGCAGGGCTAGAGCTGATGCCAAGCCCAGAGGTGAGAACAAGATGTTGGGCTGTCGCTGGACTTCGGGCTCAGCAGCGGTTCTGGTTGCCAGGTCGCGGTAAAGTTCAAAGGCCAAGGCTGTGTTTAGGGCTGATGTGTTGAGTTGCTGATTAACCTCTTGTTCCCTTTGCAGAGGCCTGCTGAAGAGTTTCTCGGACTTTGGTGGAAGCAACTCATCTGCTGCGAGACCTGTTAGCAATGCCAGACATGTAAAAGAATACATAAAAGACATTGTCGCTTCTTCTCTCGCCATCCTGGCTCGGCGCTGCAGGTCGATCTCTCATAAGACCGGTCGAATTCCAGCTTTGGGGAAGTGTTGTTCTCGTGGCTTTGCGCGGGGGTTGATGGTGGTGTTGAAAGTGCATCGATCTTCGGGGCTGAGCTTTTGACCCGTGGGTCGGGCTCCAAGCAAACAACAGCGGCATGTTTTTTAGTTTCTGAGAATTTCAGCAGCAATGAATGAGAGTGCATGTGTGTGTGTGGACAGAGAGGACAGGGCACACTCATTCCCCCCTTTAATACACACTCAACATGGATTTTGAACACTTATGCAACAGATACATACTTAGATTTTGCTCTAGTTTCACTGTGTACACTCTGGTGATGTAACAAAGACACCGTACGTGAGCCTAATATACAGTGGGGGAAAAGTGTTCATCATGTCAACATTTATTTCATTCCACATATTTGCAGTGCAGCTATTCACATGATATTTACATCAGACATTGATATTAACTCAATAAAACTACACCGATAAAGAAGTCCTAATATTTCAATCCATAAAAAAGTTATGTGTAATAAAGTGGAGTAACACTGGGAAAAAAGTAATGAACGCACCAACTGAAATGTATTTAGTTCAGATGGGATTTTGGTCCATTCTTCCACACAGTCTTTAAATACAGAAGATTCTGAGAAGCCCGCTTCCACAAATGTTCTACTAGGTTTCAGTCTGCTGATTGACTGGGTCTTTCTAACACCTTCATTTTCTTCCTCTGGAACCAGCTGAGTCTCCTTTGCAGTATTTTTTGGATCATTGTCCTGCTGGAAGGTCTACCCTTGTCTCATCCTCGCTGTCCTGGTGGATGGCAACAGATTCTTCTCAAGAAAGTCCTGATACATGGCTCCATTCATCTTCCCTTTGATAATCTGGATTCTGTTGGTTCCAGTTGAGTCGATTTCTGGTTTTGTCTGTCCAGTGTTTGAGCTTAAACCGGTTTGATTTTACACAAACCAGCTGAACTAGCATTGTCATTTCAACATGTTCTGGCAAATTAAAAAGTTCTCAATTGGCAACCTGTGCCGACGGCATCACAGTGCTAAATCAAACCTGTATTTAGCAATATGACAACGTGATCAACATAATATCATGTTTAACTGTGAGCCAAGGCCAGTGTCGGGAACATGAAGGACATCACATTCCAGGAGAATGGAGGGGCAACAACATTTGAAGTCTAGCAAATTAAATCTCTAGGAGGAGTTTGTTAAAGTACAACCTTAATGCACAAAAAAAAAATACACATTAGAGTCAAAATGGCTGACTTCCTGTTGGGTTTAGGGTGTGGCTCCAAGAGGCTTTTTGTAAGTCTGGGCATGATACATACCTCCACCACATTTCATTCATCTACGTGACCTTTTAAGGTGGGGGCTTGAACTTTGAGCACTGTTAATTGGCGCTATTGAGGCAATTTTCCATTCTCAATCAGGAGGCCAATATGATTTGCAATTTTGGCCAGTCCTTATACACGTGCCAAGTTTCAGGAGTTTTCGAGGATCCTAATCACCCCAAAAATGCCTTCAAATGGTAAATATAAATATCGTAATAATAATTCCTCCAATTTCAACAGGTGCCTTGTGACTGCCTGCGGTCGGTTCTCAGGCTCTAACAAGTTTTTGGTCGACACTGTGACGTGCCATCCTTTGAGAAGAAACAGCTCTGCATACAACCCTAAAAACACCACACCCACAGTGTAGTTTGAAGGTTGAGGTATCATGGTATGGGGCTGTTTCTCTTTTCATAGAACCAACAGAATCCAAATCACCAAAGGGAAGATGACAGGTGCCATGCACCAGGGATTTCTTGAGAAGAATCTGTTGCCATCCACCAGGACGGTGAGGATGAGATGCGGGTGAACCTTCCAGCAGGACAATGATCCAAAAAATACTGCAGAGGAGACTCAACTGGTTCAAGAGGAAAGAACATAAAGGTGTCAGATGACCTGGTCAATCACCAGACTGAAACCTAGTAGAGCATTTGTAGAAGAAGCTAAAGATCAAGATCCACCAGTGGGCCTCTCAGAATCTTGTGGATTTAAAGACAGTCCCATCTGAAAACTGTGAGAGATTAATATCTTCATACAGGGAGGATCTTAAAAAAAGCTTAAAAGCGTCTCCACCAATCATTAAATACATTTCAGTTGGTGAAGGGGTCACAGACGCAGGCTTCACCAGCTCTGCGGAAATCTGCAATATTGACACCAACACATGGTCTGAGTTCACCGAGTTCCCTCCGGAGCGCAGCTCTCTCAGTCTGATTTTGATGGGAGGTTTCCTGTATGCTGTGGGGGGCTTTGCCATGCTGCCCAGTGAAACCAGTGAGGAACCTGTACCAACAGAGATGACAGACATCTGGGTGATGAGTTGGACAAGTGCTGGAATGGGATTTTGAGAGACCCACTCTTCTTCCAGTGCGTCTCAACATTCTGCGCCTCACCAAGTTATAACTGCACTGAACCGTTGGTGGTGCCATGAGGTTAATGGTGCACATTAGCATTGAAGTAAATGAGTGTGCTCATTATGAACAATGGCGGCATGGTGGTATGGTGGTTAGCCCTTCTGTGTCAGCGTCTGCTTCTGTTCTCCCCGTGTCAGCGTGGATTTCCTCCAGGTACTCCAGCTTCCTCCCACAGTCCAAAGACATGCAGGTTAATTGGTGACTCTAAATTGTCCGTAGGTGTGAATGTGAGTGTGAATGGTTGTCTGTCTCTACAGTGTCAGCCCTGCGATAGTCTGGTGAGCTGTCCAGGGTGAACCCTGCCTCTCGCCCAATGTCAGCTGGGATAGGCTCCACCCCCCCGCGACCCTCAAGAGAGGATAAGTGGTTAGAAAATGGATGGATTATGAACAATGGCCCAATATTGGCTCATGGTACAGAATGTTCTGTGGTAACAAATGAATTTTGACTCTGAAGATGAAAACGTGTTGTGAAGTCAGCATCAAATTGTTTTATCTCATGTTTGACAGCAGGGGGAGACAGATGCATGTGAGGTCTAAGTGGGGGTAGAGGTGAAAGACATCAGTTAGACCAGTGGTTCCCAACTAGTCCAGCCACGGGTACCAGATTTCTCTTTAGTCATTAGTTCAAGGTTCACAAAGTTTAATACATACAGTGTCACACTTGCGTTTGGACATGTCTCTACAGCTCTACAGCAGGAAACAGCTTGACAGCAACTTGACACATTTGTGAGTCACTTGCGGTCCATTCAGAATGGACTCGCGACCCATTTTTGGACCGCGACAGCTGGGATTCACTGCTCTAATCATTTTACAAAAAAGATAAGAAAACCATAAAAAACGAGAGGAAAAATACAAACAAAGAAGAAAAGAACGTGCAGGTCTAATATAGTCAATCCAACTTTCCCATCCATCCAAAAACTTGTCCTGTTGCAGTCTAATAGACAGAGTAATCCTTTCCATCCTAAAGATGTCATTTATAACGTCGATCCAATCACCGACTGTAGGTGTTGCTGGTTTTAGTCACTTTCCAGAAACAGGCTTTCCTGCCTGGCGGCACTTAGGATCCAAAATAGATATTTCTCACAAGAGGTAACATTGTCTAAAGGCAGAGCACCCAAATATAGGCTCTGTAGTTTAATTTTGCAAAAATGTAAACTTACTAATGGCCAGAATATACACGTGATGGTGACTGGCATCAGAGGACTCCCATTGTCTCCAGCAGTTGGACCATTTGGTATATGACCCAGTTGAACTGGAGTAATGACGAACATAACAAAGGTTTTTCCAACAAAACTCTCTCCATCATGCTGAACTTAAAGTTTTCCATTGTAGTTCACATAACTTCCCCCTGTTCTTCTTCAGTTATACCCTGGTTTCAGTTCAAAATATAAACCAAATTTATTTAAAAAAAAAAAAAAAAAAGCAAAAATGTTGATTTGTGCATCTTTTTTTCTTCTTTATATTATTTCATAAAGTTTCTTTAATACATGTTTGCTTTATTTGAAGCAGAAATAAAGATAGAAATGGTTGACTGTAAAAGAAAAAAAACTATATACATTTCAGTTGGTGTGTTCAATACTTTTTTTCTGTGTAACACTTTATTGCACATAAGTATTTTTTGTGGCTTGAAATATTACATTTTCATTATCTGTGCAATTTCACTGAGTTAATATCGATGTCTGGTGTAAATTTCATGTGAATAGCTGCATTGAGTAAATGTTGACGTGTTAAACACTTATTTCCCCTGATTAGCACCTTAAAATACAATATTGACAAGGCTGATTTGACCTCATGGAATGGACCAGAAGATATGTGAAGAGTACAAGTTATTATTTATATCTCATAGTCATAGAAAGGTCACGTAAAAAGCCGGTATTGTGGATCAAAACAATGATAATGTATACGTTCTAAGCCACAAGTGACACAGTGAGAGTGCGAAATGTCAAAGTGCTTATTAAATATTATCTGCTTAATCTCAGCGTGTCAATACAGCTTCTAATTAAACAGCAGGTCAGATGGGATTCTCAGCAGTCGACAGAGTGCTGTAGAGTTGGGCTGTCGCCTGAGACGGTTTCTACTGTGATGCTGCGCTGCCACCATGTGGTCGATAAAGTCAACAGAAATTGAAAGGAGTATTTCTGCCAGAAAAATAAATCAAACAGAGCATTTTTGGACATGCAAAAAAAAAACCAAACCACGTCTGATAATTTGAGTTGTGTGAGACCAAGGAGCTGACAAACTGAGTCATCATGGAGATAACAGCATTCATGTGTTTTATCTGAAACTATAACCCAAAAGACAAATTATTTCTGCTGGCAGAGAAAAAGCAAACACAATCATTAAATGTTGCCTTGAGGGAAATTTAGTGACACAGATAAAGAGTCAGCCCTAAGTGTCCTTGTTTGGCTCGTTAGTGGGAAACTGGGCTAATAAGCATATCTTAATAAGGAGGGAGCACCGCGGGGGGACTCAGAAGTTCAGCTGAGGTAGGACGAAGTAGCAGTAGAGCAGGATCCACAGGACCAGGAGCATTTCCAGCTCTGATGGGGTTATGTCACAAGAGGCGGCTGAAGACTGAAGAGTGAATCCCTCTGCTCTGTTGGAGAGGAGATAAAACACAGGAGTGATGGATTCAGACTGAAAATATGTATTTTACGGTCATGTTTATTGTAAGAAAGAGAAACTAAAGCAATCAACACCTGCATGAAAATATTATTTTCTCTACAGTCTTTATACATTAAAGTACAGCTCCATTATTTTTATGGTTTTTATATCGTTCTGCAGCTTCCAGACGTTCCTGATGTATTCAAATCTGAATATTCAAAGTTTGGTCACAGTACGTATGTTTTAGCGCCAACATGCTATTTTCCAAAGTCCTTCTAAAACCTTTTTCCCCATGTGACCTGATGTAGGTTTCTGCATAATGTCACTGCTACATATAAACTGACATACTGCTGAGGACGCCACCTCAGTTTGGTTCTGAAAGTCACAGACAAACTAAACGATTGAAGACAAGGGAGCAGGAGCGCAGCTGGGTCTTAGTAGTACTTCAGGAGTGCTGTGTTTATTCTATCTTGAGAAGGGCTCATTGCACGAGTAAAGTTTACTCTCTCCTTCAAAAACAGTCCAAGGCACACTGACAGGTTAGTGCGTGAATTAAAAAGCCTTTATTCTACATGGCAGTATAAATTAAAAAGACCAACACGACCCTGATGAAGTCCTGTGATGTCGCAACACAATGGACTTTTTAATACATATTGCCATGTAAAGTAAAGGCCTTGAGGGTTATCTGTGAGGGCGTGACATGTGCTTCACTATGTGTGTGGAGGGAAGCAGCTCTCTCGGGGTGTCACAGTGAAGACGCATGCAGCAAGTAGTGATGATAGCAGTAGAATTAAGTATCTAGATGACCTCAGGGCTCATGAGAAGGCCATGTTTGTTGTGCTGTTTAATGCTGTAGAGTAAGTGACTAACGGACAGCTGCGAGACAGAGACAGCAAACTAGCTCAATGACATGGCCAAACGCAAGTATGACACTGAATGTAATGTGTGGACCTTGAACTAATGACTGTAGAGAAATCTGGACCCCATGGCTGGACCAGTTGGAAACCACTGGTGTAGATCTCAAAAGCTATGACCTACCTGAATGCTGGGGAAGTTGCACCACAGGCAGGAGTCCATCTGTCCCCATCATTGATGTTAACACCTCCATTAGTGTCATTTTTTGGGGCTCTTTCATCAGGATGGTCTGTTGCTGTTGTCGCCGTCTCATCAGTGAGTTTACGTCTTTTCAATTTTAATTCCTCGTCTTTCTCTTCTTCTGTTCTAAATGCCTCAAAATCCACTGAATTCATGACTTCAGCACTGTATCTGTCCTTGTCTTCATCTTTACAAGTTAAATCTTCCATTTCACGGGCATCGTCTTTCCCATCATTTTCTTCTTTTGCATGAGTTGCTCCGGCCCCTCTTGCTTCACACACAGCTTCGTCAGTTAATATTTTTTCATCTACTCCTACCTTAAAGCTTTCTGAGTTCACAACACTCTGCTGATTTACTTCCTCTTTTACATTATCCTCTTCCTCTTTTTCTATCCCTGACTTTCTGTCC